>NIVC01001565.1:115000-131383 GCA_002269645.1 Macrostomum lignano | reverse complement strand
GGGAATGGGAGCTTAGGTGTCGGAATGGGAGCTTAGGTGTCAGGGATGGAGCTTAGGTGTCAGGGAATGGGAGCTTAGGTCGGGGAATGGGAGCTTAGGTGTCAGGGAATTGGAGCTTAGGTGTCAGGGAATGGGAGCTTAGGTGTCAGGGAATGGGAGCTTAGGTGTGAGGGATGGGAGTTAGGTGTCAGGGTTATGGAGCTTAGGTGTCGGGAATGGAGCTTAGGTGTCAGGGAATGGGAGCTTAGGTGTCAGGGAATGGGAGCTTAGGTGTAGGGAATGGGAGCTTAGGTGTCAGGGAATGGGAGGCTTAGGTGTCAGGGAATGGGAGCTTAGGTGTCAGGGAATGGGAGGCTTAGGTGTCAGGGGAATGGGAGCTTAGGTGTCAGGGTATGGAGCTTAGGTGTCAGGGTATGGGAGCTTAGGGTGTCAGGGAATGGGAGCTTAGGTGTCAGGGTATGGGAGCTCAAGTGCCCGCTGGATCGGTGTGGATGACGCCTCACAGACAATCGCTGTTGCAGGTCACCATTGTTGAGACGCCGCCGCGCCGCAGCCCGGCAGTTTCCTTCGTCTTCTTGGGCCGTGGCTTCAGTCGCTTCGGACGCCAGTATAGTAGTATTGGTTGCTATGGTAACGGCTCTTAGGCGTCTCAGCGCCGCTGCTGGCCGCCATCGCCTGCCTGCGGTGTCGGAGAGGCCGCGGGCGCTGGAGCCGGCGAACCCGCCCGGCAACCGGGTGCGCCAGGAGGCAACCCCGAGGAGAGGAAGTCCTGTCAGCGTGCAAGCCGCCACTGGTGAGGGGGCTGATGAGATACCAGCAGGAGGGTGCTGTCACAGGGGACAGGAGGAGAGAAGGGTGCTGTCACAGGGAAGGAGGAGAGGGGAAGGGTGCTGTCACAGGGGACAGCATCAAGAGGTGAGGGTGCTGTCACAGGGGACAGGAGGAGAGGGGAGGGTGTGTCACAGACAGGAGAGGGAGGAGGGGAGGGTGTTGTCACAGGGGACAGAAGGAGAGGGGAGGGTGCTGTCACAGGGGACAGGAGGAGAGAGGGAGGGTGTTGTCACAGGGGACAGAAGGAGAGGGGAGGGTGCTGTCACAGGGGACAGGAGGTGAAGGGAGGGTGCTGTCACAGGGGACAGGAGGAGAGGGGAGGGTGCTGTCACAGGGACAGGAGGAGAGGAGAGGGTGCTGTCACAGGGGACAGGAGCAGAGGGGAAGGGTGCTGTCACAGGGAAGGAGGAGAGGGGGTGCTTTAATTAGATGGATAGTCCCCTGCTTGGCCTTCCCCAGAATCCCAAATCGAGATCCCAACTATTCGCTTTGCAAACCCGCAGTCCGGCCACTGTCCGGGGCAGCTGTCCGGGAGATTCGCCCGACTCGGACAGTGCAAACGTGTACACAGCGCGTTGACGCCCGACACGGGCAGGCAGCCGTCGGAGGTTGGTTGATTTCATGATTGTTTTCCTTGTTTCCTTGTGCCTCATTATTTACGATCGTATTGGTTATAATGATGATGTGTCAGGGAATGATGTGTCTTAATATTTTATGCTTCAGAATTTTGAGGAAGCGACGATCAGCCAATCAGGTAGTGCTTTTTCAAAATAAAATTCTATTCACTCTACTGAATTTCGATTATTATCAGTAGTAATATAGGGCAATAATTGAATTTCAGAGAATGCTACTGGCACATCGGGGCACAGAGACTCGCAGCGTCTGCATGAAGATGACGATGGACTTTTGAGCTCTCTGGCTTCGCTTTCCGTGCAGAATTGCACTTATGTCTGATCTAGCGTAACTCCGCGTTCCTGAAATTTCACTACTTGGTCTCCTGAAGGCTACTATAGCCTTCTGAAGGTGTCATAATTTCCTGAAGGGTGTCATGGTCTCCTGAAGGGTGTCATGGTATCCTGAAGGGTGTCACGGTCTCCGGAAGGGTGTCATGGTATCCTGAAGGGTGTCATGGTCTCCTGAAGGGTGTCATGGTCTCCTGAAGGGTGTCATGGTATCGTGAAGGGTTTCATGGTATCCTGAATGGTGTCATGGTATCCTGAAGGGTGTCATGGTATCCTGAAGGGTGTCATGGTCTCCTGAAGGGTGTCATGGTCTCCTGAAGGGTTTCATGGTATCCTGAATGGTGTCATGGTATCCTGAAGGGTGTCATGGTCTCCTGAAGGGTGTCATGGTATCCTGAAGGGTGTCACGGTCTCCGGAAGGGTGTCATGGTCTCCTGAAGGGTGTCACGGTCTCCTGAAGGGTGTCATGGTCTCCTGAAGGGTGTCATGGTCTCCTGAAGGGTGTCATGGTATCTTGAAGGGTGTCACGGTCTCCGGAAGGGTGTCATGGTATCCTGAAGGGTGTCATGGTCTCCTGAAGGGTGTCACGGTCTCCGGAAGGGTGTCATGGTATCCTGAAGGGTGTCATGGTCTCCAGAAGGGTGTCATGGTCTCCTGAAGGGTGTCATGGTATCCTGAAGGGTTTCATGGTATCCTGAATGGTGTCATGGTATCCTGAAGGGTGTCATGGTATCCTGAAGGGTGTCATGGTCTCCTGAAGGGTGTCATGGTCTCCTGAAGGGTGTCATGGTATCCTGAATGGTGTCATGGTATCTGAAGGGTGATCTGGTCTCTTGAAGGGTGTCATGGTCTCTGAAGGGTGTCATGGTCTCCTGAAGGGTGTCACGGTCTCCGGAAGGGTGTCATGGTCTCCTGAAGGGTGTCATGGTCTCTTGAAGGGTGTCATGGTCTCCTGAAGATGTCATGGTCTCCTGAAGGGTGTCATGATCTCTTGAAGGGTGTCATGGTCTCTTGAAGGGTGTCATGGTCTCTTGAAGGGTGTCATGGTCTCCTGAAGATGTCATGGTCTCTTGAAGGATGTCATGGTCTCCTGAAGATGTCATGGTCTCCTGAAGATGTCATGGTCTCTTGAAGGATGTCATGGTCTCCTGAAGATGTCATGGTCTCCTGAAGGGTGTCATGGTCTCTTGAAGGTGTCATGGTCTCTTGAAGGTGTCATGGTCTCCTGAAGGGTGTCATGGTCTCTTGAAGGGTGTCATGGTCTCTTGAAGGGTGTCATGGTCTCCTGAAGGGTGTTATGGTCTCCTGAAGGGTGTCATGGTCTCCTGGAGGTGCTATAGTCTTCGAAGGGTGCTATGGTCTCCTAAAGGATCCATAAGATCAGAAGTGCTGTATCACAAATGTTCGCCTAATTCTGCAAGTCAAAGCATGCTACTTAAAGTATGTATGGCGTACATGTGTGCTGTTTTTTATTTTAATAAACACTAAAATGAGTAGCAAGCATTCAAGCTACTTACACTATTTAAGTAGAATATACGGCGTGTTAGCTTCTGTTTTCAATAGATAAGACGCAACCAACATGTATTATTGTGGTTCGCATGGTTTTAACCAAAAACCGCAAAATAAAACGAACTTGAATTAATTTAATTTGTCCGCTTTAGAGGGTTTAAATAAACAAAAATTCTGATGGACTAATTAGACGTGAGGTGCACAAAAAACTAAAAATGGCTCTATGGGTGCTTGGTTACTACTACTAATAGTAACTCAACAGCTGATGCACTGATGTAAGTAACTGCGTATGTAGAGCTGATAAGTAAATAGTAAAATGAAATAATTAACTGTCTACAGGATGAATCGATTTCACTACCATTTGATTCCTAATAAAAGTACATTCCCAATTCTCATTTCATAAGTCTTTTATGACTACCCCATGCAGAGAGCATAAAAGTACATTCCGCATTCCGATTTGAAGAGTGTAAAAGTGCATTGCATGTTTTTTCAATTTCAGCAGCATGTTACTCCGACACGAAATCAAAATTTTCATCGGTAAATTAAAATTCATCCTTTATTTCAACATTAGTACTGTATTTATTGTAAACTTTCAACAGGTGTACTTGCAGAGAAACTGTTGCAGAAAGGCGTACACGAGAAAGGCTAAGTACAGCGCGAATAGTACCACCGCCATCAACTTGCCAATGCGAAATTTTGCGGCACTCATCATGCTGATCGTGATTAGAAGGATGACTATCAGGATGATGCCGAATTTCACGTGGACAACCATCTTCATGCGGCCTTCGCAATAGTCCTTCTGCACATTGGAGAAGTGGTGAGGTGGACGTCCCGTTCGGTTGGCCAATAGAAATTGAGGAGGGGAAGAAATGAAACCGTGTGGCGGTTATTTGGATCCTTATCAGCCAATAGAAATTGAGTAGTTGTAGAAATCAAACCGTGGCGGTTAGGTGGGTCCTTATCAGCCAATAGAAATCGAGGAGGGGTAGAAATCAAACCGTGGCGGTTAGGTGGGTCCTTATCAGCCAATAGAAATCGAGGAGGGGTAGAAATCAAACCGTGGCGGTTAGGTGGGTCCTTATCAGCCAATAGAAATCGCTATCAGCCAATAGGAACGAGGAACAGAGGAATCAAGGAAGGATAGATTCGATGCGTTGATTTAGAGGGAAAGTACTGACTTAGCTCGTATAAAAATTCCAATAACTGAGCTCACCCTCTCTTGCTCGCTGAACACATCCAGCGGTTCGGCTCTGTTGGCTATGAGCCGGACAAGAAAGGGCAGCCCGAGGCCCAGGTCGATGTCGAACACGTTGGAGCCAATGGCGTTTGAGACCGCCATGTCCGCGAATCCGTCTCGAGCCACGATGATGGAGCTCACCAAGTCCTTGGGTTCGTGAAGTAGCGATTGTTTAATTTGGCAGCCTTCTACTATCACTGCACACCCCACAGCCTTCTCACTGCTTACCGGAATGCTGGTCCCGGCAGCCAGCACAGTCATGGACATCACGAAGGTGTCGATACCCAGCAGGCAGCCCAGCTTGGCCACCACTGTCACCATGACGAATGAGATTCCGGCAATCCACAGTACCGAGACGAAGAAGCTGACTAGGAAGTACTTTCTGCACAATGGGTTAGCAGTGCTGTTAATTGAACACAATATTAGCTTTCTTATGCGGAAAATTGCAAAAAATTTCTCACCTCAGGTGAGCCTTGGAGCAGTCCGGAATCGTCCAGCTATAGGCGCACAGAAACGGAAAAGCCGCTATAAAGACTAGCCATTTGAGTACAAAGACTAGCCACTGGCCGGCGCTCATCTCGGTTGTCCGGCGCGGCGGCGCCCCCCGGATGTCCGGGCAGCAGGCGCAGCAGCAGCCGATTTTGGCCTCAGCTTCTTCTCCGTCTGCCTGCCGTCGACCTTGTCCGTCGACCTCGCCGACATTCGATTCGCCGGCTGCGGCCGCGACGGCCGCCTCAACGTCTGCGGACGTCTCCGTCAGCGGCTCGCGGCGTGGCTCCTGAAATTGAATTCTGCTTTGCTCACAAGGCATCACATCCGGTTTTATGAGCCACCTCATTTCCGGTTTTATGAGCCACCTCATTTCCGGTTTGATGAGCCACCTCATTTCCGGTTTTATGAGCCACCTCATTTCCGGTTTTATGAGCCACCTCATTTCTGGTTTTATGAGCCACCTCATTTCCAGTTTTATGAGCCACCTCATTTCCGGTTTTATGAGCCACCTCATTTTCTGTTTTATGAGCCACCTCATTTCCTGTTTTATGAGCCATCTCCCGTTCAGTTTTATGACCCAAGTGTCCACCTCACTCTCCGATGCCTCACCTCCTCAATGGTGAAGATGTTCGCCCGCTCCCCCGGGCTGGTCAGCAGGCTGGTGACTGTATTGGGCGAGTCCGTGCTGGACTGTCCGCGCGAGTCCAGCTGGACCGCCTGGCCATTCAAATTGCGCAGGTCCGACTCGCTGAGACTGGCGAAGCTGTTCCGGCCGCTGGTCAACACTGCACTGTCATGAGCGGCGTCTTTCTGGCGCAACTGAGGAGTTGAGGCCGCCTGTAGTGAAAAAATGAGTTAGTTAGTTAGTTAGTTAGTTAGTTAGTCAGTCAGTCAGTCAGTCAGTCAGTCAGTCAGTCAGTCAGTCAGTCAGTCAGTCAGTCAGTCAGTTAGTTAGTTAGTTAGTTAGTTAGTTAGTTAGTTAGTTAGTTAGTTAGTTAGTTAGTTAGTTAGTTAGTTAGTTAGTTAGTTAGTTAATTAGTTAGTTAGTTAGTTAGTTAGTTAGTTAGTTAGTTAGTTAGTTAGTTAGTTAGTTAGTTAGTTAGTTAATTAGTTAGTTAGTTAGTTAGTTAGTTAGTTAGTTAGTTAGTTAGTTAGTTAGTTAGTTAGTTAGTTAGTTAGTTAGTTAGTTAGTTAGTTAGTTAGTTAGTTAATTAGTTAGTTAGTTAGTTAGTTAGTTAGTTAGCTAGTTAATTAGTTAGTTAGTTAGTTAGTTAGTTAGTTGGTTAATTAGTTAGTTAGTTAGTTAGTTAGTTAGTTAGTTAGTTAGTTAGTTAGTTAGTTAGTTAGTTAGTTAGTTAGTTAGTTAGTTAGTTAGTTAGTTAGTTAGTTAGTTAGTTAGTCATTAAGTTAGTTAGTTAGTCAGTCAGTTAGTTAGTTAGTTAGTTAGTTAGTCAGTCAGTTAGTTAGTTAGTTAGTTAGTTAGTTAGTTAGTTAGTCAGTTAGTTAGTTAGTTAGTTAGTCAGTTAGTTAGTTAGTCAGTTAGTCAGTTAGTTAGTTAGTCAGTTAGTTAGTTAGTTAGTCAGTTAGTTAGTTAGGTAGTTAGTTAGTGGGGGTTGCGGTCACAGGGGACAGGAGGAGAGGGGAAAGTGGGTCACAAAATGCTAATCAGTTTTCAGAGCGATCTCCAGAAGCCAACGAGCTCAGAGTCGGCATAAACTGAAGGAAAAGCAACCCACGGTTGGGATTTAGCTGGCTGTCTATTCTATTTCCCTCAAAATATTTGATTAGCAAAGTGTTGCATTAGGTTTCCCTACTCGGCAAATCAAATTGAACTCAAGCCATATACCGGCCGCCCAGCCTCTGATATGCCCTATAGGCGTGGCGTTTCCGTTCTCAACCTGTTCCGGGAGTTCAGCCATCGCAGATAAACCGTGTTGCACGCAACCCTCTCCAAGTGAAGCCCTTGTGGGCGAGTCTTATTTCGTTCTTTGCTGCAGAATAATTTTAAAACTAATTTATCAGCTTGTTTTGTTGCAACCAGATTTGGCTTACCACTGCCGGCTCATCACCAACAGACTCCGTCTGGGACTGCATCTCGGTTGGCTCCACCTTTGCGCCGCTGAAAATTTTTCGGTGTCGTGAATTTTTTAGAAAGAGTTTTACATCAAATGATTAGTCTGTAAATTTTACTTGCACCCACCCCATTCCTCTGCCTTGCACCCACCCCATTCCTCTGCCTTGCACCCACTCCATTCCTCTGCCTTGCACCCACTCCATTCCTCTGCCTTGCACCCACCCCATTCCTCTGCCTTGCACCCACCCCATTCCTCTGCCTTGCACCCACCCCATTCCTCTGCCTTGCACCCACCCCATTCCTCTGCCTTGCACCCACCCCATTCCTCTGCCTTGCAACCCACCCCATTCCTCTGCCTTGCAACCCACCCTATTCCTCTGCCTTGCACCCACCCCATTCCTCTGCCTTGCACCCACCCCATTCCTCTGCCTTGCACCCACCCCATTCCTCTGCCTTGCACCCACCCCATTCCTCTGCCTTGCACCCACCCAATTCCTCTGCCTTGCAACCCACCCTATTCCTCTGCCTTGCACCCACCCTACCCTATTCCTCTGCCTTGCACCCACCCCATTCCTCTGCCTTGCAACCCACCCCATTCCTCTGCCTTGCACCCACCCCATTCCTCTGCCTTGCAACCCACCCTATTCCTCTGCCTTGCACCCACCCAATTCCTCTGCCTTGCAACCCACCCTATTCCTCTGCCTTGCACCCACCCCATTCCTCTGCCTTGCACCCACCCCATTCCTCTGCCTTGCAACCCACCCTATTCCTCTGCCTTGCACCCACCCCATTCCTCTGCCTTGCACCCACCCCATTCCTCTGCCTTGCATCCACCCCATTCCTCTGCCTTGCACCCACCCCATTCCTCTGCCTTGCAACCCACCCCATTCCTCTGCCTTGCAACCCACCCCATTCCTCTGCCTTGCACCACCCTATTCCTCTGCCTTGCACCCACCCACCCTCACCTCTTCCAGCAGCAGAAGGCCTCCAGCTGAGCCAGCTTATTCATCAGCCTCTTATTGAACACCATGACCACAATGTACAGTGCGTACAAAACGAGCAGCACTACAGCTTCATAAATTTGCATTAAACTGTCCATCACCATTACGATGAAGTAGATTACGGAAATCAAGTAGCAGACAGAATCGCGAGCCAGCGGTCGCCAGTCGAGCTGCAGCAGCTAAAAGACATTAATTGATGGAGCAGCAACCTAGATAGGACAGTTGCATAGCAACAACAGGAGGGACATGCACCTGACAAGACTGACATGCATCTGACGAGCTTGTAAATAGCTTTCTCACCTTGCCAGCGCAAGCAGCAGTCAGCGACACGATCACTAGCAGATTGAAGACTGCAGACCTAAGAAGTTGGCGAACAATTATCAGTAAAAAGTTCGTACTTATTTGCTTTTGGTAATTGCCTTCAAATTTAGTCTTCGTTCCTGTATAATTGATCCCAATCGGGTCTTTGTTCTGTCTGATCTGATCCCAATTAGGTCTTTGTTCTGTTCTGTCTGATCCCAATTAGGTCTTTGTTCTGTTCTGTCTGATCCCAATTAGGTCTTTGTTCTGTTCTGTCTGATCCCAATCAGGTCTTTGTTCTGTTCTGCCTGATCCCAATCGGGTCTTTGTTCTGTTCTGTCTGATCCCAATCAGGTCTTTGTTCTGCCTCATCCCAATCGGCTCTTTGTTCTGTCTGATCCCAATCGGCTCTTTGTTCTGTCTGATTCCAATCGGCTCTTTGTTCTGTCTGATCCCAATCGGCTCTTTGTTCTGTCTGATCCTAATCGGGTCTTTGTTCTGCCTGATCCCAATCAGCTCTTTGTTCTGTCTGATCCCAATCGGCTCTTTGTTCTGTCTGATCCCAATCGGCTCTTTGTTCTGTCTGATCCTAATCAGCTCTTTGTTCTGTCTGATCCTAATCAGCTCTTTGTTCTGTCTGATCCCAATCGGCTCTTTGTTCTGTCTGATCCCAATCGGCTCTTTGTTCTGTCTGATCCTAATCAGCTCTTTGTTCTGTCTGATCCTAATCAGCTCTTTGTTCTGTCTGATCCTAATCAGGTCTTTGTTCTGTCTGATCCCAATCGGCTCTTTGTTCTGTCTGATCCTAATCGGGTCTTTGTTCTGCCTGATCCCAATCAGGTCTTTGTTCTGTCTGATCCCAATCGGCTCTTTGTTCTGTCTGATCCCAATCGGCTCTTTGTTCTGTCTGATCCCAATCGGCTCTTTGTTCTGTCTGATCCTAATCAGCTCTTTGTTCTGTCTGATCCTAATCAGCTCTTTGTTCTGTCTGATCCTAATCAGCTCTTTGTTCTGTCTGATCCTAATCAGCTCTTTGTTCTGTCTGATCCCAATCGGCTCTTTGTTCTGTCTGATCCTAATCGGGTCTTTGTTCTGCCTGATCCCAATCAGGTCTTTGTTCTGTCTGATCCCAATCGGCTCTTTGTTCTGTCTGATCCCAATCGGCTCTTTGTTCTGTCTGATCCCAATCGGCTCTTTGTTCTGTCTGATCCTAATCAGCTCTTTGTTCTGTCTGATCCTAATCAGCTCTTTGTTCTGTCTGATCCTAATCAGCTCTTTGTTCTGTCTGATCCTAATCAGCTCTTTGTTCTGTCTGATCCTAATCAGCTCTTTGTTCTGTCTGATCCCAATCGGCTCTTTGTTCTGTCTGATCCTAATCGGGTCTTTGTTCTGCCTGATCCCAATCAGGTTTTTGTTCTGTCTGATCCCAATCGGCTCTTTGTTCTGTCTGATCCCAATCGGCTCTTTGTTCTGTCTGATCCCAATCGGCTCTTTGTTCTGTCTGATCCTAATCAGCTCTTTGTTCTGTCTGATCCTAATCAGCTCTTTGTTCTGTCTGATCCTAATCGGCTCTTTGTTCTGTCTGATCCTAATCAGCTCTTTGTTCTGTCTGATCCTAATCAGCTCTTTGTTCTGTCTGATCCCAATCGGCTCTTTGTTCTGTCTGATCCCAATCGGCTCTTTGTTCTGTCTGATCCTAATCAGCTCTTTGTTCTGTCTGATCCTAATCAGCTCTTTGTTCTGTCTGATCCTAATCGGGTCTTTGTTCTGCCTGATCCCAATCAGGTCTTTGTTCTGTCTGATCCCAATCGGCTCTTTGTTCTGTCTGATCCCAATCGGCTCTTTGTTCTGTCTGATCCCAATCGGCTCTTTGTTCTGTCTGATCCTAATCAGCTCTTTGTTCTGTCTGATCCTAATCAGCTCTTTGTTCTGTCTGATCCTAATCAGCTCTTTGTTCTGTCTGATCCTAATCAGCTCTTTGTTCTGTCTGATCCCAATCGGCTCTTTGTTCTGTCTGATCCTAATCGGGTCTTTGTTCTGCCTGATCCCAATCAGGTTTTTGTTCTGTCTGATCCCAATCGGCTCTTTGTTCTGTCTGATCCCAATCGGCTCTTTGTTCTGTCTGATCCCAATCGGCTCTTTGTTCTGTCTGATCCTAATCAGCTCTTTGTTCTGTCTGATCCTAATCAGCTCTTTGTTCTGTCTGATCCTAATCAGCTCTTTGTTCTGTCTGATCCTAATCAGCTCTTTGTTCTGTCTGATCCCAATCGGCTCTTTGTTCTGTCTGATCCCAATCGGCTCTTTGTTCTGTCTGATCCCAATCGGGTCTTTGTTTTGTATGATATTCATGGAGTCATCAGCTGCTCACCCAGCGATGGTGCCGACTCCAGCATCCGAGTCCATGGCAACCGCCGACATCGAGCTGAACAGCTCCGGCGCTGAGCTGCCCGCTGCCATGAAAGTCGCGCCGGCCACGTCCTCCGACAGGTTCAGCTTCTCCGAGATGGCCTCCAAGGATGGCACAAAGAAGTCGTCGCACACAATGGCCACGGCTGCGGGGCGATGGAGATAATCTATCTATCTACATGTATTTACCTATAGATAATATAGATAGATATATAACGCAAAAACGCAAATCTATCTATGTATCTCTATCTATCTATCTATCTATCTTATCTAGATCTAGATAATGTTTTTGCATTTTTGCGTTATCTATCTATCATCTATCAATGTATCTGTCCAACTATCTATCAATCTATCTACATGCACGAGCGTATATCTACTTAGCTTATAAAAAAGTCGTCTCAAAAACAGAGTAATAATGATGCTCCTGCAGTGTCCCGCCGCAGATTCTCAGGTCCCAATTTCCTCCCTGCTTCACTACCCAACCTAGGTTTTTGAAATTTTCAAAAGCACGGCTTCAGGCCACTAGCTTAATGAATTCCTAATCAATTGCGGCTGCTGAGGCCTCTGGCTGATATGTTTGAGGATTATTCAAAAGAAAAAGTTGTCAGCATCCTCCTTTGACGGGGGAACGGAGAGCAGAGTGCGTAGGATTTGCAAATGAGATTGCAACAGGTGGTTTAAAAAAATTGGGCGGCGGCTAAAGACAATGCACGCAGACAATAGACAGAACAAGATTATAATATTCTTCTACTACTACTACTACTACTACTACTACTACTACTACTAATATACTAATAATAGTAATAATAATAATAGTAATAATAATTGTAATTGTAGAAGGGCCTATATTTTATTCTACGAAATTATTATTATTCTTAAAAGTTAAATCAAATAACAAATACCGTATATTTTTGTTTTATTGCATTATTTTGTTTTAAACGTAGAAATTTTGTTTTAGTGAGGCGAATAATTTGTTTTAATTCAATGTTGTTAAAATGAGTGTAACGCGAACCAATAAGGAAAGACTTTGACTAGTATAAATATAAGATGAAAATCGAACGTTTTCTTTAACCTTTCGGGTTCATTATTCAGTAACCTAGAAATTAAGATTTCTCTGGTTTTCTGACTTGGTCATTTAAGCAGGATTGCGAGTTGGAAATACCGTGTTGGATAGAAAGGGCGTTTTGCCAGTGCAATTAAGCAGGAATTGCCGAACAAGCGTTTTGCTCAGTAAAAGAAAGGGCGGATTGCCCAGTAGAAAGGGAGGATTCCCAAGAAATAGATTCAGGCTGTTGTGGCTAAGCGTGATGCAGTATTAGTCGGGAGAGACAGTATTAAAGCCGGAAACCCCTCGGTTCGTGGTAACGCCGTGTTTGGACTGTATAGTTTAAGAGTTTAGTAGTAGTCAGCAGTGTCTTGCCGCTCGGGCACTGAAACTACCCAGGGTACCGACGATAGCCCATAGCGTATAAAGTACATGTAAGTATAAAAGTAGGATTTTTAGAAATAATAGGCTTAAAAGGATAGACGATTTCTGGTATGATTTGGTGACAAATCGGCGGGATATCATTAAATAGCGAAGGGGCCTAGAACATAATTACCTATGAACATGAGCACCGTAATAAACGCGTACAGAGCAATGAAGGCTTCTGTGTAGCCCGTGGCCTGCTCCACACTGCAAGTCTCCAAGGAAAATCCGTGCTGTTTTCCAGCTGTGACTTCGCACCGGCCGTTGTAGCTCCAGTTAGTCGGCGTTGAGAGTAAGTGGCGTCTGCCCGCTGCTGAGGCTCCAAGAGGTTGTTGACCTTCAATAGGTTTGAATTGAGTAGCAATGACTCAATCAAATAAATATTTAAACAGCGCAGGAAATAAATCGAACTGATGTGTTTTAAACCAAAAATTATCATATAATTACTCATCATCATCATCCAAGAAATGAGCTGTCATGTGACAGTAAACCAAACATACAAATGTAAACAATTATAACAAAGGTTCAATTTCAGCACTCAATAGCCAGCATTCAAATTAATAGCCAATTAAAACAAACTGAAAAAGTAATTTAATATAATTTAAGTAAAAAAACTCCTGATCTAAGGCATGTAAAAATAAAGTTAATTTTCAAAGTTTAAAAGTGAGAAATATAAAACCATTTTCAGATTAAACTAAGTGCTATAAATTTAATTTAAATTCTAAAAGTAAATTGAGTTTTTATATAAATACAATCAGTAGTAAATTTTAAATTTACTTAAAAAGAGCCTAAAATTAAATTGTAATTAAATTGAAACCAACAAATTACTCTGATTAATTTCGGACAACGCAGTAACTCGAGAAAAAATTCCTTATTAAGATATTGCACAATCTCAATGGTCTGCAGTTGGAAAAAGATCAATAAATGACTAATAAAATTGCTTAAAAATAGCTGCTTGGAAGAGGCACCGATTATAGGAAAAATAAAATTATTTCTCTATATCAGAGCGGGAAATTAATGGGCATTTGCGACAGAAATATAGTAACGTACTACTACTAGGCAAACATACAGATTCAAAATTTTTCTGAAGAAAATGTTTCTTTTGCGTGCACTTCTATTGGCGGATGAGCGTAAGTGATCATTATATCACGATGAGAACCAGCGAGTGAGAATGCCTATCCAAACTGCTATCAACATGCTATCAATGCTTTCAATTCAATTTGCCAGCTCGGTAAACGCACCGAATTTTTCTCGCTAAAGCGACGTGGGCCTGCACAACTGTGTCCGTAATTAAACTGATGACCGGCAGCCCCACTAATTAGGGCCCGGACAAAGTGCAACAATACGAGTCGCAGAAGCCTTAACTGGGGCGTCAAAGTCGGTGCAGGAGGCTGGGGCGATGGGGACTTTCTTCCTTAGTGCATCGGATTTCTCTTACTCAAAGAGCCTATTGAATGCCTGCAAAGTGCGCTTACTAACTGACTAACTGACTAACTAACTAACAAACTAACTAACTGACTAACTGACTAACTAACTAACTAACTAACTAACTAACTAACTAACTAACTGACTAACTGACTAACTAACTGACTGACTAACTGACTAACTGACTGACTAACTGACTAACTAATTAACTAACTAACTAACTAACTAACTAACTAACTAACTAACTAACTAACTAACTAACTAACTGACTAACTGACTGACTGACTAACTAACTGACTAACTAACTGACTGACTGACTGACTAACTAACTAACTAACTGACTAACTAACTAACTAACTGACTAACTAACTGACTGACTGACTAACTAACTAACTAACTAACTAACTAACTAACTGACTGACTGACTAACTGACTAACTAACTGACTAACTAACTAACTAACTAACTAACTAACTAACTAACTAACTAACTAACTAACTAACTAACTGACTAACTGACTAACTAACTAACTGACTAACTAACTAACTAACTAACTAACTAACTAACTAACTAACTAACTAACTAACTGACTAACTAACTAACTAACTAACTAACTAACTGACTAACTGACTGACTGACTAACTAACTAACTAACTAACTAACTAACTAACTGACTAACTGACTAACTAACTGACTAACTGACTAACTAACTAACTGACTAACTGACTTACTAACTAACTAACTAACTGACTAACTAACTAACTAACTAACTAACTAACTAACTAACTAACTAACTAACTAACTAACTAACTGACTGACTGACTAACTGACTAACTAACTAACTAACTGACTAACTAACTAACTAACTAACTGACTAACTAACTAACTAACTAACTAGCTAACTAACTAGCTAACTAACTAACTAACTAACTAACTAACTAACTAACTGACTAACCAACTAACTGACTAGCTAACTAACTAACTAACTAACTAACTAACTAACTAACTAACTAACTAACTAACTAACTAACTAACTAACTAACTAACTAACTAACTGACTAACTGACTAACTAACTAACTGACTAGCTAACTAACTAACTAACTAGCTAACTAACTAACTAACTAACTAATAACTGACTAACTAACTGACTAACTAACTAACTACCTAAGTAACTAACTAAGTAACTAAATAACTGACTAGCTAACTAACTAACTAACTAACTAACTAACTAACTGACTGACTAACTGACTAACTAACTAACTAACTGACTAGCTAACTAACTAACTAACTAACTAACTAACTAACTAACTAACTAACTGACTAACGAACTAACTAACTAACTAACTGACTAACTAACTAACAAACTAACTAGCTAACAAACTAACTAACTAACTAACTAACTAACTAACTAACTAACTAACTTACTAACTAACTGACTAACCAACTAACTGACTAGCTAACTAACTCACTAACTAACTAACTAACTAACTAACTAACTAACTAACTAACTAACTAACTAACTAACTGACTAACTGACTAACTAACTAACTGACTAGCTAACTAACTAACTGACTAACTAACTAGCTAACTAACTAGCTAACTAAAGCCCTGATCCCTAAATGTGTACGACTGTGTTTTGTCTTCGTTCTCTTGAGCTCGAGTTTTACGACCTGACTAATTAGTGGGTGCAGACTAGTGAGGTGCAAGAGTTACATTGCACTGCGTGAAGGACTTTAAGGTGCCGATCGGGATGGTTAAACTTTTCAGTCACTGTCTTCTAACTACCTAAGTAACTAACTAAGTAACTAAGTAACTAACTAACTGACTAACTGACTGACTAACTGACTAACTAACTAACTAACTAACTAACTAACTAACTAACTAACTAACTAACTAACTAACTAACTAACTGACTAACTGACTGACTGACTAACTAACTGACTAACTAACTAACTAACTAACTAACTAACTGACTGACTGACTGACTAACTAACTAACTAACTAACTAACTAACTAACTAACTAACTAACTAACTAACTAACTAACTAACTAACTAACTGACTAACTGACTAACTAACTAACTAACTAACTAACTAACTAACTAACTAACTAACTAACTAACTAACTAACTGACTAACTAACTAACTAACTAACTGACTAACTGACTGACTGACTAACTAACTAACTAACTGACTAACTGACTAACTAACTAACTAACTAACTAACTAACTAACTAACTAACTAACTAACTAACTAACTAACTAACTGACTAACTAACTAACTAACTAACTAACTGACTAACTGACTGACTGACTAACTAACTAACTAACTAACTAACTAACTAACTAACTAACTGACTAACTGACTAACTAACTAACTGACTAACTAACTAACTACCTAAGTAACTAACTAAGTAACTAAGTAACTAACTAACTGACTAACTGAGTAACTAACTAACTAACTAACTAACTGACTGACTAACTAACTAACTAACTAACTAACTAACTAACTAATTAACTAACTGACTAACTGACTAACTAACTAACTGACTAACTGACTAACTAACTAACTAACTAACTGACTAACTGACTAACTGACTAACTAACTAACTAACTAACTAACTAACTAACTAATAACTGACTAACTGACTAACTGACTAACTAACTAACTACCTAAGT
>NIVC01001565.1:0-112500 GCA_002269645.1 Macrostomum lignano | reverse complement strand
CCCAAATCATAATGATATCACCTCTTACAGCAAGATACTCACCAAGTCTAACGCCTCCTTGGTGGCCGGCCGGCTCCTTGGACAGCCGGCCAGTTGCAAGCAGCTGCCCGGACACCAGCAGGAAAATGACGGCCAGGCAGACGGAGGCTACCGGATGCAGCGGTCGAGCAGGCAGCAGCCTGGAGTAGCCGAGGCACCGCTTCCACTGGCCGCTGCGATGGGCGGCTCGAAACAGACGGACCATTGAAACTCACCTGGAGATCTCACCTAGGTTTCTCACCTGCTGGTACCGTACCGGGGACCTCGCTAGCCGCTAGACTAAATTACTACGGAACAACAAAGTACACATAATTGATAAAGATGACATGCCACATTGCTCAGTCAAGATCGTAGCGAACTTCTTTTTGAGTCCCAAACGCCAGTCTCTATGCGCGAGTGGCAGGCCAACACTGACCAATGACTGCAGGGTAGGCAGACGGCTGCTAGGGTTGTGGGAGAGAGACACAGTGCAGTTTGGGAATTTCGTGACACATTCCTTCATTTCCTTAAATGACACATTCCGTAACTGACATTCCTTATTTACAAATTTCCCAAGTGACACAATCCCTAATTTACAAATTCCTTGATTTACACATTCTCTAAATGACACATTCCCTAATTTACAAATTCCTTGATTTATGTTGGGGTTGTACTTTGGTTTTTCATGTTGTTTCACTTGTCTCTCTCTCTCTCTCTCTCTCTCCCTCCCGTGACTGATCATTCTTGCGCGCTATCGTTTTACCCCTACCTGTGTACATTTGTGCTTGCCAGTGTGCATGGTTTTAACCCCCAGCCAATCGGATGGCGTTTGTCTACTAATGTACGTGGTTTCGTGTTATGTAGTCAAATAAATACTTTCGTCACTTCGGTAGAGATCTTTCAATGGTATTCTCCTTCGCTTGCAAACATGACTTGACTCAGTTTTCCTAGACTAACATTTTGGCGTCGCAAGCAGGATAATGAGCATCGAATTGAGAGAGACGCTGCCGTTGAGCAACATAGATGAGCTTCGCGCCTGGGTTGAAGTATTTGACGCCCAGGCCAGATCCAAAGGAGTCGAAGATACCGACGAGAGACGAGCGCTGACCGACGCTTTCATGGGCTGCCTCGGGGTCGCTGAGCTCATAAAAGTCAAGCAGCTGGTTGCTCCAAAAACCCCGTCTGCGATGAAATGGTCTGAAATCAAGCAATGCCTACTGGCGTTTGTGGAGCCCAAGAAGAAACTGCAGATCGCTGAGAGGACAGCCTTCATGTCTATGCGCCAGGCCGAAGGCGAAACCGTCACCAGCTATGCCGCTCGTCTCAGGGAGCAAGCCGTCGTATGCGAGTTCGAGAGCCTGAAAAAGGAAGGAGCGGACCCCGCCGAAGCGCTCATCAAGATGCGGCTCATTGCCGGTCTGGCCAACTCGAACATCAGGAACAAGGTGCTCGAGCGTGAAGTTACTCAAGAACTGACGGTCGATCAGGTCACAGAATATGTTCAGCAGCTGCTGATGGTCAGCAACTTTTCAGCTGGGTCCCAGGCTGCTGCTCACTCGACTCTTGTGGATTCGGTGGTGCACCAGGCTAGGTCGCTGTCGACCGCGGGTCTGACTACGGCTGATGAAGCTCACTGCCATCCGGATAGCTCCGGCTCTGTCAACGTTAATTCGGTTATGAGGCAGAAGCAGAACTTCGGACACCAGCGCTGTCAGCGTTGCGGGTTGAGATCGCACCAGAAGCCCGCTGACTGCCGAGCCCTGAGAGCCACCTGCAAACAATGTGGAAAGCCTGGCCACTTTGCCCGTGTGTGCCGCGGTGCCAGGACCCACTTCGCTGCCCCAGCTGAAGCAGTCGGCACTCAGCTGAGTCCAGAAGACTCCTATTGTGATGAGCCCGTATTCTACTGTGGAGAAGGAAAGCCTGCCGAGTTCTGCACTGTGAAAATCAATCACAGAGAAGTGCTGATGGAGAAGGACAGCGGTGCCTCCTGCTCGTTAATCTCACGAAGGATCTGGAATGAGCTCGGAAGGCCCCCGCTGAAGTCGGCGAAGTCGCGCATGCTGGCGTATGACGGACACGTTATGAGACAGATGGGCGTTCTGGAATGCCTGGTGGAGACCACTGGCAACATCGGCCGCTTCAAGGCGGCAGAGCTGCCCGTCATCGACTGCCAACAGGAGTTTGGGCTGCTCGGCCGGAATCTGCTGGTCCTCGCACCGGTGCACCATGCCAGTTCTGATGAGTCAGCCGCCAGCAACAGGTATGAGAGCTTGTTGGGAATATCTGGTGCTACCGGAGAAATCCGTCTTTGTGCTGGAGCTAGGCCAATTTTCCAGGCAGCCAGAGAACTGCCCTTAGCGCTGAAGCACTTGGTTAAGAAGGAGCTGGACCTGATGGAAAGTGCTGGAATCGTTGAGAAGGTGATGTCGTCGGAATGGGGCAGTCCAATTGTGGTGACGGTGAAGTCAGATCGGGCATCCGTGAGAATTTGTGGAGATTATTCGGCTGTTAATCGGTTGGTTCAAGACCAGACCTTCCTCACTCCCTCGATTGAGACAGCCTTTTCGAAAATGGCCAACAAGAAGCTGTTCTGTCGGCTGGACCTATCGGATGCGTACTATCAGGTTCCCCTGGATGAGGAATCGAAGGCGGTGACCACCATAAACACTCCGTTTGGTTGCTACAGGTTTAACCGGTTGCCGTATGGCATTAAGGTGTCGCCATCTGTTTTTCAACGTGTGATGGAAAAGCTCCTGGGAGACCATCCATGTGTCATAGTATATCAGGACGATGTGCTGATCGGTGCTGCAAGCCGGGCAGAGTTGCAGAAAATTAGGGAGCAGGTGTTCAACAAGTTAAAGGCCGCAAATGTCAAGATCAACGAGGCGAAGTGCGTGATGGAAGCCAACAGCCTGAAGTTTCTTGGTCACATTATTGATGATGAAGGAATAAAACCCGATCCGGGCATGGTGAAACGTGTGATGGATGTCGAGGTGCCGAAGACCAAGAAAGATTTGGAGAGATTTCTAGGACTGGCTCAATTTTATGGACGGCTGGTTCCAAACTTTTCTGAGAAATGTCGGCCTCTTCAGGAGCTTCGCCGCGGTGACCGGGTCTTTGAATGGAACGCGGTGGCTGAGGCGGCATTTTCGGAGGTCAAAAGGAGTCTGGCCTCAAACCCGTGCATCAAGCCGTTTGATGTTTCCGCGCCTGTCTGTCTTCGAGTTGATGCGAGCGAGAAGTCCTTGGGCGCGGTGCTGGTCCAATCTGGACATCCCGTCATGTTCATGTCCAGGGCGCTCACACAGGCAGAAACCAACTATTCAAACATCGAGAGAGAAGCGCTGGCTATTGTTTGGGCGGTTGAACGAGCTCGGAAAATGTTGCTAGGGAAGAAATTCATTCTGCAGACCGATCACGAGCCTTTGAAGTTTATTCTGAATCCTTGCAAGAATCTTCCAAAGACTGTTTCTGCCAGACTAACCCGGTGGGCTCTGCGGCTATCGGCTTATGATTACGAGATTGAATATGTGCCGGGAAAGAAGATGCAGGATGCTGACGCTCTATCAAGGCTGAGCTTTGAAAACCTCGATCCTGAGACGGAGTCGGTTCACCAGACTGAGTTGATCACTGACGGAGGCTTGGTTACCGTGGAGGAGCTGAGAGAAAGTACTTCCCGGTGTTCACTGCTTCAAAGACTCCAGCAGAGAATCAGGACAGGCCGGTGGGGTCAGGTCTCTCAGCTGGAGCGGCCGTACAAAGCGTGTCGGGAAGCGTTGTCTGTGGAGAACGGGCTGGTCATCCACGGTACCAGGGTGGTGCCTCCGACCATTCTCCGGCGGCGCATTTTGGAGACCGCGCATGATGAGGTGCACCCGAGCGCGGAAAATACGAAGGCCCATGTGTCTAAGGAGTTCTGGTGGCCTGGACTGGATCGCGATGTCCGTCAGTTTGTTGAGCGGTGTCAGCTGTGCGCTGAAAGACGGCCGGTGGTTCAGCGGAAAATTGACATCTGGCCATCCGAGAGCGAGCCGTGGTCCCGGGTCCACATGGACCACTGTGAGGTGCCAGGAGTGGGCTTGCTACTGTTGCTGTCTGATGCATACTCGGGTTGGCCAGAAGCTGTCCAGGTCCCAGACAGGTCTGCGGGCAGTGTGCTGAGAGTGCTGAGAGCGGTGTTCGCCAGAAATGGAGTGCCACGGACGCTAGTGTCGGATAATGCGCCTGAGTTCAGGTCGGAAAGAGTCTCGCAGTGGCTGAACAGTGTCGGCTGCCAGGAGATGCACACCCCACCGTACCATCCGGCATCGAACGGGCAGGCTGAGCGGTTGGTGAGGAGTCTCAAAGGCGGGCTGAAGACGTGGACGAAAGTGGTCCCATTTGACCAGTTCCTGCAGAAATTGCTCCTAACCATTCGCACCAGCAGGCCTAGCGGGAATCGTTCCAGCTCGCCGGACATTCTCATGTGGGGACGCCGGCTGCGCCATCCGCTGACGATGACCGAGCAGGTGGGTGACTCCATCTGGCTGAGGGCTCGGCCTGGCACGGCTCCAGTTCCGGCCAAGTTCATCGTGCAGCACGGCCGGAACACAGCTCTGGTGACCTCAGCTGACCTACCAGACGGTGGACTGCGGATGGCGCACGCAAACCAATGGAGCTGCCGCCCGGAGGCGGAGGCCGATCGGCGGCTGACCGAGGCGGCTGGATCCGAGGATCAGGCTGGGCTATCGATTCAGGGTGCCAAGGCTGGCTCTGACTCGGAGCTGCGTGAACCTGAGGCGACTGACTGTGACTCCCCGCTGAGTTCTGGAGATAAGACTCTCCAGCCCCACAGCTCGTATGATTTGCGGCCTCGTAAACCTGTTTGTTTTAAGGTCTAAGGACAGGTCTTGGTTTCTTTTGTTTTTTGTTTTGCTGCTTTTGGGGGGAGCAATTTATACATTCAATAAATGAAACATTCCTTAATTTACACATTCCCTAATTTACACATTCCTTAATTGACACATTCCCTAAATGACACATTCCTTAACTGACACATTCCTTAAATGACACATTCCCACACACACATTCTGACACATACATTAATTTACACATTCCCTAACAGACACATTCCTTAAATGGCGCATTCCTTAAAAGACGAGTAATTCGTATACAATCAGTATTAAAAAGGTGTCACTCATATATTCGTAGTCACCAGTTGTAATAGAACCAACTATGCAGACAATCCAACCATTCGCAACCAACATTCTAAAAGTACAACAGGCCCTGGTTAATCCTGTACAGTAGACTTGCAGTATCGAATTACAACAGGTGAGCTCAAATTAACTGAAAGCAGAGAGCTGTGAAGCATGAAATAATACTGGTAGTTTATTCCTTCAGTTAAAATGCACCTGGCCTCTTCTTGAAACCAAAAAACTGTGCTCTGATAACATTTGGTTAGACTGAACCACCTTAAACTGTGTTCGTTTTATAATGCCTTAAGTAGAATAATTATAACATTTTGTGCCTTTTACACAAAAAGCATGTCTTAACCCACCTAGCTGTAGGCTGAAGCAGGTCCTATGTAGTCTAGCCTGAAGCGGGGACTAGTTGTAGGCTGAAGCGGGGACTAGTTGTAGGCTGAAGCGGGGACTAGTTGTAGGCTGAAGCGGGGACTAGTTGTAGGCTGAAGCGGGGGACTAGCTTTAGGCTGAAGCGGGGACTAGTTGTAGGCTGAAGCGGGGGACTAGCTTTAGGCTGAAGCGGGGACTAGTTTTAGGCTGAAGCGGGGGACTAGTTTTAGGCTGAAGCGGGGACTAGTTGTAGGCTGAAGCGGGGGACTAGTTGTAGTCTGAAGCGGGGACTAGTTGTAGGCTGAAGCGGGGGACTAGTTGAAGGCTGAAGCGGGGACTAGGCTGAAGCGGGGGACTAGTTGTAGGCTGAAGCGGGGGACTAGTTGTAGGCTGAAGCGGGGGACTAGTTGTAGGCTGAAGCGGGGGACTAGTTGTAGGCTGAAGCGGCGGACTAGTTGTAGGCTGAAGCCGGGGGACTAGTTGTAGGCTGAAGCGGGGACTAGTTGTAGGCTGAAGCGGGAACTAGTTGTGGGCTGAAGCGGGGGACTAGTTGTAGGCTGAAGCGGGGACTAGTTGAAGGCTGAAGCGGGGACTAGGCTGAAGCGGGGGACTAGTTGTGGGCTGAAGCGGGGGACTAGTTGTAGGCTGAAGCGGGGGACTAGTTGTAGGCTGAAGCGGGGACTAGGGACTAGTTGTAGGCTGAAGCGGCGGACTAGTTGTAGGCTGAAGCCGGGGGACTAGTTGTAGGCTGAAGCGGGGACTAGTTGTAGGCTGAAGCGGGAACTAGTTGTGGGCTGAAGCGGGGGACTAGTTGTAGGCTGAAGCGGGGACTAGTTGTAGGCTGAAGCGGGGGACTAGCTTTAGGCTGAAGCGGGAACTAGTTGTGGGCTGAAGCGGGGGTCTAGTTGTAGGCTGAAGCGGGGACTAGTTGTAGGCTGAAGCGGGGACTAGTTGTAGGCTGAAGCGGGGGACTAGCTTTAGGCTGAAGCGGGGACTAGTTGTAGGCTGAAGCGGGGACTAGTTGTAGGCTGAAGCGGGGGACTAGTTGAAGTACAGCCCCAAGTCGAAACACAATTGGCAAAAACCGAGTTTCCAGTTCAAAGTCGGAAATTTGTTTTGGAAGAAAGAAATGAAAAGGCAAAAGCAGTTGGGCTCAGTGCAAAAGCATATTTTGTGATTTTTTTCATTTTTAACGGCACTGGCTGTCAGCACTCTGTGTCTCTCATATCGAATTTATTATAACGCTGTTTGTGTTTCTTTAAACCACTTGCCTTTCTAATTAATTTTCTCAAACTTGCTGCCGCATCATTGGGGAGTCTGGGCCGGAGCAGGAATTGCCGCGTCCAGAAGCTCTCCGGAGGAAAAAAAGCAAATTCACTTCAGGAGCCGGAGTTGGCCTTTCAGACTCGGCGGCGGCAGCAAAAATAAATAGCTATAAATAAATATTTCAATCGTCAAGCAGGACAAGTGAGAGACAAACAAGAAACACGAAAACACACAAGAAACAAACAAAGAGAGAAGGGAGACGCGAGCTGCGTCGACAAGGTTGCTGAGCTCTGCGCGGACGCACAACTCGCTTGGCTGGCCTACGCAGAGCGATCTGGGAGGCAGGGTTGATGAAGCAAAACAAAACGCAAAACGGACGGGGCCAACTAATCATGGTGGGAGGGGCGGTGTGGGCCGTTTTCATATTCAATAAATACATGCAAATATAATATAGAGCCACAGATACAGGAATAACTAGATAGGCCACTCAGCACATTTGCGTGTAAGCTACTTTCAGTTCAGTAGTAAGTTAAACAGAAGCATTTTAATGTATTTTTAAAGCCAAGGCTTATTTATTGGCTGTTTAATTACCCCATTCATTTATCACCCCAGCTTAATCCCTCCAACCGCGCCTTTCCACACTGCCCCCCCGGCCCGCCCCAATTTTTATTGCCTTTCTCGGAATTCCAGCCTAAATTTGCCATGTACATTTCAGTGGACTGGCTAATGTACATTATTGCTGAACCAATTAGCAAGCTGTTTACGCCTGCAAGCTTGGCTTCTAATCTTATCAAAGTCATTTCAGCTGTCTTTACTTTTATAAAATAGCTTATGTATTCTTCTTTGCTACTGAACTGAAAGTAGAAAGCTGTTTTACTAAGTATATATGCCTGAGTGGCCTATCTAGTTATTTTAGTACCTGTGTATAAAGATAAGAGTGCACAGTTTGAGAAACAGTCCAAACTGCTGAATGGGGTGTACAAAGACAGGATCCGATGACGCAGCGTAGTAAGCATTAATAAATCATAGTTTTATAGTTTTTAGACACTGAACTATATAAGGATTGCCTAACGGTAGCAAGAGAAGGGTAGCAAATGATACGGCAGAGGCCTGACGGCTGTTCCAAGGAATTAAGAATTCGCTTCGGCACGAGTAACAACAGCAGCTATTATTATTATTAATATTAATAATAGTAATATTAACATAATAACGAGCTTAAAGGAGCAACAAAAAACTAGGTACTAAGCAATGCTGTTATCGGCTACTAATAAGTAAATTATTATGACATATAAATGAGTGAAAACAAGAGCAGCGGAATCTATGAAAGACTGCCTCGGAGCTTTCCTAGTTTCCGCCTGTTGAAATTAGAGAAATATTAATTATAACAAAGCTGATTTTACACACAAACTTATTTTATTGAGTCGATGCAAGAGAGAAGAGACACCTGCGCAAGGACTATTTTTTGCTGGGCGACAGTTGAACAAATTACATCAATTGAGGCTAACAGCCAATGCGTTTGGGACTGAACGCGGATATGATAATAACTAATTAATTAGTTCCATTAATTATTAAATCAACAACGTTAAATATTTATTATATATATATGGGACCAGGATAAAAAACTGTGGGAGTGGGGGACGCATACACCAAAACAATTATGTATATATAAATAGTTAGCGGATAATTAGTGTGTAGGGCTGCGTTAACACGGCTGGTTTAGTAAAACAAATGATTGCCCCTTTAAGAACTCATCAGTTACTTAGTTGAAACAAAAAACTTACTTATTTTAGACAGATATTTCAGAGCAGCTCAGGTCGTGCAGAGATGGCATCGTAAAAAAAAACAAGTTACTCACGCCAGCTGGCCTACTAATTAACAGTAGCGGGACTCAAACCTAGAAAAAGAAACTCAACTTAATGCATCTCAATGAAGAAGTCCTTTCCAGCAGTATATTTAGAGTTCTACTGTTAATTATTAGGCAGTGAAATGAGAACGGGGATGAGAACGGGTGAAGGCGCAGAAGAAAACAATTCCCACACAAACCAGGTAGTCAAGTCTGCAATTAATACCTGCTAAAGTAGGTCAAATAAAGCCAACACTGCAGCTCCAACGCCTCACTGGCCCCACCAGTCGTCGGAAGCGCCGCCACCTCCGCCGCCGCCGCCGCCTCGGCCGCCGTAGTCAGCGCCACCGCCGCCGCCGCCTCCGTAGCGGCCGCCACCGCCCCCTCCGCGGCGAGGCCCTCCGCCGCCGCCGCCGCCGCCGCCCTGTCGATAATCGCGACTGCCGAAGCCGCCGCCACCGCCGCCGCCAAACCGACGGTTGCCGCCGCCGCGCCGGCCGCCGTAGCCGGAGGACCGAAAGGATTCGTGCGCCATCTGGCTGAGCCAATCCGGGACCTCCTGCTGACTCTCTGTCAGCAGCTCTAGCAGGTCTTTCACTATATTGCGGTTTTTATCGTTGAAAAAGCTGGTGGCCCGGCCCAGGTTGCCGACCCGGCCTGTGCGGCCGATGCGGTGCACGTATTCTTCAATGTCGGACGGCAGGTCGTAGTTGATGACCTGTGCAATGAATAAATGACAAGTAGATAGATAAACTATAACTACTTATAATAGTAGCGCGGTGAAAATACGAACTGAATCAAGCCTATTCCTACGATAAGGGGGTTTCATTTCGATAAACTAAACAGACTACTTAAGCCTCAGTAGTGCTTATTGCATAAAGAAATGTCTACAAAATACAGAGTAACCCGATCTGTTCGCCTATCCAGTTAAATAGTAGGATAACACAAAGACGGGTAATGGAGCCAACTTAAATCAATGGCAGAACCAACCAAGCCACAGAGTCACACAGCACATTTGCGTATAAACTACTTTCAGTTAAGTAGTAAGTTAAACAGAAGCATTTTACTGTACTTTTAAAGCCAAGGCTCATTTATTGGCTCTTTTATTACCCCATACATTTATTACCCCCCAGCTTAAACCCTCCAACCGCGCCTTTTTACACTGCCCCACCGTCCCGCCCCAAATTTTTATTGCCTTTCTCGGAATTCCAGCCTAAAGCTGCCATGTACATTTCAGTGGACTGGCTAATGTACATTATTGCTGAACCAATTAGCAAGCTGTTTACGCCTGCAAGCTTGGGCTTCTAAGCTTATCAAAGTCATTTCAGCTGCCTTCATTTTTATAAAATAAGCTTATGTATACTGAACTGAAAGTAGAAAGCTGTTTTACTGAGTATATATGCCTGAGTGGCCCTAATAAGTTATATTAGCATCTGTGAGCAGAGCCTACACAGCAGACAATCTCACCTGAACCACATTGGGTATGTCCAGACCGCGAGCAGCCACGGCGGTGGCCACCAGAATGGGGGTGCGGCCCGTGCGGAAGCATTTCAACGCCATCTCGCGGTCGGCCTGGGTCCGGTCGCCGTGGATTGACGCAACAGGGAAGCCCTGACGGTGCAGGAAATCCTCCAACTGATCCGCGCCCTTCTTTGTCTCGACAAAGACCAGAATGAGCGAGTCTGGCCCGTTCTGCCCGTTGATAATGTCCACTAAGCAGTGCCGCTTGTCCGACTCGTCGATCCACAGCACCTCCTGGGTGATGTTCTGCGATGTGGACCCCACGCGGCCCACAGCCAGGAATACGTAGTCGTGCTGCAGGAAGTCCCTGAATTGATGGGGCGGGAGCACAGTTGATGACGGTATTATTCAGTCTCTGAATAGCTTCCCCAAAAGTAGGCTGTCTTTACCATTGACAACAGACTGTCAACTACCCCTGACAGCAGACTGTCAACTACCCCTGACAGCAGTCTGTCAACTACCCCTGACAGCAGACTGTCAACTACCCCTGACAGCAGACTGCCAATTACCACAGACAATGGACTGTTACACCCCTGACAACGCGAGCAATACAAAAAAACTACCCACCTAGCCAGATGCTGAATCTCCTTAGGAAACGTGGCCGAGAACATTAGAGTCTGCCGATGGCCCTTAGGCGGCATCGTGTCCTGCTCAACAATCCGCCGAATCTGCGGCTCAAAGCCCATGTCCAGCATCCTGTCGGCCTCATCAAGCACAAGGAACCGGCAAAAGTCCAGGCCGACCCGGCCGCGCTCCATGACGTCAACCAGACGGCCGGGCGTGGCCACCAGCAGGTGACAGCCGCGGTCAAGGTCGCGCAGCTGGGAGCCAATATCGGCTCCGCCGTACACTACACAGCAGCGAACGCACGATCGATAAGAGAATTTCTTAGCCTCTTCGTGTATCTGGGAGGCCAGCTCGCGAGTTGGGGCCAGCACCAGCGCCACGGGGAATTGCTTGCGCCGGCTAGACCGCGAAGCCGCTATACTCTGGCCGGGCCCCTCCGTGTACATCAGGTTCAGTATGGGGATTAGAAAGGCGGCAGTTTTGCCGCTGCCAGTCTGTGCGCAGGCCATGAGATCTCGCTTAGACCAGGTGACAGGCATAGCCCATTTCTGCACAGGCGTTGGCCGCTTGTAACCCGTTAGTTGAATAGCCGACCGAATCACCGGGTGAAAATCCGACATCATATCGAAGGATTCAATTGGCGTAATGGCCTCGGCATCTGGGCCAGTAATCTCCACGGGTATGTTGTCGTATTCGTCAAAGTTAATGCCCGTGTTGTGGCCGCTAAACAATTCGCGCTCCTGCCGTTCGTTAGGCGGCAGCATCTGCGACCAGTCTTCTGAGCCGCCAGACCGACCAGAGAAGCCGCCGCCGCCGCCGCCGCCGCCGCCGCGCTGGTAGACATGCTGCTGCTGCTGCTGCTGCTGCGGCGGCGGGCCGCTATCCAGGTTTTTCCAGCGATCATTAGTAGCTTGACGCTGCTGATAAGCTGGCTGAGAGGAGGTCCTCTGGTACTGCTGCTGCTGCCTGCCATTGTACTGCTGTGACGGCTGATTGTAGCCGTTGGCTGAATTGCCGTAGCCAGTGTTTGACCTGCTGTACTGTTGCTGCTGACCTGGCGGCGGCTGGTTCATCGGCGGCATGTACTGCTGCTGCTGCTGGCCGCCTCCCATTGATGAAGAAGAAGGCGGCCCCCTATTGCGCCTTTGAGGCGGCACGTATTTCTGCTGCTGGGCAGCAAAATCGGAGGCTCCACCGCCGCCGCCCTGCCTGTTGTAGCCATTGTCGGCCGGGCCAGCAGCCTGGGCATTGTTCGTGGATAGACTGGAGAACTGGCGGTTGTCAAAGGGAAAGGGACATGAGTTCGATTGCGGGCTCACAGTCAAAATAGAAGCCTATAATGCCTAGCAGCCTTTTTAATGTCTAACAATGGCTTACTATTGGCAGAAAAGGGCATTGCTATCTGGCTTGAATTTTTAGAGTTAAAAAATAATTGCAATATTTCTTCTATATCAATATCAGTATTACTTTTTGGATTCACCAAAATTTTACAATACTTGCCAAACCATTACTTCTAGGATTCACTAAAACATTACTTTGCTTAAATGTCATGTAGCCATATTAAACATGCAATTAAGCCTTAATAAAAATGACTTTGCTAGCTTTAACTGCATCTCAGTTTAATGCCAGAATCTAATAAACTTAGCCTCACTCAACTTGAGTTCTTAAGCCTATTCAATATGGAATTCAATGAAAAAATCTAGCATTGAATTTGTATTAAATATGCTTAAAAGTATCAATCACAAGTAAAAATGGTAAAATTAAATTTGTTTAGAATATACAATAGTGCTTCAACTAGTTTAATTTGCCCCTGACACTTGAGAAATTCCCCAGTAAGCCTTGACATCTTAACAATTTTTCTAGTAAGCCTTGACATCTTAGTAATTCCCCCATTAAGCCTTGACATCTTAGAAATTCCCCTATTAAGCCTTGATACCTCAGCAATTCCCCAGAGCAAGCATCTCCTAAGAGCAAGTATCTCCCAATAACAAACAACCCCCATTTAACAAGCATCCCCCAATAACAAGCACCCTCCAAATAATAAGCACCCCACAAATAGCAACCTAGTGCACCAACTTCTTCAGCTAGTGCAATAATTCCTTTTTTAGCTAGTGCAAGAAACCATTTTTTATCTAGTGCAAGAAACCATTTTTTATCTAGTACAATAATCTATGTCTTGTCTAGTGCAATAATCCTTTTCCATCTGGTACAAGAATTCTTTTTGACTTTTTAAGCTAGTTTAATAATCCATTTTTAGCCAATGCAATAATTTATCTCAGCTGGTGCAATAGTCCCTTTTTTATCTAGGATAACAATCCTTTTCTCATCTAGTTAGCTAATCCCTCTCTAAGCTAATGCAATAATCCTTTTTTAATAAGTGCAATAACACATATTACATTAAATGTAATAATCCTTTCTTCATCTAGTGCTATAATCCTTTTCTTTTCTACTACAAATTTTTTTTGCATATAGTACAATATTAACACATTAAGCCATCATTAGGAGGCATTCAAATTCAAAATTTAAGCATTGAAATCATTAAAAAACTGTTTTTCAAATATTTGACTTATTTCTAAATCAATTTTTTTTGTTTGAATTTTTTAAAAGCACACTAAGCCCCTGCATGGTAGGCATTCAGACTCAGAGTCCAAAATTCAAAGTTCAAGTAAAGTGCCAATTGAAAGAATCATTTGAATTTTTTAGAAGCACACTAAGCCACCATGGTAGGCATTTAGATTTACAGTCCAAAATTCAGTAGAGCACCCATTGAAAACATTAAAAAACTTTGTTTTTTGAATATTTTATATACCAATTTGCCAAATTAATCTGAGAGTTATAATTGGGCTCATTAGCATATGAGGTATTGACTGCAACTGGTTTCATTTAAAAATATATTTTTTGTTCTTTATTTGATAGTTTGGTTCTTCTTAAGTGATTGATGTTTGCATGATGATGCTCTAATCACAGTATACCCTTTTAGCAACAGAAAATTAAAAAATTGAAGCTAGCACTGAGGTGAAGTTTCTTGTAAAAGTTGGTTGGAAGCTAGCCAAAATCATTGCACTTTGAAACTTGGCAACCATCTGGGATATTGAGGGAGTGGTGACTGGTGATAGTAGACTTTTTTGGAAAGCTAGAAGACCATAAATGCTACCTAATAAGTTGCTTCTACAAAAGTTCTGCTCCAAATTAGCCAAAAAATGACCTGGCAAGCTACACTGTGGGATTTGCTTTCACAGTGACAATGCACCAGCCCACATTTCTTGGCTCTAATATAAAGGCCTGCAAGATGTCTGCTGGGAAATCCTCTAGCATCCTCCATATAGCCTTGATTTGGCTCCTTAAGACTTTTTTGTTTCCCAAGCTGAAGAAAGCAATTAAAGGAGTCCAACAGGAGGACAAAGAGGCTGCCAAAAAGGCTACTATATAGTGGCTTGCTACAAAGCCTCCTTAGTTCTAAGCAAATGGCCTAGAGAGATGGCAACACGGCATGGAGAAGTGCCTGACCCTGGAGGGGACTATGTAGAATAGTAGATTCAAATTTAAAGTTTGATACTTATGAGAACAAAAATGCCTTGTCATCTAATTAATGATCTAAATAAGCAATTAGTCAACTATTTTAAGTGAAATTCAAATGAAATAATAAGAATTAAGACTTAATGGAGAGTAAATAAGTTTGAATTAAATTTAACTCTTATATAACTTATTCTAGCTAATTCTAATTACTAATACTAACTGGCATTACATTTGTGCAATTTGAGATTTGAGAGCTTTACCATAAGTCTATGTATTTGCATTTTGAAAAAAACTAAACTAATGATTGTACTTAAACAATGATTACCAAAAATGTTTTTGTGACTTTAGGTTCAATGGCTTAAATAGTGTTTTGCCACCACAAGTTTCAACTGCCATAATCATAACTGTAGCTACTTTTGTATAAAAAAAACTGTAGTACATGCAAAAAAACAAGACAGAACAGATTGGATTAGCATCATAATTAAAGTGCAAGTTTATCAAAAACAAGCAAGACAACTAGACAAGCAAATAAAACATTTTTGAAGTTTCATAGAAAGTGCTAGTTCCTTATACCTATTTAACAAATATTAATTTAAAAGATTAGTAAATACTAAATAAGTTTATTTTGTGTACTGGTTTTACATGTTTTTTATTTTTTACTTAATGCCAACAATTTCCATAATAGATAACCATTATGACAAAGTTTAGAAATTTGCTGCAATCTGTAACCATAGCTATATCTATAAGCTAAAAAATTGCCTTAGCCATAATCCATAATGAAAATATGGCTATAAAAGTGCCACCCCTATAATTTTACTGTAAGTGTAATGGCAGCAGAACACTAGCCTTAAAGGTCCTAAGGTTTAGTAACTTTACTTGATATACCTTTCTTTTGAATATATTACTACAAAATGAACAATATGACATAAAATATAGCATTTTTGTTATTTTAATATATTTTCTTATTTCAAAAGTTTTATTTCTTTTGTTTTACTTGGTTTAAGTTTATTGATTTTTTTATACTTGGAAACATGTTTGGAAATATCTGCTATAGGATGCTATATTTGTGATTTGTGAAAAATATTTTGAAGGCTAATTTCTTTATTTTGATGTTTGTGCAGGATGACATGAGTGATGCATTCTAAGAGTGTTTTGACTTTTAACTCTTGAGGCTAATTATAATTTTATAATTGCAATGTAGAAGCAGTAATCAAATTACTTAAAGTCTTGTCCATTGGCCCATCTATCAATTTCCAGCCATTTGTTTTTCTTAATTGTCAATTGGTATTTCCAAGGCTGCCAGAAGATTATCATTGATTCTAAATGAGTTAGCAGTATACAAAAGTATATTTATACTATATTACTGAAAAGAGGGGGCCATAGCCCAGTGGTAGCGCAGCTGCTATAGTGTGCCAGTGACCCAGGCTTGATTCCAAGTGCAGTCACATTAATTTGGGGCTGAATTGGAATCTCGGCTTGGCTCTGCTTATGCAATTAATGGCCTTGAGAGCCAACCCCCCAAGGTGCAATGAAGTGTATATGCCTAATGATATTATAAAGTTAGGGCTGCTGTACACTCCTGTGTGTGTGTGCCTGCATACGTATCTACACTCTTTTATGCCTACTCAGGGGAGTCATCGGAATGGGCAGTAATGCCTCTCACCAGTTGTGTGCCTATGTCGCTTAAAGTACGCCAGGGTGCACACAACCCTCCTGCCTCTAATAAAAAATACTACTGAAAAGTATAGCTGCTATAAAACTACAGCACAATACTATAGGAATTATTCATAATAGGGCAACAGAGAATGACCCACACCAAATAAAAGCAAGGATGACTTAAGTAGAAGGATGGAAAACCTTGTTTCTTGAAAAATTTTTAAAGGCAGGTTTCTTAAAAATTACACTACAGAGATAGGCAATTTTCATTTTTTAGCAATAAAATTATTATTGCTTTTGATAGGAGGCATATCTAGTATTTATCTATTGATATATTGTGCTTTTTTATTGCTCTATTTATATTCATAAAGCTTTTTATTCAGAAAATTAGGATTCTATGTTAATTTTTTTTAATTCATTACGCAGCTCTAATCTTTATTTTCTGAATCTATTTTATCATTTCTACTAGGTATCTAGAATGCTAGATAGAATACATAGAATAAAAAATTAACATAGAATCCTAACTTTTTAAATGCAAAGCTTTATGAATATCAATAGCAAAATAAGAAAAGAACAATATATCAAAAGATGAACACTAGATCTGTCTCCTATCAAAAGCAACAACAATTTTTGTGCTAAAAAAATGAAGAATGAAAAGTATATTTTTTAGAAAAACTTGCCTTTAAAAATTTTTTAAGAAACAATGTTTCCTATCATTTTACTCAAGTTGTCCTTAAATAAAAGTCTCTTGAAGTATTCTACATATTGTGACACACCAATTAGACAAAAATTATCTTTATATATACTTATGAACCATATTGCGGAAGGTTTTCTATGTATGCCAGACACATTTTATTGAATTTTCAATTGTACGCCAACAGATTTCAAATGTATGCCAACTTAAAAAAATGGTAAAAAAATCAACAAATATTTAAATTTAAATTTAAACTACAAAAAATTGATAACAACATGACAATTGTTGTGACAATTCTAGTAATTAAAATGATTGGTAAATGAGAAAATAGTAGCAGAAAAAAAGGTTTTTGAAATAACATAACATAGAAAAAGCACAAAAAAATTATTTATATTAATTTCTACGCCAGTCGTCATACATTATACTATATGCCATACTGTACACAGCCAAGAAATATATGCTGGTGTATGCCACGGAAATCAAGTGTATGTCGGAATTTTCTAGCATACACCCCACCATCCGCAAAATGGCTTATGAAGTTATGAAAAGAATCAATATCTGAAAATTAGCCTTCAAAATTTTTCTGCAAATTGCAAGTGCAGTGTCTTGACCTAATATATTGCTAATCCTTATTTTATAAAAGATTTTGCTTATTCACTTAAATTTTAGATGTGATAATATTAATAATAATAATAATACAATGTAGATGTAGCATCTTTATTTGAGGAATAAAAGCATGTTCAACTTTATTATTTTGTTTTTTTCACAAAGACATGTTTAAGCACTTTTCAGCTGGTGGTTCTTTAAAATTAGAAAGGACTGGTAACAAAAGTACCAGAAGTTACTTTTTTCAAAAGTATTGGTACCAGAACAAGTGCCAGAAGTTACTTTTCTTGGAACTGGAAGTTACTTAACCAACCAGAAGTTACTTCTTTAATAAATCAAAGTAACTTGCCCAACACTGTATTTACATGATGAACTTTTGAAAATTCATGGGTATTTATAATGATCAGATACTTTATTTTACCTTAAATTATAGTCATTGTTTCAGTCTAAGCTGCTAGTGCTAGTCTATTTAGTATTACAAACTACTACTACGCCAGCAATAACCTAAAGTTAAACAGATTGTGAGTCAATTACTTAAATAGGCCCGAATATATAAAAAAGAAATTATAAAAACGTCTTAGAAACTTCTTAGATTTTAAACTCACCTGCTGATCCAGTCCCTGTACAATTTCATATTGCGACAGGTTATTGTAGGACATCGAAATACAACTTAAAACCTTTTAATTAAAGAAATACAATCTGGTTGTACCGAAAAATACGTTAAACTTAGTTAACTTATTAAAAAAGTTACGTATATTGAAACAACAGTATGACTTAAAACAGACGTAAAGTTGCTATTAGACGAAATATTCTAACTGAATACTTAATCTCAAGATAAACTGTACCGTTATTTTTTTCGTTTCTCGCTACTCGCTTCATAAAATTATTTCAAAGCCGAAGTGAAATGTAGTACAAATCGAAAATTTGCGCCGTTGCTTGTACTGGTTTAAACATTTTTAGCTTATGTGCTAGATTTTTCAACAGTTTTAGTAAAAAGATGAAACATCTTTAACAACAAAAACGTTTTTTAAACGTTTAAATCTGTTTCAATGAGAATTTTAAGCTACAAAAACCTATTTACGCAATTATTTAAAAAGTATTCTGCGTTTAAGGATCTTGAATATCAATATCTAGCTGATCTGATATGCATACTGATAACCTGGGTTTTTTCGCCAGAGACAAGGTGCGAAATCGCACCTTGTGCCAAATTTCAAGGTGCGATTTTAAGGCTCAGAGTGCAATTTCTGACAACTGGGACAACTGGGAATTTTTGGGAATTTTGTTTCAGACAACTGGAAATGTATATTTTAATATCTTACATAAGGCTATAGCCATAGCCAAATCGCCTATATGACTTAATAGGATTTAAACTAAAGAGTTATTTTGTTTTATATTTTAAGGCAGTGCATGAAAAATAGCTTAAGCATGGTTAAGCCTTTAAAGAAAAATGGTTATAAGACTGCACCTAAACCGCACGGTCCGCACCTACTTTTTTAATTTCAGGGTGCGATTTTAAAATTTAGGGTGCATACGCACACTGCGCATAAAAAAACCCTGCTGATAACTTGATGATGATTCATTAAAAAATTAGTCTAATCTAGCTGAACTGCTAAAGTTGTTTTGGATTTTAAAATATGGCAGTGTTTGGTTTGAATAGGCCCTAGTAAATTTTTTGATAATAGTACCATTAATAACAATAAGCAGTGATAGCATTAGTGCTACATGACTTCAAACAATTATGCTAGGCCCCTACTACTATAGTAGGCCTATAGGCTAGGCCTAGCCGCCTAGTGTTTTTCTGGTAATGGCTTTTTTAAGCCATGGCCAGAAAAACTTGGGTCATACTTGTTTTATGTATAACTTATATAAGATCTATTTTTCAATATTGGTTTGTAGTGCTATTATAGCTTAACCCCCCCCCTCGAAAATTTTCTGGACAAACCCCTGACTCGGCTGACTGAGTCGAGTGTTTGTTTCTATTATTGTATTGATATACTTATAATCAAGTCAATATATCATGCATATAGCCAGGAATAGGGGTTAGACAGTGTTGGGCACCAGTCCATTGATAAGCATTAATAAGTGTTAAGATTTTTTTCATAAAAATTGATTAATAGATTGCCAATAAGATATTTTTAACTAGGCCCCCTAATAGATAAACAAATTTGTGTTAGACCTAGGCCCAATAATTTTGTGAGTTGAGTACTTGAGTTAACAATAGATTTATTATTAGCATTAATGGTAATGTCAATGACCAAAGATGCAAAAAAACAAAAATACAAGTCTAATAAAGAAGTTATAAAATTACAAATATATTTGAATTTATCTAAATGCCTAATTAATTTCTTTATGACAATGATCATGCAATTGTAATTGTAACAACTTCTTAAGTAATGAACTTTAATAATGAATTAAAATAATAAGCTTTATTGCTTGTGTGTGAATATCAATTGCTTTAATTTATTTACTTCTTTCCTGATCTTTCATAGATTTTTGCTATGCCTACTAAGTGACATTACTGAAACATCCTTAAATTCATATTATTAATATTAATTAATTAGCTTTTAAGTTTCAAATAAATAAATAACTTCTTTTACTATTTACTTACTTTTAGTAAGTATTATATATATAAGCTTTTTTAATTATTATTTATTACTTTTGAGCTTGTTGTAACTGCTTAGATAACCTTTGTGTTATTGCTAAAAAGATAAAAAATATAGTGCAATATCAAAGATGTTTATAGTTTTTATAATATTTTTTAGATTAACAATTGTTAATAATTATCAATTATCATTGACAACTATCAATTGATTATTAATTATTAATTGTCAATGATCAATTGCCAATATCAATTATCAATTGATTATCAATTATCAATTGATAATTGTTAATATATTAACTTTAATAGACTTTAAGTTACCTTAACAAAATTAAGAATTTATAAATAAAGATTTTTTTCTTTTAATGCTTACATTTTTGCTATTAACAGAATTTAAGATTTTTATTAATAGTGCCCAATGGGTTAGACATTATTATATTTTTGAGATCTTTAAGAGTCAAGATCTATATTTTTAAGATAATTGAGATTTAATCAAGATTTAAGATCAAGCCTAATTAGCATCTAATACTAATAAACCTATTTTATTTATACTATTCTATTTATCAATGCTAATATTGTTATTGTTATCTACAATATTTAGTATGCTATATATGCTTTCATATTCATATGTTATTTTTTATGCTTAAATATGTTATCTACATATTTAAACATTTAAAAATGCTAATATATGTATAATGATAATAATAGAAAGAAAAACAATTATTACATAATAATTCTAACTAAAGTAACTAAATTGTAGTTACTAATAGTCACTTTGTTACAAATCTTGACTTTTTTTAACATCTCAAAACCAAGATGATGATTTTGATAATCAGTGCTAAGATCTTGATAATCAAGATCAAGATTGAGATCTTGTCTGACCCCTAGCCAGGAAGCCAGTTAGATAAATGTGGGTAAAATATTGCTATACTAGTATAACCCCACTTAGCATTATCATTATATATACCAAAAATTTCTAGCATACATTTATGATAGCTAGCACACACTTAAATTCAAATTAGTCTTGATATCAATGATTAGGCTATGCAAAAATAGCTATAGCTGCTCTTGCAACTTTGATAAATTGGATTATGCTATAACCAAGTAGTGGAAATGTCTATCAATACTATTTGCTTTGTTACAAATGCTCTTAAGCCTATGTTAGCAAGAGACTACACTTGCTAATAACTAAGTGCAGTTTATATATAGTGCAATGAGTTGATATCACATTGAGCAGTTGATTAGCTAGCATCATATTATTAGCTTCATCATGTAGGAGGATATGGATTCTTTTTTGGTCAATCTCTTAGTCTCTCAATGTTATAGAAAACAATGCTAAGATGTTGAGCCCAATGTGAGCATTATCAAATGGCTTTACTAAGAGTAATCATTGCTTTTGCTCAAAGTTCTCTACTCCTCTGTAATCAAATGAAATGTGAAAGACATGAAAGCTAAAGGTCTCTCACTCTATAAGTCAGAAGTTATAGCAAATTTGTCACATTTGGCAATCTCTAACTAAACCTTTGAATTAATTTTATTAGAAAAAAGGGCATCAAGTTTATTATGGTAAAAGCAGCTATATTAAATTCAATACTAAAAAGCCATTGCTTATAGAAGTTGTCAAAAGCCACTACCTTCTATAACAATAAATGGCTAGCAATCTAATGCAATAAACTTAACAATGCTATTGTCAATAGCAACAGATTGCAGATTGGAATCTGCCTAGAGCTCATTGCTTATTCTGAAAAAAACCATGTGCTGATTTTAGGCTACTTTAATGGTGGATCTCCATTATCACTGCCTTTTCTTTTCTTTTCATGCTCACAAAAAAATTCTATAATTTTTAGTTCCTTAACTTTATCTTGATGCTATGATTCCAAGTGGCACTTCATGTTTTCCATTATGCCAAAGTACTATAGAACATGCTTGGCACAGGTTTTATAAGCAACATTATTGTTATTCTACCATTAAGTTCTTGAAAAAATACCCACATGGCACTTCCTTGGACTTTTCTAAAATCACTTAGACTTGAGGTAGAGGCCATTAAATGCAAAGGCTGAAGTATCAATAGGAAACAATAAAATTATTTTGGATAATAATCAGAATAATATTTATAAACAAAATATTAAGATAAGCTCTAAGCATGTCTGATTTTTCTTTCATTTGGGCTTGCACCTGCAGACCTGCTAATTAAATCAGTTTATTTCTCTTTCACTTGACATTTAATTTTAAATTTAGAATAAAATTAAAAATTGTAGGATTGTACTATAGCTATTTCATTAATATTAATATTTTTAACTTTTAAAAAAAACAAAAAGGGTCGGGCATGATCATGATATTTTATATTTGTTGACTTGACAGCATTTACCAAGTATCTATTATCTAATATACAATGGTTTATTTTCTTGTTTTGTTATTTTTACACTGTAACTTACAAGCTTGTAATACATGTTTGCACATATAAAATCACATTCACAATCACAATCATGCCCAACTTGGAAAATTTCACAAAATTTTATGCTTAACCAAAATTTTCTACTCATCCAACCTCTAAAAAAACAAGCAACCTTTCTATTCTAGGTCCTAGGGATAAAACTAGAATATATAATATTGTATTAAAATTTATGCTAGCTATTAGTATTAGGTACAATATCCTATCTCTAAGTTGGCCCCCTATTCCTATATCCCCTGTCCCCTATCCCCTATTTTATCAAATTCTGAGTTTTCAATGTAAGTTGTAATCAATCTTTTTATTGAAATATATTTTCATATCATTGACACAATTGGTCTAATGTAGTTAGTCAATTCACATTTGTCACAATTTCTTAGTCCTAAAATAGTATTTTTCAAGACTCTGCATATAGGATCCTGCTATAAGTGTCATATAAAAACTTTTTTCTTTTCAGTTAGAAAAAACATTTGCTAAAATAATAATCCAGGCTGCACATTTTTAATGACTATTATGCTTAACTTTTCATTATTCATTTTTAAATATCATAAGTATACGAGTAAGTACCTTAAGTAAGTATTGTATATTCATCTTAGTTAGAATGTATTCATAGCTTTTATTTTGATAACTGTGGCTTTGATATTTTAAAAATCTATGAATAATTTCTCTATCATATCTGTGTGTGTATACTAAAAATTAGATGTAGTTTATGGCTTGATGCCTGCTTGAAAGTTAGATAGGCTAAAAGTTTAGAAGTCTGGCTGGATTGGAATATCATTTTTCATTCGAATCTTAGGATTAGAAATCAGGATAATACCTGAGTATTTACATTATTTAACCTGTCTACTAATTAGTAGTCTGTTACTGTAATAATTTCACATTCATGCAATGGGTCGGGTGATCAGGTCCCAGCGTAAGGGCGCAGGCAGCGTGTTCCGCTCGCATACCAAGCGTAGAAAGGGAGCCGCCAGGCTTAGGCCAATCGATTTTGCCGAGCGCAACGGCTACATCAAGGGCGTTGTTAGGGACATTATCCACGATCCCGGCCGCGGTGCTCCGCTTGCTAAGGTGGCCTTCCGCGATCCCTACCGGTACAGGCAGGTCACTGAGACCTTTGTTGCCGCTGAGGGCGTTCACACTGGCCAGTTCATCTACTGTGGCAAGAAGGGTGCGGACTGTTAGATATTCAGTTTCAAATCCTGTGTTTCTACTTATTGCTTCTTTTTGTTAATAGGACCAGGCTGGGCCAACCTACCAGAAACAGATCCCCAGGTTGTGTCCGCAGCCATCCCAGATCCCCAGGTTGTGTCCGCAGCCATCCCAGATCCCCAGGTTGTGTCCGCAGCCATCCCAGATCCCCAGGTTGTGTCCGCAGCCATCGATCCCAGATCCTTGGATTGTGTCTGCAGCCATTTCTGATACTTATTGTAGATTTAGTCCGCAGCCATCGATCCAGATCCTTGGAGCCATTTCTGATACTTATTGTAGATTCAGTCCGCAGCCATCCCAGATCCCCAGGTTGTGTCCGCAGCCATCCCAAATCACCAGGATGTGTCCACGGCCATCCCAGATCCTCGGGATGTGTCCACAGCCATCCCAGAGCCTCAGACTGGGATCCCCAGACACTCCCAGCAGCAAAGGCTTATTCTAACCTACCTCGCTGTTCCACCCATTCGCAGCCAAGCTGCAGGTCGGCAACATCCTGCCGCTGGGCGCTATGCCCGAAGGCACCATCATCTGCTGCATAGAGGAGAAGGCCGGCGATCGCGGCCGCCTGGCCAAGGCGTCTGGCAACTACGCCACTCTCGTTGCGCACAACCCGGAGACTAAACGATCGCGCATGAAGCTGCCCAGCGGAGCCAAAAAGATTGTGCCGTCTGCCTGTCGGGCCATGGTTGGTAAGTGTAGGCGTGTGCTATTGCTGTACCCAGGGGTCCAAAAAAACAATTAGTGTCATTCGGGAGTCAAGTCCGTCCAGTGTCAGAGAATAAATGTCAGTAATTTCCTAATTAAAGGAAAAAGTGTCAGTCAGGCCCAGAGTCAGAGAACAAGTGTCAGTCAGGCACAGAGTCAGTCAGGACTAGTCAGAGAACGAGTGTCGGTCAGGCCCAGAGTCAGTCAGGACTAGTCAGAGAACGAGTGTCGGTCAGGCCCAGAGTCAGTCAGGACTAGTCAGAGAACGAGTGTCGGTCAGGACTAGTCAGAGAACGAGTGTCGGTCAGGACTAGTCAGAGAACGAGTGTCGGTCAGGACTAGTCAGAGAACGAGTGTCGGTCAGGACTAGTCAGAGAACGAGTGTCGGTCAGGCCCAGAGTCAGTCAGGACTAGTCAGAGAACGAGTGTCGGTCAGGACCAGAGTCAGACCGCAAGTGTCAGGGCAACCCAAATGCCATCCCCTGTAGGCATCATAGCCGGCGGTGGTCGCATCGACAAGCCGATTATGAAGGCCGGCCGGGCCTACTGGAAGTACAAGGTGAAGCGCAACTGCTGGCCAAAAGTACGCGGTGTCTGTATGAACCCGGTGGACCATCCGTTCGGCGGTGGCAACCACCAGCACATCGGCAAACCGAGCACCATCCGCCGGGACACCAGCGCCGGTCGCAAGGTCGGCCTGATCGCCGCCAGACGCACCGGTCGCCTCCGCGGCACCAAGGTGATCGTGAACAAGGGCGATAAGGAATAGATATATTGAATGCAATCAATTTGCCGGTTGTGACACTCCCGAGACATTGTGACAAGGTTTATTTGGCTTTATTAGCCATATTGAGAATGCTGATTAATGATGGCGCGAATTGCTAATAATTGACTGTTGACGACCTCTGTCGCATTGGAAGCAAAAAAATTGTTGCTAAGGAAGAAATCTTACTGATACTTTCTTTTTGTCTTGATTATTTTCTTAAATCTCCCTATGCACTACTTGCAGCTGACATATAAGTAGCGTGTTGCGCTAGCATATAGGATTTGTAATGAAGCTATTGAATCTGGACTGATTGAGAAAAACACCGCGGGCGGATGCGAGACAAAGGCAAACAAGTTATCGGAGAGTTTCGCTTTCAGCTTTCTAAAAACATGGCTTCGCGTCGGTCTGAAAAGGAATTACTAATTAGGCGCATCTCAAACTGCCTGTCGGATCTTGAAGTTGTTTTTGAGGCCTTTGAAGTGGAAGCCAAAATGTTCTCTGATTTGATCACCGGGCATTTTATCTCCGAGGCTTCGTTCGGCTTTTTTATTTCCTCCGAGTGAAAGATTTCCATTCTTATTTGCCGCTGCTTGGCTTGCATCGGCGACAAAGAGCTGGAGATTGTTAATTACAAAAATCTCGATTCCGGCGAGAGAAAGGTCTTGCGGATTTAACAGGCTTCGGTCGCCATCCTTACTGGGCTATAGAAATCTGCTATGATTAACGGGATTAACATCAAAGACTTGGATGGAGAGGCCAAAGGAAGCTGGAATTGTCAGGAACTGTGCCGCAATTAATATCCCACTGTGTAGTGGATTCACCCGGTCAAGAGACATTGTTTTTGTGACGAACTAACTGCTGGGCTTGCGGGATCTCAACTGTCGGTTCGTGGCCAAGAGTCCGTTATGCAAGTCGCCAATACTTGACAAGCGCGTTCGAAAACCGTCTGCAAAGATTATGCGGCGCCGGGTCTCTTCAGTTTTCTTATTCTTCGAGTGTGACGATCGGGCCTTCCTAATTGAACCCTGCCCTGCAGCTCGCGGTTAAACTCGAATATCTTGAACCAACGCGTGAGGAAGCTGTTCGTACAGAAGCTCTCTAAGATCCCACTGTGCTGCATCAGCTTCACTCGACAGATTGCCTGCCTACTAAAGCCCAGTGCAGAAGGGCTGGGGCGGGTCCATTCAAGGACCATCGGTTTGGAGCTGCAAGCCACAAGAAGATGGCCCCGCAGCATTAATAAGTTTGATGGTTAAACAATGCCTCCAAAAAGTAGTGTGCTCCGTATATTACTGTGAGCCGGTCCGCGCGGCAGAAAAGCAAAAGGGGGGGAAGCAATATTGTGTTTGGCCTTGCCGATGCCCCCGGGACTCGGTTGGAGTAGCTAGGCGATTTCAAATGCCAATTATTTCCTCAGAGCACTTGGGATGAAGAGAGGCGGGCGAGTATAATATATACGGGACCACTTCCAGATGGAGGCTGTGGCTAGCAGTGACGTGGGCGAGAGAGAAACTGCAAATATTATTTAATTCCCAAAAGCCTCAATTGTCCCGTAGACCAAAAGCAACTGAGGAGGGAGGCTGGCCAGCCCATGGAAGTTTGGGGAAGTTTAGAAGAGAATTGAGTTTTGTGTGCGTGAAAGAGTGACTGCGAGAGAGAGACAAAACCTCCTGGGAGAAAATGAAAGATGCAGGTGGGGGACCTCGCAGTCTGAATAATATCATGGCGCCGGCGGAGCAATGCAGTCCTGCTGCCTGCCTGCCTGCCTCAGCCCCTCAAACAAAGAACAAAGCCTCTGTTTTTGACCCACCACGCGACAGCAGGAGACTGGAAGAGGGAGATTAGAATGGATCAGGCCCCCTCCAACTCTCCCTCCCTCCCTCCCTGTCACTCAGCTTCACACCCGGGCTATTTTGTGCCCATTTCTCTTTTATCCTGAAACCCTGACAGCTCCGGACCTCCCCCCACTTTTCACGCGCTTTTTGTCCGTATTCGCTTTTGAGTCTCTGGGCTGGGGGATCATCTCATAGATGAGTAGTAGGAATTATATGCTCATAGATGGGCTGATTGATTCTGATTGGTCTTAAGATGTATGTTTCTGATTTGCTTAAAAATTATTAAGTCTACCCATTAAAGTGTTGAGCCTACTTACAAGATTTGAGTCTACGATCATTGATAAATATTAGTTTATTTATAAAAAAACTTCGGTGTGCTCATACAAGGTCTGCTCATACAATGGTTGAGTTTGCTCATACAAGAGTTAGGTCTGCTCATACAAGGATTGAGTTTGCTCATACAAGAGTTAGGTACAAGGGTTGAGTTTGCTCATATATACAAGAGTTAGGTCTGCTCATACACGAGTTAGGTCTGCTCATACAAGAGTTAGGTCTACTCATACAAGGATTGAATTTGCTCATACAAGAGTTAGGTACAAGGGTTGAGTTTGCTCATATATACAAGAGTTAGGTCTGCTCATACACGAGTTAGGTCTGCTCATACACGAGTTAGGTCTGCTCATACAAGAGTTAGGTCTGCTCATACAAGAGTTGAGTTTGCTCATACAAGAGTTAGGTCTGCTCATACAAGAGTTGAGTTTGCTCATACAAGAGTTGAGTTTGCTCATACAAGAGTTAGGTCTGCTCATACAAGAGTTAGGTCTGCTCATACAAGAGTTGAGTTTGCTCATACAAGAGTTGAGTTTGCTCATACAAGAGTTGAGTTTGCTCATACAAGAGTTAGGTCTGCTCATGCAAAAGTTGGGTCTACCCATACAAGACTTTTGTCTAAATAAGAAATTAGTACGCTTATCAGATATCACTGGATTCCTGAGTAGCCAACCAATTATGTTTTCCACTGTAGTCTCAAGAACAGGACATAAGAAGCCATCTGTACTTCCGGTTCAACTTACCACGGTCTGGAGATTGACATTGGGGCCGATTTTAAAATCCACAGCACCATATTTCGCCTCCTCCAGGACGCTTTTCTCGCTTCATCGGCCTAAAATTCGACCCCCCCCCTCAAAACCCTCTTCTTCTCTGGTTCTCCCCCTCCATCTCCCACGGGATAAAGTCTCCACCAGTTTCACGAGGGGCTTGAGAAGTTGAGGGGGTTGGGGGTCAGATTATCGAACTATACTCGCTTCGGACTCAGATTTTTAAGTCATTGTGAGACCGAAATAAGGCTGTTGGAGAAAAGGCTTTTCTTAGAAAGAAAAGAAAATAGCTATAGTTGGAGGGCTGGAGCAAGAAATCTGAAAAGTGATACGGGACGCGCACGAGCTGCTGCTTGATTTGCTGCTCCTGGGACTTGCCGATAAGCTGGAATGGAGTTGAAGAGTGGCACTGGCCGCTCTGCTGATCCACTTGCCTGCCCCAGCTCGTCCCCTTTTGCATGGATTGAAAGAATTATGATGAAGCTTTTCTAGCTGCTGCCTTTAATGGGCCACTTTTGTCACTGTGGCGAATGCTAATCCGCTGGCTTTTATGCGCTTAGCGCATCCACTTCTACTGCCAAGTCTGTGCGACTCTCTTGTTTAGTTGAGACAGCTCAAGTGGCAACTCATCCCTGGTCTCAGCTTACATGCATTGATGATTTTCTGTGCACTCAAAATAAACAACAAAAAACATCACGAGGTCATTAAAAGTGACAGCAGCGTCGCAGGGCTGGTAGGGTGTCCGCATCAGCGTCAGCAGCACCTCCTGCGCCGGCTGCGGGCAGTACACCTCGGCGTGGATATGAATTGATGGAATCTGATATTTCAAAATTGAACGAATTCCCCAGAACTCACAGAGGAAATAAAATAGTTCTAGATTGAAAAGCGCCTGTCTTTAAGTTTAAAATACAGAGAAAGTATATCTTCATTGATAAAAGTCACATTTTTGCAAAATTCACGCAGACCACATTCAGACCGCACTAGCCGTATTTATCGGTTGTTTTCAGTGTCCATTTACAATCTTTACGGCTTATCGATTTTGTTAAAATAAAACCTGCAGTCCGCGCTGGACGATGCAACTGTCAATCGCATTATAATTGGTCAGAAAGATTTTGACATGCCCCCCCCGTTGAAAGCTGCCATCGTGTGAATACATTATTGAGCTATGCTGGTGCACAATGTGATTGACATTCTCTTACAGCGATCTAAATTTGCTGCTTTAATTTGCTGCTACTCACTTCTTGGCCAGCTAGCGCTGCTATTTGAGATGCCGATAAATTCACCCTTTATTAGCCTTAAATTATCGATTTCCTGCGGCCAGTCTCAAGGTAGGAAAAACTGTATACTGATGAAATTATAGGGAACCGGTAAATCGCAAAATTTCCATGACAGACAGGGTTACAGGGCCAGGTTAAACCTTCAGTGACAGGTGAATTGACATGCAGGCCCAACTCTCAGTGCCAGGTGAATTGACATGCAGGCCTAACTCTCAGTGACAGGTGAATGGACATGCAAGCCCAACTCTCAGTGACAGGTGAATGGACATGCAGGCCCAACTCTCAGTGACAGGTGAATGGACATGCAGGCCCAACTCTCAGTGACAGGTGAATGGACATGCAGGCCCAACTCTCAGTGACAGGTGAATGGACATGCAGGCCCAACTCTCAGTGACAGGTGAATGGACATGCAGGCCCAACTCTCAGTGACAGGTGAATGGACATGCAGGCCCAACTCTCAGTGACAGGTGAATGGACATGCAGGCCCAACTCTCAGTGACAGGTGAATGGACATGCAGGCCCAACTCTCAGTGACAGGTGAATGGACATGCAGGCCTAACTCTCAGTGACAGGTGAATGGACATGCAGGCCCAACTCTCAGTGACAGGTGAATGGACATGCAGGCCCAACTCTCAGTGACAGGTGAATGGACATGCAGGCCCAACTCTCAGTGACAGGTGAATGGACATGCAGGCCCAACTCTCAGTCCCACAGCAGACAAGATAGCATACAGCGAAACCAAGCAAGCTGCAATTCCTAGGAGCGGACGCGAGCCTTGAGTTCAGTCGGACACTGCATGGACTAAATGTAATTAGCTGCAGAAAAGTGACGAGGGGGAGTTGAAACAACAATTTAATTAATTTGCACAGAATGGCTTGCCAAGAGGGCGCTTTGATTCATGCTGACGGCTCCGCGCCACCGGAAAGGCACAGGCTATACGGGATAAAGCGACTACTATGAGGAGCTATCAAAATTCTGAAATTGTGTCGCGTGCGCCGCCAAACTCGCACGCACAGAGTCGCCCCCTCAGCATCCCCCAACATGAACTTAGCTGGCTGATTTTTGCCTACTGGCTAATTCAATTGGGGTCGAATAAATTATTCGACTCAAGCTTAACTGTTTGTTTTTCAATGCTCGCGTTTGAGTCTATTGAGTCAAGTAGCATGCGTCCTCGGAAGAGATTTGGTCACTTTTGCAGGTAGATTGGTCACTCGTGCAAGTAGATGATTGGTCACTCTTGCAGGTAGATTGGTCACTCGTGCAAGTAGATGATTGGTCACTCTTGCAGGTAGATTGGTCACTCGTGCAAGTAGATGATTGGTCACTCTTGCAGGTAGATTGGTCACTCTTGCAGGTAGATTGGTCACTCGTGCAAGTAGATGATTGGTCACTCTTGCAGGCATATTGGTCACTCTTGCAAGTACATGTAGATTAGTCAATCGTGCAGGTAGATTGGTCAATCGTGCAGGTAGATTGGTCACTCTTGCAAGTACATGTAGATTAGTCAATCGTGCAGGTAGATTGGTCAATCGTGCAGGTAGATTGGTCACTCTTGCAGGTACATTGGTCACTCTTGCAGGTAGATTGGTCACTCTTGCAGGTAGATTGGTCACTCTTGCAGGTACATTGGTCACTCTTGTGGGTAGATTGGTCACTCTTGCAGGTAGATTGGTCAATCGTGCAAGAAGATTGGTCACTCTAGCAGGTAGATTGGTCACTCTTTCAGGTAGATTGGTCACTCGTGCAAGTAGATGATTGGTCACTCTTGCAGGTAGATTGGTCACTCTTGCAGGTAGATTGGTCACTCGTGCAAGTAGATGATTGGTCACTCTTGCAGGCATATTGGTCACTCTTGCAAGTACATGTAGATTAGTCAATCGTGCAGGTAGATTGGTCAATCGTGCAGGTAGATTGGTCACTCTTGCAAGTACATGTAGATTAGTCAATCGTGCAGGTAGATTGGTCAATCGTGCAGGTAGATTGGTCACTCTTGCAGGTACATTGGTCACTCTTGCAGGTAGATTGGTCACTCTTGCAGGTAGATTGGTCACTCTTGCAGGTACATTGGTCACTCTTGTGGGTAGATTGGTCACTCTTGCAGGTAGATTGGTCAATCGTGCAAGAAGATTGGTCACTCTAGCAGGTAGATTGGTCACTCTTTCAGGTAGATTGGTCACTCGTGCAGGTAGATTGGTCACTCTTGCAGGCAGATTGGTCACTCGTGCAGGTAGATTGGTTAATGGTACAAGAAGATTGGTCACTCTTGCAGGCAGATTGGTCACTCGTGCAGGTAGATTGGTTAATGGTACAAGAAGATTGGTCACTCTAGCAGGTAGATTGGTCACTCTTGCAGGTAGATTGGTCACTCTTGCAGGTAGATTGGTCACTCTTGCAGGTAGATTGGTCACTCTTTCAGGTAGATTGGTCACTCTTGCAGGCAGATTGGTCACTCTTGCAGGCAGATTGGTCACTCTTTCAGGTAGATTGGTCACTCTTGCAGGCAGATTGGTCACTCTTGCAGGCAGATTGGTCACTCTTGCAGGCAGATTGGTCACTCTTGCAGGCAGATTGGTCACTCTTGCAGGCAGATTGGTCACTCTTGCAGGCAGATCGGTGCGTGATTGGCCCCTTCTGGCCCAATGTTGGCACAACAGAGTTAAGTAAAGGTTAAAAAACAAAGAACAAGGATTAAATATAGATAGAAAGAATAGCCAACTAAAAAAATGACAACAAAAAAGGAGATTAATACCAAATTTTTAAACTGTCCCCAAACCCACGGAGAAGTAAAGTAGGACGCTGCATTTGATCTTCTTTGAGTGTATGCTGGAGTCGAGCGTCATTTTGCTTCACCTGCCACAGACAGAGCCCAAGCCTTTATCTCCTGGGGCTGCAGTGTTGTACAAAAGTGGCAATATTTCAGTGTAAGCTAATATATTAAATAGCCTATTCATCTGCAACCGTCGGGGCGCATTTATTAAACAGATTACAATTAAATATAATAGAATTTTCTCTTCTCAACAATAGTGCCAGACAATGCGGCAGAGAGTGTGGATTGTATGTATGTATTATTTTCTGAGCGGCTTATAATATCTGCCACATGCTGAGACAAGGCTGAGAGTAACAATGAGGCATTGAGCAAGGGCCATTGATGCCCACTTTGGCATAAGTTACAGCTATACTGTCTGCATGCCGCTTGGCCATACAGAGGTGCGCCTGGGTGCTGGAGAAACACACCGACAAGCCCGTGTCCATACAATCTATCAGACAAAAACAAATCTTCTCAGCTATTATTCTCAGCTCATTGTATAATACGCCCATGAAGCTGAGCTCGCCAAGCAAAACTTATTTTTCTATTTTTTATATAATTCACATTCACTTTGCAATTGAAAATGTCTTTTGTATTCGGGCTAATTTATCTTCGTCTTGTTTGAATTGAGCGTTTCGGGGCTGCAGGGGCCAAGAAGGCCCAAGGCTAGCAGTCTGGAGCAGCAAAACAGCAACCCGCACATACTCGGGCAACCATGAGCTGACTAGCAGGTTTACTTAGGCGGGCTTCTGCATCAGTTTTTTTTCAGTTATCCCTAACTTTGGTTTGGTTGAACTTTGATTGTATAGAGCTCTAGTCAGCCTACAGTTGTCTGGATATGGGGGAGGTTCAGAGGAGAGTCGCTACTCCAAGGCTCCGCAGTCAGCCTACAGTTGTCTGGATATGGGGAGGTTCAGAGGAGAGTCGCTACTCCAAGGCTCCGCAGTCAGCCTACAGTTGTCTGGATATGAGGGAGGTTCAGAGGAGAGTCGCTACTCCAAGGCTCCGCAGTCAGCCTACAGTTGTCTGGATATGAGGGAGGTTCAGAGGAGAGTCGCTACTCCAGGCTCCGCAGTCAGCCTACAGTTGTCTGAATATGGGGGAGGTTCAGAGGAGAGTCGCTACTCCAGGCTCCGCAGTCAGCCTACAGTTGTCTGGATATGAGGGAGGTTCAGAGGAGAGTCGCTACTCCAGGCTCCGCAGTCAGCCTACAGTTGTCTGAATATGGGGGAGGTTCAGAGGAGAGTCGCTACTCCAAGGCTCCGCAGTCAGCCTACAGTTGTCTGGATATGAGGGAGGTTCAGAGGAGAGTCGCTACTCCAGGCTCCGCAGTCAGCCTACAGTTGTCTGGATATGAGGGAGGTTCAGAGGAGAGTCGCTACTCCAGGCTCCGCAGTCAGCCTACAGTTGTCTGGATATGGGGGAGGTTCAGAGGAGAGTCGCTACTCCAAGGCTCCGCAGTCAGCCTACAGTTGTCTGGATATGGGGGAGGTTCAGAGGAGAGTCGCTACTCCAAGGCTCCGCAGTCAGCCTACAGTTGTCTGAATATGGGGGAGGTTCAGAGGAGAGTCGCTACTCCAGGCTCCGCAGTCAGCCTACAGTTGTCTGAATATGGGGGAGATGATTCGCCACTCCAGACTTTAGATCTCGGCCTCTTTGGCTGAGTGGCGGTAGCTCTTATTTATTGTGTCTGTCTTCGCTTCGTCTCACTTGAATTCAAAGTCAGAAAAGACAGCCAAACAGGCCGCGGTTATAACAGTTTGTATCTGTTCAACATTTGAGCAGCATCGCGGATTAGCGGGGATAAAGTGAGTTATAAACCAGCAGTTGACTAACCTAAACAGGGGATTCTGCTTCAGGCTTGGCAGCTGGTCTGGGGAAGGGCAGCCAATGACGAGAGACCGGCGCCCAGAGCCACCCAATCCAGCCAGGGGGGATCGAGGCCCCCCACCCAACCCCAGCAGCAATCTTTCGGCTCCATCGTTTTTTTTTGTTAACCCCCCCCCCGGGTAAGCTATAAAACCAGGCTGCGGGACTCCACAGCTTGGAGCCTTCCAAACACCAACCCGAACCCTCGCACAGCAGCAGCAGGACTCGCAGTCAAATGTCTCTAATGGCGCACCACTCTGTGCAGGACATGCTCAACCTTCAGGCTGCCGCGGTGGCAGCCGCAGCCGCTGCCGCCACGTCGTCTTCAACGTCATCGTCATCCCTGGCGGTGTCGGCCCACCTGCCGACGCTGCCGCCGCTGCCGCCGATGCCGACTTCCCTCGCGGCGAGTGGCGCCTGCAGCCTGCAGCTGCCGCCCGCTGTCCGCCGCATGGACGTCGCAGCATCCAACGAAGATGAGGACGTCGTTGACGCAGCCGGCAATGACTACGACAATGATGTCGACATGTACGGCATCAGTAGCTCCGGCAGCGGCGACCCCGGCGGCAGCGGCAGCGGCGGCGGCGGCGGCGGCGGCGGCGGCGGAGGCGGCCAGCTGATGCACGACAGTCACGTGAAGCGGCCGATGAATGCCTTCATGGTGTGGAGCCGGGGCCAGCGCCGCAAGATGGCGCAGGAGAATCCGAAGATGCACAACTCGGAGATCAGCAAGCGACTCGGCGCTGAGTGGAAGCTGCTCACCGATGAGGACAAGCGGCCGTTTATAGATGAGGCCAAGAGGCTGCGCGCCATCCACATGAAGGAGCACCCGGACTACAAGTACAGGCCGAGGCGCAAGCCAAAGAGTCTGGTCAAGAAGGAGCGCTACTTCCCCATCCCGGTGATGTCAGGTGAGTGAATCATCATGACTTCTGGTTTCATTTGGATTCACAACCCCTACTCAAGAAGATTCACAACCTACTCAAAAGGATTCACAACCTACTCAAGAGGATTCACAACCCCTCCTCAAGAGGATTCACAACCCCTCCTCAAGAGGATTCACAACCCCTCCTCAAGAGGATTCACAACCCCTCCTGAAGAGGATTCACAACCCCTCCTCAAGAGGATTCACAACCCCTCCTCAAGAGGATTCACAACCCCTCCTCAAGAGGATTCACAACCCCTCCTCAAGAGGATTCACAACCCCTCCTCAAGAGGATTCACAACCCCTCCTCAAGAGGATTCACAACTCCTCCTCAAGAGGATTCACAACCCCTCCTCAAGAGGATTCACAGCCCCTCCTCAAGAGGATTCACAGCCCCTCCTCAAGAGGATTCACAGCCCCTCCTCAAGAGGATTCACAGCCCCTCCTCAAGAGGATTCACAGCCCCTCCTCAAGAGGATTCACAACCCCTCCTCAAGAGGATTCACAACCCCTCCTCAAGAGGATTCACAACCCCTCCTCAAGAGGATTCACAACCCCTCCCCAAGAGGATTCACAACCCCTCCTCAAGAGGATTCACAACCCCTCCTCAAGAGGATTCACAACCCCTCCCCAAGAGGATTCACAACCCCTCCTCAAGAGGATTCACAACCCCTCCTCAAGAGGATTCACAACCCCTCCCAAGAGGATTCACAACCCCTCCTCAAGAGGATTCACAACCCCTCCTCAAGAGGATTCACAGCCCCTCCTCAAGAGGATTCACGACCCCTCCTCAAGAGGATTCACAACCCCTCCTCAAGAGGATTCACAGCGCCCATAGGAATTGATAATTGAATTCTTGCCTCGTTACAATTTCGAGTCCATGCAGTTTGTGGCCCAATAGCTGGAAACGAATAACATCATAGCTTTCTGGTGCAATAATCGGGCATGATAATTAGGCCTTGGGGAAGGAATTAATTAAGCTCCTTCTCTATTTTGTTATGTGAGACCCTCCCGCCTTCACTCCATATACATGTACAGGCGGAACAGAGAGAATGTTGATCAAATTCTCCAATTTGGTGCAATTCTCAATTTTTTTGTTTTGCTACACACTGCATACAGCTGCAGGCAGAGAGCCCCCCCCCGTTGCGAATTCCGCGACTACAAACTGTTGCCATATGTCAAGCGGGTTTGCAGGGGATGCCTGGTATTCGTTTGTGGGGGCTGATTATGCATTTGGCTTGCCCGAATAGATTAGCAGCATCTTATCTGACAATATAAAAAAGCAATTCCAAGTCATCGAAAAATGTTAACCTCCCGCACTGTCATAACGTAGTGGGGGTGTTTTACCGTTTTCCTGTCGACATTTAGACAAGGCTTCGCGTCCGCAACCCGCCAATTCAATTCTGTTCAGGGGGGCTGTTGAAGTTGGTGCTGAATTGACTTCGAAATCTGAAACTGGCAATAAATTTATAGTTTTATTATCAGGGCATAGCGAGACAGCATGAGGTTAAAAATTTGGCGTAAAAACTCGGCCATCTCGAACTTTAAAACACGTTTTTTGAAGGCCGATTATGAATCTATAATTTTTTTCATAGAAATCCAGATTTTTTAAATCCAGAAATTGGCACTTGAAATTGAACCACCACCTTGCAGGCCTTCCGCCGCCACCGCCTCCGCCGCCGCTGCCGCCGCACTTTGGCGCCGGTCTTCTGTGCCACCCCATGGCCGGCGGCGGAGCGTCCGGCCACCCAGCCGAGGCGCTGCTGGCCATCGAGAAGGCGCGGGCCCTGGCCGCTGGCTTCCCCAGCTTCTACCCTCCCGTCAGCGCCGCCCACGCTCAACACCACCGGCACCACCCGACCTCATCCGCTGCCGAGCAGCTCTCCCAGCACCTCTACGGCAGCTACGCAGCCGCCGCCGCTGCCGCTGCCGCCGCGGCCGCCATGCTGCCACCGGGCTATTGTCCGCCGCCCCCGCCCCCGCCGCCGCCGCAGCACGCTCCAAGCAGCAGCAGCTGGGCCTCCGCTGCTGCCGCCGCTGCTGCCGCCGCCGCGGCTGCTTCGTCCGCCGACTCAGGCGGCTTCTCTCCCGCAGCTGTCATGTCGACGCTGGCCAACGCAACACCAACAATGGGGACCTCGTCGGCGAGTCAAACATCCGGAACGACTGCGGCTGCAGCTGCGGCCGCGGCGGCAGCGGCTGACTTTCAGAAATCGCTGGCCGCGTACAGCATGCTGCTGCAGGCCGCTGCGGCTGGCGGCGGCGGCGGCGGCAGTGGCAGCGCCGGCAAGTCGGAACCGGCGCCTTCAGAATCGCCTCTGAGTAGGTCGCTTATCTGACCGACCGCGCTTTTAGTTAAGGGACGCACTCTTTGCCATCGAAAAATGGATTACTCGTGTTCGTGTTTTTTCCCTCTTTTTATTGCTACAGAATCTTTGTGGTGAAAGCTTGTAAGTCTATAAATAATAGTCCGAATCGTCTATTAAAATTACTCCGTTCATTATTGCGTACAATTATTAATTCATGCTTCTTTCGCCGGTGTACATGTCTGTGCACCGTCTCTTATCAATCGATAATCTGCCACTCCAACACTGAATAAGGTGTATTATCGATCGATACCCTTCCTCCCTCCTCCCGAGATTGTACGTCTGTTCTTATCGATCGATACCCTTCCTCCCTTTCCCCCGCGAGTGTACATTTGTACGTCTGTCCTATCGATCGATACCCTTCCTCGCTTCCCCCCGTGAGTGTACATTCATTTGTATCTATCTATGGTTGATTTTACAACTTTAGTGCAGTTGATCCTCCGCACATCTGTTATCTATCTCTGCCTTCCCGCTCTTGCCTATATACGCAGGCAACTGTCAGTCTGCAGCGGCTGACCGCGTTAATCTTGCTCTCTAAAGAGTTTTAGCCCGCCCCACCCCACTCCGTTTCTACTCCCCTACTTGTGTCTCAATGCTTTCGTGTAATTATTTAACCTTATCGCTTTTACCTCAATAAGCAGCTTCTGAGCCCAGGCCGGGTGTACTCATTCTTTTTATTTTTCCCCAATAAGCCAGCCACTCTGCTTGTCTGTCTGGTCCATTCATTGTTTGAGTCTGCGGACCACACAGCTTGATAGCTTCTCAGCAGCCTGCATTGTTCCTCAATATTTTTTGGGAGGGGGGGGGGAATCTACAGGCAGCTCCCACCACCCGCCTCTATCCAGCCCCATTCAGTCTGTTTTCATTGCAGAAGTTGTTCTTCTCTATTGCTGCTCCTGTTTTGGGGTGCTGTAGATTTACACACCCCAGTTTATTGATTCTGCAAAGCTTATTCAGCTAAAGCTATGGTGAAAATCTATTTACGATGATGCTATGCATGTAAACTTAACATTTGAGATGTACATTGTTGAGTGACACCTATAGCTTATCTCTTCCTATCAAGTGCGATGTACTTTTGCCTGATCCCTTTATTCAATCGGCATCACAACGATAGAATAGCACACATAGCAAGGATATCATAGGACAAATGGCAAAAGTGTACACACAATTTCTAGTTATGTTCATTCTCCTTGCTAAACTGATTTTGCATCGATATTGCGGGCGCATACGTGCCCGTAGGTTACTGTTAAATGGTTTCTTGGAAATCTATATATTCACTTTTTCTTAGAAATCGAATAAAATTAATCGGATGAATTATGATTTTTTGATTAGCTGAACTGACTCGACCGAAAACAAAATTTCGGTTTTTAAACAATAAACTTCTTTTAATAGGCTAACTAGTTCGTTAAAAGATGTCTCTATGGTGAAGCAGGTGAAGGGGGTTGTAGCCCCGTGGTCAGAGCGTCGGACTCACGAATTGAAGGTCGGGGGTTCGATTCCCGGTCCCACTGGAACAATTTGTGTCCTGTCCTTGAGCAAGACACTTAACTCTGCATTGCTTCAGTTCACCTGCAGCTGTAAAATGGGTGCCAGCATTATATCAATGCTGAAGCACCTTTGAACTTCCTTCTGTTAGCTGCAATAATCAGAGTCATTTCTTAGAAATTCTCTAACCAGCTCCCGCCGCACAAAGAACAGGTCAAAAATTGATATCCAATGCTCTTTTTTCAGACAGACAGCAGAAATTAAAATTAGCGCCATAGCAAGCCGTCTCTCTGCTTTCATGGCCGGCCAATATAAGTTGATAATGGCCGGCAGTCTCCCCCAGCCCGAAGCTCGCTGTAAAACTTCCCATAGCTAAATCCCCATCCGCTGCAGAGTGTTCGCCAGCTTCTTTCCTTTTACACGCTTCTCTCCTACTTGGCTTTTTAATTGCCATCTTAATCTAACCGCCTTACACCTTCCCCCCCCCCGACAGTTCCTTTGTTTGCACCTGCCAATTTTTATTATAGTCCCGGAGCTCGCTAGCGAATCACACCTCCAGCCTGTAGCCATCGCCCGTTGTCAAGGCCAATAACCAAGGCCGCACTCCATAAAAAGACAACAGCAGTATAGGGTTGCGCAGATTTCTAGCTTCATATATAGAAATTTATTACGTCAGATAAACAATCGTTTCACATGCGTTATTAAACTTGCGCGTTACGAGGCGGTGGGCCCGAGAACGGGGGGGGGGTCGCTCGTTGCTTTTTTTGCTAGTCATAATCGCGGCCATGTCAGCGGCTCTTCAAAGAACTGCTTTCTTGCTTTTTGATTAGCAGCTTAGCGGGGTTTTCTTGTTCCACTAGGAGACTTCCTGCATTTTTTTGGGTTGCTCACGTTATAGTTGATCCCAGAGTTTGAGCAGCCTAACTAATGACTCCATGCTGCTGAGCCACAATACACACCAAGCTGAGGAGTTCATTGTCTTTGGGAAACAATATGAAGCGTAAAGCATTTTTGGGGGAAGTTGGGAAGTGCCGGGGCATTCAGTCGTGCCCTGCTGAAGTCAGGGGGTGATGGGGGCATTAGCCAAGGATATGAATTTACTCCCCCCCCATCACCTGGATCCTCGGTCTGTGAGCTCAATTGGGAAGTTTGTCCCCTCACCAGCAGCCCTCCTCCGATCCCCAGCATGCAGCAGTCGTGCAGTCCGACTGTGACAGGCCAATGACCGCGGCAGAGATGATATATGCCCAATGGTTTGTTGGGCTCCTCAAATACAGCAGAATTCCATTGTCTAAGCTTCCATTGTCAGCCTCATTGTTAAAGCGTCAACAATAGGTTAGAGAGTGGGGGTACGAGAGGGGAGCAGATCCCATTGGGGAGTCCTGTGGGATGTAGCAATTACAGCATACACGTGTTCATGCAGTTATCTAACTCAGAAAACATTGGACTCAGTTTCCAGGCGGCTACCCCCCCCCCCTTTATCACCATTGTCACCGGCTTGTTTCAGGCCTCCATTAAACAGAAAAGTAATTAGCAATTGCGGAAAACCCTTGAGGTTGCGTTTTATTATTTTATGAATTGCGCTATAGGGATGGCGGTAGTTGAAAACATATCGGCCTTCTGTAATAACTGTCGGGTGATTGGCTTTTGAGCTTGCTCAGCAGCAATGAACTGCTGCACTTTTTTGGGGAAGCAACGGGTCACTCTGCTAGATGGGGTAGAGTAGCAACGGGTCACTCAGCTAGATCGGGTAGAGAAGCAACGGGTCACTCTGCTAGATCGGTGGGAGAAGCAACGGGTCACTCTGCTAGATCGGGTAGAGAAGCAACGGGTCACTCAGCTAGATCGGGTGGGAGAAGCAACGGGTCACTCTGCTAGATCGGTGGGAGAAGCAACGGGTCACTCTGCTAGATCAGGTAGAGAAGCAACGGGTCACTCTGGCTAGATTGGGCGGGAGAAGCAACGGGTCACTCTGCTAGATCGGGTAGAGTAGCAACGGGTCACTCAGCTAGATCGGGTAGAGAAGCAACGGGTCACTCTGCTAGATCGGTGGGAGAAGCAACGGGTCACTCTGCTAGATCGGGTAGAGAAGCAACGGGTCACTCTGGCTAGATTGGGCGGGAGAAGCAACGGGTCACTCTGCTAGATCGGGTAGAGTAGCAACGGGTCACTCAGCTAGATCGGGTAGAGAAGCAACGGGTCACTCTGCTAGATCGGTGGGAGAAGCAACGGGTCACTCTGCTAGATCGGGTAGAGAAGCAACGGGTCACTCAGCTAGATCGGGTGGGAGAAGCAACGGGTCACTCTGCTAGATCGGTGGGAGAAGCAACGGGTCACTCTGCTAGATCGGGTAGAGAAGCAACGGGTCACTCTGCTAGATCGGTGGGAGAAGCAACGGGTCACTCTGCTAGATCGGGTAGAGAAGCAACGGGTCACTCAGCTAGATCGGGTGGGAGAAGCAACGGGTCACTCTGCTAGATCGGTGGGAGAAGCAACGGGTCACTCTGCTAGATCGGGTAGAGAAGCAACGGGTCACTCTGGCTAGATTGGGCGGGAGAAGCAACGGGTCACTCTGCTAGATCGGGTAGAGTAGCAACGGGTCACTCAGCTAGATCGGGTGGGAGAAGCAACGGGTCACTCTGCTAGATCGGTGGGAGAAGCAACGGGTCACTCTGCTAGATCGGGTAGAGAAGCAACGGGTCACTCAGCTAGATCGGGTGGGAGAAGCAACGGGTCACTCAGCTAGATCGGGTAGAGAAGCAACGGGTCACTCAGCTAGATCGGGTAGAGAAGCAACGGGTCACTCAGCTAGATCGGGTTGGAGAAGCAACGGGTCACTCTGGCTAGATCGAGTGGGAGAAGCAACGGATCACTCTGGCTAGATCGGGTAGAGAAGCAATGGATCACTCTGCTAGATCGGGTAGAGAAGCAACGGGTCACTCTGGCTAGATTGGGCGGGAGAAGCAACGGGTCACTCAGCTAGATCGGGTGGGAGAAGCAACGGGTCACTCTGGCTAGATTGGGTAGAGAAGCAACGGGTCACTCTGCTGGATTGGGTGGGGAAGCAACGGGTCACTCTGGCTAGATCGGGTAGAGAAGCAACGGGTCACTCTGCTGGATTGGGTGGGGAAGCAACGGGTCACTCTGGCTAGATCGGGTAGAGAAGCAACGGGTCACTCAGCTAGATCGGTGGGAGAAGCAACGGGTCACTCTGCTAGATCGGGTAGAGAAGCAACGGGTCACTCAGCTAGATCGGGTGGGAGAAGCAACGGGTCACTCTGCTAGATCGGTGGGAGAAGCAACGGGTCACTCTGCTAGATCGGGTAGAGAAGCAACGGGTCACTCTGCTAGATCGGTGGGAGAAGCAACGGGTCACTCTGCTAGATCGGGTAGAGAAGCAACGGGTCACTCAGCTAGATCGGGTGGGAGAAGCAACGGGTCACTCTGCTAGATCGGTGGGAGAAGCAACGGGTCACTCTGCTAGATCGGGTAGAGAAGCAACGGGTCACTCTGGCTAGATTGGGCGGGAGAAGCAACGGGTCACTCTGCTAGATCGGGTAGAGTAGCAACGGGTCACTCTGCTAGATCGGGTAGAGAAGCAACGGGTCACTCTGGCTAGATTGGGCGGGAGAAGCAACGGGTCACTCTGCTAGATCGGGTAGAGAAGCAACGGGTCACTCAGCTAGATCGGGTGGGAGAAGCAACGGGTCACTCTGCTAGATCGGTGGGAGAAGCAACGGGTCACTCTGCTAGATCGGGTAGAGAAGCAACGGGTCACTCTGGCTAGATTGGGCGGGAGAAGCAACGGGTCACTCAGCTAGATCGGGTAGAGAAGCAACGGGTCACTCAGCTAGATCGGGTAGAGAAGCAACGGGTCACTCAGCTAGATCGGGTAGAGAAGCAACGGGTCACTCAGCTAGATCGGGTTGGAGAAGCAACGGGTCACTCTGGCTAGATCGAGTGGGAGAAGCAACGGATCACTCTGGCTAGATCGGGTAGAGAAGCAATGGATCACTCAGCTAGATCGGGTAGAGAAGCAACGGGTCACTCTGGCTAGATTGGGCGGGAGAAGCAACGGGTCACTCAGCTAGATCGGGTGGGAGAAGCAACGGGTCACTCTGGCTAGATTGGGTAGAGAAGCAACGGGTCACTCTGCTGGATTGGGTGGGGAAGCAACGGGTCACTCTGGCTAGATCGGGTAGAGAAGCAACGGGTCACTCTGCTGGATTGGGTGGGGAAGCAACGGGTCACTCTGGCTAGATCGGGTGGAAGAAGCAACGGGTCACTCTGCTGGATCGAGGGTGTGACACAGAACAACACTGAAAACCTGGTTGTAATCAATTTTGACAGTCTTTGAAGTCAGAGTGCTGCAGCAGGTTTTAAAAGTTCATTGACATTTATTCGAAACGAAGGCACTGCAGAGAGGTTTAATCCCTGACGGCTTGGACACTGAGTGCTCAGAATTTCCGCAGCTGTTTTTCACTCCCCATTTTACTCTTCCTTCCGCGTGAAATGAGGCATTGAAGCGAGCATCTCCACCCCATTCCACTGTCGACTTGTTGAGTCCAATTGTTTGGCATGACAATGCCCGGCATTTTTGCCAGTTTGCTGAGGCCGAGAGACAATATGCGAGACTGGATTTTGGCCTCTGAAAGCAGACTTCCTTCAATTCTTCAAGGCAGAAAGTTGAAACTGTAGAAACAGACTCCTTTTTTAGTCTTGTTTAGGAGGCTCCCAAAATGAAAGAAGGGCCTTGTCAAAGCATCTGAGCAGCGATTGCTGTCTCTTGGCAATTTTCCTGAGGTGTGGAGTGGCCGGAGGCACCCAGTGTCTGTCTATGCCTGTGCCCAGGAGCGATCGCAACTCTTGTTCCGGTCCCTTTCATTTTCAATTTGATTGACACCTCTTGGCCAGCAGTTGACGTCTTCGTTTGTTGCTGCTGCAAGGACACTTTCTTTTTTGTCGGTTCTCGTTGTGAAGTGTGCCATCTTGCTTTAAAGCAACCCGACCATGTTGCAGAGCCGACTACAGAGGACCTGCCGACATGCTCAAGAGCTGTGGAAGTGTATTTGAAGACATTTGAAGACAGCCACTTACAAGCAGGACTTTGCCGACTCACTTTTTTCTCAAACAATAACAACATAAGATAGTGAAAAAATGTTCAGTCAGAGACACAATCAAGCCCAGTCAGAGACACAATCAGGCCCCAGTCAGAGACACAATCAAGCTATAGAGACACAAGCAAGCCATAGAGACACAATCAAGCCCCAGTCAGAGACACAATCAAGCCCCAGTCAAAGACACAATCAAGCCTCAATGAGAGACACAATCAAGCCCCAGTCAGAGAGACAGTCAAGCCATAGAGACACAATCAAGCTATATAGACACAATCAAGCTATATAGACACAATCAAGCCATAGAGACACAATCAAGCCATAGAGACACAATCAAGCTATAGAGACACAAGCAAGCCATAGAGACACAATCAAGCCCCAGTCAGAGACACAATCAAGCCCCAGTCAAAGACACAATCAAGCCTCAATGAGAGACACAATCAAGCCCCAGTCAGAGAGACAGTCAAGCCATAGAGACACAATCAAGCTATATAGACACAATCAAGCTATAGAGACACAAGCAAGCCATAGAGACACAATCAAGCCATAGAGACACAATCAAGCCATGGAGACACAATCAAGCCATAGAGACACAATCAAGCCATGGAGACACAATCAAGCCATAGAGACACAATCAAGCCATAGAGACACAATCAAGCCCCAGTCAGAGACACAATCAAGCCATAGAGACACAATCAAGCCCCAGTCAGAGACACAATCAAGCCCCAGTCAAAGACACAATCAAGCCTCAGTGAGAGACACAATCAAGCCCCAGTCAGAGACAATCAAGCTCCAGTCAGAGACACAATCAAGCCATAGAGACACAATCAAGCCATGGAGACACAATCAAGCCATAGAGACACAATCAAGCCATAGAGACACAATCAAGCCCCAGTCAGAGACACAATCAAGCCATAGAGACACAATCAAGCCCCAGTCAGAGACACAATCAAGCCCCAGTCAAAGACACAATCAAGCCTCAGTGAGAGACACAATCAAGCCCCAGTCAGAGACAATCAAGCTCCAGTCAGAGACACAATCAAGCCATAGAGACACAATCAAGCTATATAGACACAATCAAACCATAGAGACACAATCAAGCCATAGAGACACAATCAAGCCATAGAGACACAATCAAGCCATAGAGACACAATCAAGCTCCAGTCAGAGACACAATCAAGGGTTCAAAAGCATTGACAACCAACAAGCCCAAAGGTGCACCCAGTCAGCCGCCAGACCATGTGCAAACGACTCCAATATCAACCAGTTATGATATGTTTATATTTTTAACCGAGTGTCAATTCCAAAGATGGCTGGGCTTGCCGGGGGTTTCCGGCCCTGCAAAATGCGTAAAAGCTGTTTTAACGGTTTACGGACGATGGACTGCGTGGCAGGTGCGAACGCATGGGAAATGCTATTAGAGGAGAAGGTAGATTATTCGTAACTCGAAGTCCCAGCAACCGCACGGATCCCACAGAGCTGCTCGGTCCTAATTGGGAGGACGGCGCCTCGGCCATCGCTCTTCCCCCCGCGGGATGTTTTTCTTCCCAGAAAATAAAGTGGCCCCTCTTGTTTCTTTCACACGCAGCCCTTGTGAGGCTCAATTCCGTTTCGCAGCCGCAAGAGATGGAGCGCAGAGAGTGAAACTGTGAAAGATTTCCATAGCATAATGCTACACTTTAATTCGCCTTGTGGTGCAGTGATGTATGTTATTGCTGCACCTTTTCTTGTTGTTCTAAGCAGCGGGAATCGCGGCTCGCTCGCAACCCGTGCATTGTGGGGGAGCGGGCCACTCTCACTCTCTATAGCTTCGAAGAATTTCTGCAGCATTTTGTTTACACTTGGCCGGGGCAATTAATCTCCCCTTCGGCACTGGGCACCAGAATGGCCGAGTTCAGGGCTGGGATAAAAGCTAGTGGGAAAAGACGAACACCTTTCTTTCAGAGCATCGGTGAAAAAATTGAAACGATTTTTCGAACGCAAAAAACAGCAACATCAGCAAATGCGCTTGTTGGCGCCTGCAATACGCTCGAACATTTTGTAGTCCCGTTCCCTGAAATGTCGAGGCATCATTAATGAAATTTCTTCTTCTGTATTGTTAACTGCTTGCCCCCATGGTAGGCAATTTTCTGTTTAATGTGATTCTTCGCATTCCTTCAGCTTTAAGAAGCTTCCTTGCTTTGGGAAGTTTCCGTGCTTTGGGAAGCTTCCTTGCTTTGGGAAGTTTCCGTCCTTTGGGTAGTTTCCGTGCTTTGGGAAGTTTCCGTGCTTTGGGAAGTTTCCGTGCTTTGGGAAGTTTCCGTCCTTTGGGAAGTTTCCGTGCTTTGGGAAGTTTCCGTGCTTTGGGAAGTTTCCGTCCTTTGGGAAGTTTCCGTGCTTTGGGAAGTTTCCGTGCTTTGGGAAGTTTCCGTCCTTTGGGAAGTTTCCGTGCTTTGGGAAGTTTCCGTGCTTTGGGAAGTTTCCGTCCTTTGGGAAGTTTCCGTCCTTTGGAAAGTTTCCGTCCTTTGGAAAGTTTCCGTGCTTTGGGAAGTTTCCGTGCTTTGGGAAGTTTCCGTGCTTTGGGAAGTTTCCGTGCTTTGGGAAGTTTCCGTGCTTTGGGAAGTTTCCGTGCTTTGGGAAGTTTCCGTGCTTTGGGAAGTTTCCGTCCTTTGGGAAGTTTCCGTGCTTTGGGAAGTTTCCGTCCTTTGGGAAGTTTCCGTCCTTTGGGAAGTTTCCGTGCTTTGGGGAGTTTCCGTCCTTTGGGAAGTTTCCGTCCTTTGGGAAGTTTCCGTGCTTTGGGAAGTTTCCGCTTTTTCGATGCTTCCTTATTTTAGAAAGTTTCTGTAAGTTTAGAAATTTCCGTGCTTTTGGTAATTTCCGGGTTTTTTACACAAGACTTTGTTTTACTAAATGATTTAATCAGGTGTTTTTATTCCAGATTCTATATCTAGTGATCCATGGTTCCCCCGCAACGTAAAATATCAATTCGTTGTCGGATTGGATTAAGGACTGAAACCCGACAACCTGATCGGATTATCAAAGTAATTTTCAGATTTCAATTAAACATTAAAATGCTTAGCACCCAATCGCATGCAGAGCCAGCAGTTTTCTGTAATAATATCCGCCAATCCCCCACCCAAATATTTTTTGCGTAAACACACAAAAAGCAAAGAAATTCGGGTCAAAAAATTTCAAACCATGCAGCTTAATGAGCGAATTCAGCCCGCATGGGCTCAAGTGGCTGCCCCATAGCGGAATAGCGTAGACAACTGGGTTGCAGCAGCAATCTGAAAGCAGCCATCCCCCCAGCGACTATTCAAGTCTGCTTTCAGATTCAACATTTAGCCAGCTCGGAATTTGTGCAACATTGTGGCGCGGTCTCCGGCTGCCCCCACCCACCCAGTGTGCGAGGGACTTAGCGGGGACAATACCCGGCCTCAGCGATCCTCAGGGATCTCTGCTATTGGGATCTATTGGGGATAGAAAAAATGGGGCAGCGAAGTTCGAGTATTAAGACGAAACTAGCTCCATAGGAAGGGAAGAATATCCCCAGGAGTTGGCAAAGAACTTCAACAATAGCGTCTTAACGAGTGACTGCGCCTCCGCCCACCAATGCAGCATTGCTTGTCTAGTCTTCTTCTAGAAGGCTCTTGCAGCTCGCCAACAGAAGAGAATAAACGTTGGCCTTGGGTTAATTTTTGCCAAGTGAAACTGGGCCGTCTGAGGCCTCTGTGCGTAGACAGCTGAAATGGAATGTGGCTGCGCTCGACAATGACTCAACTTCTGAGCTACCGAATGGCAAATGTGAATCTGTGAGGATTGTGAATAATGGGGATTGTGAATATTGGGGATTGTGAATATTGGGGATTGTGAATATTGGGGATTGTGAATATTGGGGATTGTGAATATTGGGTATTGTGAAGCTGTGGATATTGTGAACATTCGGGATTGTGAATATTGGGGATTGTGAATATTGAGGATTGTGAATATTGGGGATTGTGAATATTAGGGATTGTGAATATTGGGGATTGTGAAGCTGTGGATATTGTGAACATTCGGGATTGTGAATATTGGGGATTGTGAATATTGGGGATTGTGAATATTGGGGATTGTGAATCTTGGGGATTGTGAATATTGGGGATTGTGAATATTGGGGATTGTGAATCTTGGGAATTGTGAATCTTAGGGATTGTGAATATTGGAGATTATGAGGCTGTGGGGATTGTGAAGCTGTGGGGATTGTGAAGCTGTGGGGATTGTGAAGCTGTGGGGATTGTGAAGCTGTGGGGATTGTGAAGCTGTGGGGATTGTGAAGCTGTGGGGATTGTGAAGCTGTGAGGATTGTGACGTCAGACGTCATTTATTGGTGAATGTGAAAACGCTCCCCTTCTAACACCTCTCTCCCTCTTCTTCCGAGGGGTTGGGGGTGAAAGTTTGGCCACATTTTTATCCCACACTAATTATTTGTGCTAGGCGGCAAGCCGCAGACTATCAGCTTACAGTGACAGGAACTCCCACCGCAGTCCCCATGAGAGTGGCAAGTTGTCACAGGCTCACCAGAGCTGAAAAGGCATTCAGCCGCATGGTAATAGAAATTCTATATCGCTCGTCTCTATTTTCCCAAGCTAGCAGCATCCCCCCGTTAGCATCTGCTGCGGCTTTCATTCTGAATATCTGCAAATTCGAAACCGCCCGCTCAGAGCTGGTCGTGGCGACGAAGAATCGGCTAATTTGCCTTTCAATTTGCGGCCTTTTGGCCCACTTTGCATCTCATTTATCCGTTCCGTGGCCGAGAATAAAAATATTATTTTCATCTCCTGAGCTGTCCTGGCTGGGCCTATTCACCCCTGTCTGCATCTCACCCCTGTCTGCATCTCCCCCCTGTCTGCATCTCACCCCTGTCTGCATCTCACCCCTGTCTGCATCTCACCCCTGTCTGCATCTCACCGCATCTCTCAAACCGAAACATCTAGATCTCTTCTCTGTCTTCCTATCTGCCTCCCTCTTTTTTGTCTCTCTGCGTCTCCCCCTGTATCTCCCTCTCTGTCTACTTCTCTGTAGTCTCTCTCTGTCCTCTCTCTGCCACCCTCTCTGCCTCAATCTCTGCCTCCCTCTCTGTCTCCCTCTTTGTTGTCTCCATCTCTGTCTCCCTCTCTGCCTCCCTCTCTGTCTCCCTCTTTGTTGTCTCCATCTCTGTCTCCCTCTCTGCCTCCCTCTCTGTCTCCCTCTTTGTTGTCTATCTCTGTCTCCCTCTCTGCCTCCCTCTCTGTCTCCCTCTCTCTGTCTCCCTCTCCGTCTCCCTCTCTGCCTCCCTCTTTGTCTCCCTCTCTGCCTCCCTCTCTGCCTCCCTCTCTGTCTCCCTCTTTGTTGTCTCTATCTCTGCCTCCCTCTCTGCCTCCCTCTCTGCCTCCCTCTCTGTCTCCCTCTTTGTTGTCTCCTTCTTTGTCTTCCTCTCTGTCTCCCTCTCCGTCGACCCCTCTGTCTCCCTCTCTCTCTCCCTCTATACATAAGTTTCCCTCTCTACTTATGTCTCCCATTGTTTGCTAAATTTATATTTTTAGAAAAAACCGTTCAAATCAAAGCATTATTTCGTCAGGAATAGTTTGCTAGCCAGTTCATTCTTACTGGCTTATAGAAGTATGGAAAACCTGACTGCTCGAATATTTCAGCCAGAGGAGATCCCAGCACTCACTGAATCTCGGTAACTCAGTTTTCTGTCAAAGCTTCTAGTGTTGATAAACAGAGCTGCATTTAGAGTCTGTTGGTGCCGATGGGATAATGGGATGAGGAAACTGGGAGAATTGAAGGGAAAATATCGGGCCGAGAGCCTGAGGCTGTTTATCAGCCGGAACGGGGGTTGTGAATGAAATTATTCAACAGTTCTGACCATTGTGGCTGCGGGAGCGGCCGAGGGGCAGAAGACAATTTGCCGGTTGTAATGAGCTCAGTCCACTTGTCGCCGAGGGGTCGCCTGACCCCCATTAGCCCGGCCAATAAAACTTGGGAAATTCTCCCAGAAATTGAATTGTTCTCAACTGAGAAGGAGGAGAGCGGGAGACGGGCAGGCAGGGCCTCAAGGCAAACCGGAGCGCCCGAGGTCAATGCAGAGAAGACTTGCGTAAATTGAAGCTGAACAGAAAATGTGGGGGTTCAGGCAGGGTGCTGTGGATAAACCGTTTATTCAGAGGCGAACTCAAAGCAACAAAATTATCCAACTATTTTTCATATTCTTTTTCGAATCTATCAGGATGCAATGAAGTGGGGAGACAAATTTAAAGACGGAGATAAATAGGGTGAGGAGAAACAAGGGTAGAGATGGCAGAGTTTGTGTATGGTAATGCTTGTAAATATATGGTAGAAGACTTGTTCTAAATGTCTGTATGAATAGATATCTGGTAGATAGATATCTGGTAGATAGATATCTGGTAGATAGATATCTGGTAGATAGATATCTGGTGGATAGATATCTGGTAGATAGATATCTGGTAGATAGATATCTGGTAGATAGATATCTGGTGGATAGATATCTGGTAGATAGATATCTGGTAGACAGATATCTGGTGGATAGATATCTGGTAGATAGATATCTGGTAGACAGATATCTGGTGGATAGATATCTGGTAGATAGATATCTGGTAGATAGATATCTGGTGGATAGATATCTGGTAGATAGATATCTGGTAGATAGATATCTGGTGGATAGATATCTGGTAGATAGATATCTGGTAGATAGATATCTGGTAGATAGATGTCTAATAAATAGACACATGGTAGATAGATACATAGTAGATAGATGCATGTTAGATATATACATGGTAGATAGATATCTGGTAGGTAGATACATGGTGGATAGACACATGGTAGATAGATGCATGGTAGATAGGTACATGTTAGATAGATGCATGTTAGATAGATACATGGTAGATAGATATCTGGTAGGTAGATACATGGTGGATAGACACACGGTAGATAGATGCATGGTAGATAGATATCTGGTAGATAGATGTCTGATAAATCGACGCATGGTAGATATATGCATGGTAGATAGATGCATTGTATATGGATACAATGGCATACAAGGCAGACGGGTATGCTACGCGTTTGATAGTTATTGAGCAGAGATGTGCAGATAGACAGGGCAGAGCAGCAGATAGATATGAAAAGATGCGAACTGGAGCTGTGAGACGCAGGCCAAAAGCAGATGTTTGCTCAACAAAGAAGAAATTCCTTTTTATCCCAATGCCGACCCCAATCGGGGGGTTCTCGGATCCCGCCATCCCGGATTCTAATCCGACAGACTTGCAAGCATCAATTTGTCACTGTCAGCGCCTTTATTAGCCAACAATAAACAGCGGGTGCCCAGCTGGACCAGGGGATGGATGAGGGAAGGACGCGCACTGACCGACAACTCATAACCCTTTTCCGACCGAGAAAGGGGCTCATCAGTTTCTCCCCCCCCCCAGCCCTGGCAACGCCTCGGCAGTTCCGCTCGCTCATTCTGAGCAAACGGCGCCCCCATCAGAATCGGCGCGGCGAAATGAAAATAAAAGGAAGATTCCATTTCCGATCGAGAGCAGAGCGAGACCTTGCTGCCAGCTTCTCCAATGGCACTGGGGATATTCGAATGGCTTAGCATAAATGTGATCCCAAAGAAGCTGAGTGAAAGAAGAAAATGGTCTTGCTGCTTCTGTTGGGCGTGACTGCAGGCTCGAGGATTTGAGCAAAAAAGGATGGAGGGGGGATTCTCTAAGACGGCAAACATGCCAGTCAGGTCAACTCAATTACAGAGACTACTACTCTCTGACCCCCAGACAGCTGCCGGGGCCAAGCCTCACTGCTGCTTCGGTGTTGTTTGCCCACCCCCTTTTCTCCCAGATTTCCCCACGAATTCAGCGCCAGCTTCTATTTTCCTCTGTTCGGTTTCCCGGAGTGAGCTGCCTCAGCCTAATTTGAATTCGACCAATTATAGAGAACAAGTCTTGACTGGCTTTGCTTTCTTGTATGCGCTTCTTCAGTCTAAGAAGGGGCAGTCCTCTCCCCCTCTCTTTTCATTCCTCTGCACAGCCGAACAGTCAAGGAGCTCTGAGGTGTGACATCTGGGAGAGGAAAGCTGAAACTTAGGGGGGAGGGTGAGAGAATTCTTTGCTTAGACATGCCAATGCTTTTCCCGCGTGACACCTTTGTGATCCGTTACTGAAATAAAAAAATTTTCTTCAGGCGCCAAAATGAGTGCCTGTGGCGCCAAAATGAGTGCCTGTGGCACCAAAATGAGTGCCTGTGGCGCCAAAATGAGTGCCTGTGGCACCAAAATGAGTGCCTGCGGCGCTAAAATGAGTGCATGCGGCGCTAAAATGAGTGCCTGTGGCGCCAAAATGAGTGCCTGTGGCGCCAAAATGAGTGCCTGTGGCGCCAAAATGAGTGCCTGTGGCACCAAAATGAGTGCCTGTGGCGCCAAAATGAGTGCCTGTGGCACCAAAGTGAGTGCCTGTGGCACCAAAATGAGTGCCAGTGGCGCCAAAATGAGTACCTACTGAGGCGCCAAAATGAGTGCATGTGGCGCCAAAATGAGTGCCTGTGGCACCAAAGTGAGTGCCTGTGGCACCAAAATGAGTGCCAGTGGCGCCAAAATGAGTACCTACTGAGGCGCCAAAATGAGTGCATGTGGCGCCAAAATGAGTGCCTGTGGCACCAAAGTGAGTGCCTGTGGCACCAAAATGAGTGCCAGTGGCGCCAAAATGAGTACCTACTGAGGCGCCAAAATGAGTGCATGTGGCGCCAAAATGAGTGCCAGTGGCGCCAAAATGAGTGCCAGTGGCGCCAAAATGAGTACCTACTGAGGCGCCAAAATGAGTACCTACTGTGGCGCCAAAATGAGTGCCTGTGGCGCCAAAATGAGTGCCTGTGGCGCCAAAATGAGTATCTACCGCGGCGCCAAAATGAGTGCCTGCGATAAGACTGATTCACACTGACTGCTCATTAAATGAGTTGTCATGCAACTGAGATAGCCAGCAACCATACCCCTCCGCTTAAGGAATAGAGTCCCGAGGATTTACCCAAAATTTTTATATCTCCGCAAAGAAACAAAGGAGAATCAGATGCTTCCTAGAGTTAATTTCCACCCGGGATTAACAAAATGCAGAGCTCCACGCCAAAAAAACCCAATTGCCCGGCCAGTTAAATAATTTATTCGGCGCCCTGGATTCTTAGAAATCCGCTCCCTGCTCTTCATCAGCCAGTTATAATAGCCGTCTGTTGTAGTTTCTATTTATCGCGAGCAAATAGCCGATTCACTGAGCGACGTGGCTCGAGTCGAGGAGACCCAGAAGCAGAACCCGGTTTCGAGTAACTCCGGGACCCCCCAGCTTCCTTCGATTTTAGGCTGACTGGATTTTTCTACTAGACGTTAAGAAGTTTTTTTTAATACCTCAACGATTTTAGTTGCAATCGATTCGTGCATTTTGTGCTCAACAGACAGCTTTGCCAACTGTCACGATAAATCTGAAGAGCCTTTAGGTTTTGGTTAGGGTTGGGTTTTAAGTTAGGGTTTAGGCTGGGGTTGGTTTTAGGTTAGGGTTTAGGCTAGGGTTTATGTTGAGGTTTATGTTAGGGTTGGGTTTTAGGTTAGGATTGGGTCTTATGTTAGGGTTTTAGGTTAGGGTTGGGTTTTAGGTTAGGATTGGGTCTTATGTTAGGGTTTTAGGTTAGGGTTGGGTTTTAGGTTAGGATTGGGTCTTATGTTAGAGTTTAGGTTAGGGTTGGGTTTTAGGTTAGGGTTGGGTTTTAGGTTAGGGTTGGGTCTTATGTTAGGATTTTAGGTTAGGGTTGGGTTTTAGGTTAGGATTGGGTCTTATGTTAGGGTTTAAGGTTAGGGTTGGGTTTTAGGTTAGGATTGGGTTTTAGGTTATGGTTTAGGTTAGGGTTGGGTTTTAGGTTATGGTTTAGGTTAGGGTTTAGGTTACCGTGGATAGTCGCCAAGTGTACAGTCAGCTTTCAATTGTCTGCAAACGGAGGCTTAGTGGAGTGTCACATCTCCGGGCTCCTGTTTGTGGAACTCCTTAGTCGAGCCGACCGTTAAAATGAGCACAGTTCAGCTCTCAGTGGCCGGCCTAAAACTGCTCCGCCATTCTTCTCTATGAAAGCTCCCTGGTGCCCCACCCCTCGCCTTGATCGGTCTGTGTGCGCATTGCCCCCCCCCTGGGACCATTTTTTCTTCAATTTACCCGTAGCCAACCGAGCAGGTGGCCATTTTCTCTCTCTCCTAAATGCAGTTCTTTATTCTAAGAAAAGAAGTCGAATAAATTGAGTCCCCCACTTGGGGTTATTGTTCTGCCCTGCATTCCCACAGTGCAGGAATTCTCCTAGGCAGAGTTGCGCTGAAACAACAAAGGTGCGACAGGAAAATTCCACAGCTCCTTTTAGGTAGCAATAGCCGCCAAGTCATTTTTAATGCGAAAAATAAAGCAAATTTTGGGCAGAAGATCGGTCGGTCTGCGTGGTGTACAAATCGCAGGGTGTAGAAAGTCGTCACTCTGGAAGAATCGCAGGGTGTAGAAAGTCGTCACTCTGGAAGAACCTCAGGGTGTAGAAAGTCGTCACTCTGGAAGAATCGCAGGGTGCAGAAAGTCGTCACTCTGGAAGAATCGCAGGGTGCAGAAAGTCGTCACTCTGGAAGAATCGCAGGGTGTAGAAAGTCGTCACTCTGGAAGAATCGCAGGGTGTAGAAAGTCGTCACTCTGGAAGAATCGCAGGGTGCAGAAAGTCTTCACTCTGGAAGAAACTCAGGGTCCATGCAGAAAGTCGTCACTCTGGAAGAGCCTCAGGGTGTAGAAAGTCGTCACTTTGGAAGAATCGCAGGGTGCAGAAAGTCGTCACTCTGGAAGAATCGTAGGGTGTAGAAAGTCGTCACTCTGGAAGAATCGCAAAATTTATCCACTTGAACCCAACCCATCAACAAAGATAAGACTATATTTTGCATGCATCGCGTTGACTTGATCGTTCAGGCGCGTCGCCACCGGGGGGGGGACATGTCCCCCCCCAGTAAAAGCTCTGGGGGGGACATGCCAATGCTTTGTCCCCCCCCACCCCCCTTGTGGTAATCAGTAATTTTTCTACAGTGCGCCAAATTATAGCGTCTTCGGCGCCCAAATGACTGTCTGCGGCGCTAAAATGAGTGCCTGCGGCGCTAAAATGAGTGCCTGCGGTGCTAAAATGAGTGCCTGCGGCGCTAAAATGAGTGCCTGCGGTGCTAAAATGAGTGCCTGAGGCGCTAAAATGAGTGCCTGCGGCGCTAAAATGAGTGCCTGCGGCGCTAAAATGAGTACGAAAATTTAGTCATGTACATGTTGAATTCTTGGCTTTGTCCCCCTCACCATTAAATCCATGGCGACGCCCCTGTGATCGTTCGTTGGTGGTGCATTGGCGGTGCCCGGGAATATATTGGCATATAATAGCGCAGACAGGACACAGAGGGCTTCAGAGACAGTTGGACCTCAATAAGCAGATCAGAACCCTGGGCGGGCTGATAAAGGGCCCAAACCAATTGCATTAGGCCGCACTCATCAAAGCGAGAAGAAGCTTTGGACCACTTAAGCAGGGAATTGTACTTGACACAATGCGCCAAATTGGGGACTGGGGGCTTCGGACAGACCGACAGACAGAGATCGGCGTGCCCAGCCTATACAGCAACTGGATTACTCGAGCACAAACTGAATTTTCTGGCAAATTGTTCTATTCCAAACCTCTACCAATGCCGAACTGCTTTGCCAGCTATTGATCTCATTTACTTGCTTGTCTTGTTCACCAGTTTGCTCAGATAGGATATTAGCCCAGGGCCTGCGTCCTCCTCATCCCAGATATCATTCAGAAAGGGATGGGGAAAGAGCTTGAAGGAGTAGTTAAGAGGGGAAAGAATGGCTAAAGTGGCTCTCGCTGAATGGACCAATTTCAGGCCATGCCATTGGAGCCATACTCTCTCCGAGCTGCATCGATACATGCACGCCGATAGCTTCTCAATTTCTATAAATCTATAAATCTAATTTGCTCAAAACAGCTTACGAAGAGTGTGTACATGTATTGAGATTTTCTCTAGCGAATGCAGATTCAAAGCAAAATATTGCTATAAAAATAGATTTCGGTTGCATAAGTGCCGCAAACAATTATTTATAGTGTATACAGATCCATAGTTAAAGGCATTGATGTTTAACGGAATACATGTGCGTACAAAATACTTTAATTTTCACTAAGGGCCACATTTTTTGTCATGAAATATACCTTTTCTTCAGAGCAATTCGTGTGCAAACCACGAGCTATACCAGCTGAACTGTGTGCTACGAGCGTATTCACATGTCGATAATTATATTATTCGCCGAAAAAAACAATTATAAATATCTATCACACGAGAACTCGAGCGGAGCCTATTGTGTCTAAAACTTACGCACTACATGTACTTTTGTTAGTAGGCAGTTGCGAGTTCCGATGCTATGAAAGTATAGCGAGAATAATGAGATAGCCCTAGAAGACATTGACTTGTTGATTCTTAGCAGATCTTGGGGTCGTACTATAAAGCTGTCGTAGCGTAAGTTCGATCGTACGTCGGAACTTTTACACTGCGGTGATAGGAGCTAAGAACGATCTTATCTTACGCTGGCTTTATAGAACGGGCCCCTTGTCTATCTTCTTGGGTTGCTGCGCAAGTACTTGCAAGAACGTGCAAGATCTTTGCTATAATAATACTTAAAAGGTAAACTTACCAGATCTGCGCGACTTGCTACATCGTACAAGATCTTATCTTTTATTTATATCTTTTTTATTGCTTCGAATCGCATATTTTCTTAAATTTACTGTCCCATCTTGTCAAAAAATAAAATACGAGTATAGTTCAGTCAGAACACTTTAGCTAAATGAATAACAAAACAAATGTACCTCCATCTTTAGAAGATCCTGCAAGAACCTAGCAGATTGAGAAGATCTGCTAATAATGGCACAGAGACAAGATCTGCTAAGTTTGAGAAACAGAATGTCCTCTAGGGAGAGTGAAGTGTGTGGCATGGCTCATTGTTGTTGGCATCGGAAACCAAACACTCGAGCTGTATAGAGAGAACACATGAACCGTACTTAAGTTCGGACAATTTATTCAGTCTCATCGGGGAAGAAATATGCTAAAAAGCTATAAACTTTGCAGCCTGCATGCTGAGGCCTCAAAATCAGAGCTCGTACAGTATACAATACGGAATCGATGCACACTCGATTTTCTCATATATGAGCTGGAGGCTCGAAGAAACATATATTTTTTTGTTGCATCAGTAGTGCATTTAGTATGCTCTCAGGCGCGGATCCAGAAAATTTTTGAGGGGGGGCCGCAAGCAATTATCAAGCCCTACAACCTATTGAAAAATAGACCTGGCATACAGTTGCAGGCAAAAAAGGATGGCCCAAATTTTTTTGGCCGTGGCTGATGGGGGGCATGGTATGCTCTTAAGAAATCGGATTTTTTCAGCAGAAACTCAATCAGCACTATGCGTTCTCGAGAACGTACTAAATGCGCAAACATTCATCTGAAATTATCCATACCCAACCCAAATCCTAGCAGAGCTTGTGCCGTCAATCGTAGCCAGTGAAATCTGCTGCTAATCTCGGTCCCCCGATGTTTTGATGTTTTCCAAAACATAGGTACTTGTAGTATGATCTAGCATGCAAATTTCTCGATAGCTACGCTCATATTCATCGAACGATGTCAATAACGTAATATCATGATACCGTATTAGAATTCGTGCATTTCTATGAAAAAGATAGCTGTAGCCGCGTATTCTTGAGTTTGAACTGCCGGGACTTCTTTAGTCAGAGAAAAACTTCAACTTCAACTTCAAAACTTGATTTATTTGCGTTCCAGCTTGCTTGATTAAATAGACTGACCGCGATGGGGGAGGGCAGGGTGAAAAACGCAGCTTAGAAAATCCTAACCAATCGGATTTCGCCGATAGGGTAGGCACTAAGCACTCTATTGGTTGGGGCTCGTTATTCACGCGTTTTCAGCCAATCAGAAACAAAAAGGAATTTCTAGAAAAGGCTATACGCAGGGGTGGGGTGACGCAGAAAGAAATACGGAGAAAACACTAGAAGTGCACGCGCACGCAAATTGAGCACTATTACAAAAGCTCCCCTTTCAACAGTTTAATGTCCTCATTAAACCCAAGGGGTGGAACGACAGATGAAAGCTACTGCTATAGGGAAGAACAGAACCAGCTGATAGCTAATAGAACAAATCGAGATAACCGGGTTTCGAACAATTAAACCTAAATCAGGATTGCCAAGCTAATAGATTAACGCTATTAAAAAGTCCTAGACGTACGACCTACGAGTATATAAAGCAAAATTGTTGGCTAATACCAGTCAGTCAGCCCTCAATCTGCGTTAGTCAGTCCTCAGCGTCAACAAGTTGCCCTTCATCGTCACTACTGGCGTCCTGATCAGCACGCTGAACAGACTGGGTCCGTTGCAGACACGCTCGCTTCAACTTGTTGACATGCACGACGCGCCCCTTGATCTCCCCGTCCGTGTAATTGATCGGCCGCACCAAGTAGTTGACAGGTGATGTCTTGCGCATGACTTTAAATGGGCCTGTCCACGGTGATTGATGCTTCGGAGGCAGACAGTTGGTCCTGGACAGCACAGCAGGCGGAACGAACAGCCACACTAGATCGCCGGTGCGAAACTTGCGCTTCTGGGCTTTCAGATCGTAGTACCGCTTCTGCCGTCGTTGAGCCGCGCCAGTTGACCTCCGCACAGCGTCAAAGGCGTCCTGCAGTCGTTGAATGGTCTCTACTGCGTACTGGCCGACGACGGATGGAGGCTCTGGGGACCGATAGACAACGTCCAATGGCAGAACCACCTCCCGGCCCGTCATCAGGAAATGTGGGGAAAATCCGGTCGTCGCGCTGATGCTGCTTCGATAGGCTAGGAGACAGTACGGCAGGGCGTCCTCCCAGTCCAGCGGATCGACAGTTTGAAGGTGGCAGCGCAACATCTGATGGAGTGTCCGATGAAATCTCTCCACGAGGCCGTCACATTGAGGATGATAGCCCGACGTTCGAGTCTTGTCGACCTCCAATAGTGTACAGAGACTGCGAATGATGCGGCCATCGATGCTCTTGCCGCGGTCGGAGTGGAGAATATGCGGAGCACCCCACCTGGAGATCCAGTTGTTGAAGAGGGCCTTGGCAATTGTCGTCGCCTTCTCGTCCGGAATCGGCACCAGCTCCGTCCACTTGCTGAAGTAGTCGACGATGCTCAGGATCCGATCGTTGCCGTTTCTGGAAGCGCCGACCTTGACAATGTCGAACCCGACACGCTGCATTGGAAACCCTGCAGTGATGGACTGTAGCGGCGCCCGCTTGATAACCGGAGTCTTTGCCCGCTGGCAAACCTGGCATGACCGAACGGCCAACCGGACGCTCTCCGACATTTTTGGCCAGTAGCAACGCGTCTTTAGGCTGGCCAGCGTCTTGACTTCGCCCAGGTGGCCGACGTTGTGAATCTCGTCGACAAATTCGCGTTGTCGGCAGCGGGGAATGACGGGTACTGGCTTTGTGTTGACCAGCCTGTGCAGTGTACCGTTCACGAAACACAAGTCATGCACCTTCTGCGCCAGCACCAGGCTCTCCGGCGGTACTCGGTCGCGTTGTCGGTCGGTAAACCTAGTCTTGCCGTCGGCCAGCAGTCGGAACACCGGACTGATAACCGGATCCTGCAGCTGAAGCATACGTAGCGTCGGTGGCCTGTTGTCTGCCGCTGGCGCTGCGGATTCATCTTCGTTGGTGTCGTCCTCGCTGCTGCTGCTTTCTTCGCTGTCGTCCGACCGGGGCTGATGGATTTGCTTGCGCCTTGATGGCACGGTGCCGACGCAGACATGCACATTGTCGGTCTGAACAGCTTCGTCGGTAGCCGTCGACACTAGCTTGATGGTCACTGCGTTGATCTGGGCGGCAGCGGCGGCATCACTGTTGGCGTCGGTCTGGCAGGCAACCGAGGATGTCGTCCTGCTGGTGGTCTCATTTGTTGGTCGACACACCCGACACTGGTTGGTACAGCGCTGCTGCTGACGGGACAGCGCATCGGCGTTGTTGTGTTGACGGCCCGGCCGATAGAGTACTCTGAAGTCGAACTCGTCTAGCGTCTGCAGCCACCGCGCGAGTTGACCTTCGGGCTCCTTGAATGTCAGCAGGTGCGTTAGAGACTGATGATCGACCCGCACGGTGAACTTCCGAGGCAGCAGGTAATTCCGGAACTTCCTGACATGCTCAACGACGGACAGCAGCTCCCGCCTCGTTACACAGTAGTTGCGCTCGGCTTTTGTTAGTGCTCTGCTGGAGTACGCGATGACTCGTTCTTCGCCCGCCTGCAGTTGAGAGAGTACCGCACCAATGGCGCAGTCGCTGGCGTCAGTGTCCAGAATGAACTCCGAGCTGGTCGCACTAGTATCCGGGAAGGCGAGGATTGGAGCAGAGGTCAGTGTTGCCTTCAGTTGGTCGAATGCTTCTTGGGCCTTGGACGTCCACTGAAACCTTTCTGTCGGAACCGTCAGGCGTCGTAGCGGCTCGGCGATCTTTGAATAATCCCGAATGAACCGTCTATAGTAGGCTGCGAGACCTAGGAAGCTCTTGACCTCCTTGGAAGTTCGGGATGTAGGCCAGTCTCGGATCGCAGCAGTCTTTGACTCGTCGACGGTGATACCCGACTTGGAAACTCGATGGCCCAAGACGATCATCGTGGTGTTGGCGAAATGGCATTTAGATGGCTTCAAGCGTAGGTTCGCGTCCCGCAGCCGCTCGAACACCGCCCGCAGCCGATAGTTGTGCTCCTCGATAGTCCGGCCCATGACAATAACGTCGTCGATGAAGACCAGGCACGCTTGCCAGGTCAGGCCTTGGAGCACCAGCTGCATGAGGCGTTGAAAGGTTGCCGGGGCATTGCGCAGACCAAACGGCATGACGTTGAACTCGAAGAGGCCTTGATGGCAGATGAAAGCAGTTTTCTCTTTGTCGCGCTCCTCGACCTCAACCTGCCAGTAGCCACTCTCCAGATCGAGTGCCGAGAAGTAGGCGTTGCCTTGCAGCGCATCGAGTGTGTCGTCGATCCTCGGAATTGGAAAAGCGTCCGGCTTGGTGACCTCATTGAGCAGTCGATAGTCTAAGCAAAAGCGCGCTGTCCCGTCCTTCTTACGAACAAGCACGATTGGCGAAGCCCAAGGCGATGAAGACGGCCGGATTACTCCTTTGGTCAGCATGTCGTCGATCAATTCGGCCTGCTTGTCGATGACTGGACGCGCTGCACGCCGCAAACCCTGCCGGATCGGCCTTGCCCCGCCGGTGTCGATGCGATGCTGCAGGACTGCAGTTCGACCAGCATTGCCAGGGGATGCAAAAACGGTGCTGAACTCTAACAGCAAATCCTTGACCGACTGTTGCTCTTCGACGGAGATAGAGCTTTCGATGTGCACGTCGTTCAGCCAGTTGGTGCGAGGTAAGTCCGTCGCTAAAGCTGTTGTTGATGTAGCCGTGCTGACCGCGACCGTCGCCGCCGTGCTGCCAGCGGCCGTCGCCGCCGTGCTGCCAGCGGCCGTCGCCGCCGTGCTGCCAGCGGCCGTCGCCGCCGTGCTGCCAGCGGCCGTCGCCGCCGTGCTGCCAGCGGCACCCGATTGCTGAACAAATGGCTGACTTCCTAACGGGGAAAAGATGCCAACAATGTCGCCGTCGCTGATGTTGACCGTGTGGTCGTCGACGTTGATGACTGCTAGGCCCATGCCTCTCTCGACCAGCTTGGCAACACAACGACCCACCAGGAGCCCCTGTGATCTTGTGCCGGTGACGACTCCTGGACACTCCGATCGCGTCCACGAGGCCGACTTTGCTGGTTTAACGGGGATTATCCAGCGCTCCCCTGGCTGCAGCTGCACGGAGGCCGCTGATACGAGCTTGCAGGTCTGTGCTGCCTCTTTACTTTTTCGAGCTGGAATCGACACGCCTAGGCTGTTGAAAGTGATGCAACCGGCTTGGAGATGGACCGAGACGTCGTGTTCACTGAGGAAGTCACAGCCCAGGATGACGGACGTCGGGTGAAGCTTCTCGAGTACGACGAAACGATGATGGACTTGTACGGTTCCCAGAGTCACTGCCAAAGTAGTCTCGCCCAGCACAGACTGTAGGTTGCCATCCACGCCTCTTATGATGATGCTGCTGGGCTGCAGCCGCCGCCTAGCTTTCTTACATATGTCATCGCTGATGCAGGACACCTCTGCCCCGGTGTCGATCAGACAGTGGCGCCGTCGTCTAAGGATGCGCGCTGTGACGAAGCGCACCTGGCCAGGCTGGCAGCTGCTGAGGCGTGGTGTTGAGGCCGAATGCGTTAGTGCTGAGAGGGCCGGTGCTGGCCTCGTGAACCAGCCCCCTCGGCGTTTGGGCAATTGCGTCGGATGTGGCCCGGCTGACCGCAGCCGAAACAGTTGGAACTAGCCGGTGATTGCTGTCGTTGCTGTCCGCGACCGCCAGATGAGGCAGGCTGCTGAGGCATTAGTGGTTTCGGTGGCGCTGAAAGTTGGCTCTGTGGTGGTCTCGGTTGCTGGGGCTGGATTTCGCCACGGCCAGCATCCATGTAGGCCCGGGTTTCTCGAAGCTGCTGGGCTATTCGTAGAACCTGCTCCACAGTGCTTGGTGGTGTTGGTTGATTCAGTAGTCGCTCGGTGACGTAGCCGTCATTGAGACCATGCATGAACTGCTCGCTAACTGTCTGTTGGACGTAAGCCTGAGCTCTTGGGTCCGGGTATGCCCTTGCAGCTAGCCGTTGAAGCTCCGTCAGGTACGTTTCGAAGCTCTCCTCTGGTCGACGCTGCCGAGCACGGAACTCGCGGCGAAGTAACGCTGCACTCTTGGCCCCGCCGTGACGAGACCGGAGGTGTTCAACGAGGCCCTCATAGCGGACACCAGGTAGCTGGTCCAGGGTTGTCCCCGGTGGCAGTCCGACGTAGGCACACTGGATCGCCAGCCAGGTGGTGTACGTTGCAAAAGCCGGTCCGAGGAACGCAGTCAGGGTGTTGATCTTGTCGGCGTCTCGAAGGCCTGGGAACCGGCTAATATAGGCGCTGATCCTGATGAGAAAGTCGTCGAAATCCTCCCGACCGTTGTACGGTGCAGGCTTAGGTACTGGCGGAAGAGCCGGTACTGGATTGTAGTCTGGCAGCGCTGCGTATCCGTGAGCTGGAGGATAGGCGTACTGCTGCATTGCTGAGGCCTGCCCTGACGCTTGGTCGATGTCTTCAAGGAACGGGTTGGTTGAGACTTCCGCCGAGTGTGCCCTCTGAAGGTCGTTGGCAACGAGGAAGGGATTTGTGGCTTCGCTGACTGTGGTCATCGACACGAAGGGGTTGGACGCGTTCGTAGACTCTGTAGAAACGGAAGCTGCCTCGTCGCCTGCGTTGCGCCGTCGTCCGACGAGACGTCCACGTAGTTCCAGGTAGTCGTCGTTATTCCACATGTGGAAAACTGGCGTGGTCGCCAATGTAGCCGCGTATTCTTGAGTTTGAACTGCCGGGACTTCTTTAGTCAGAGAAAAACTTCAACTTCAACTTCAAAACTTGATTTATTTGCGTTCCAGCTTGCTTGATTAAATAGACTGACCGCGATGGGGGAGGGCAGGGTGAAAAACGCAGCTTAGAAAATCCTAACCAATCGGATTTCGCCGATAGGGTAGGCACTAAGCACTCTATTGGTTGGGGCTCGTTATTCACGCGTTTTCAGCCAATCAGAAACAAAAAGGAATTTCTAGAAAAGGCTATACGCAGGGGTGGGGTGACGCAGAAAGAAATACGGAGAAAACACTAGAAGTGCACGCGCACGCAAATTGAGCACTATTACATAGCGAATAGTAATTTGTATGGTAGACAAAGGGCCTTTTCATATTACCAATTCCAGAACCAGAATCGGTTCGGAATTCCAAGAAAAACAGCAGTATAACTATTAAACTCTGATAATATTTGACTGCCTTAACAACCTAACTTAGCACAATTTTTCACTTTCTTCTTGGCCATTGTCATTCAATAATAAAAACTATATAGTACGTATCTCCGTCTAGTTATGGAGACAAAAAGTTATACTTCACAAATTGGTTCTGGTTCTGGAATCAGAGCAAGCAATATGAAAAGGCCCAAAGAGTAAGCATGCTTTCATATTGTGATTTGATAATGTTCAATACAAGAATATTTATTTGATAATTCTTATTATATCAATCATTCGTTTAGTGGAATTTTTTGTTCATATTATTAGTATCAACATTGTCATTAGGCAAGGCCTAGGCCAAAAAAGTAGTTAGGCCTAACTTAAACTTACTAGACTAATTTTGTATCTACTTGTTAATCATTCATAATCATATCATCTTTCCATTGACCATTGTCTAGGATAATGCAAAGAGCATTAAAGCAAATAGTATCAAACTTCAGCATAAGACCAGTAAAAATTGTCTTCTTTTTTAGATTAGGCCTAAGATGCCCCTTATGAATCTTTTTGGAAGCAAGATGCTAAGCAGCTAATCAAGCTTCATACCTACCTTCACCTTTCATCACCTTTTTTATTTCCAATTTAAATCGCTGTTAAGTTGTTAGATCTTAAAATTTGCTCATTTTTAGGATTTCAAATATATTTTTACAATAATCACTTATTAATCCTTATATTCAATATTTTTCATTGACAGTTTAATGCTTAGGCCTAATTAGGCCTACCTATTTTAAATTGCATTTTGGATGAACCATTTTTGCATCTTTTCAAAATTCAAAACATACTAAATAATAAATATTAATATTTGTTTATTTTTATTATTATAGCCATACACCTAGTATTAATAATGTCCTTATGAACAACCAATTTTTTATTAACAACCTCATAACCTTTTATTATCACCTTTTGTGGTAATTTAAAAACTTGTTCTTAATTTAATTTAATTAAAAAACCTTTTTCAATTTTTCAATCTGACTTCATTTGTATCTTATTTTGTAATCAAAGCAATACTTTGTAATTTTACTAATTTACCTCAATTAATTTAACAATTATTTCTAGCAACTAAAAATTAAATTATAAATACAAAGCCTATACTGGCTAAACAGGCTGCTTGCCTAAGCCAAATTACATTACACTACATATCAAAGCCATATAGTACCTAGTTTTATAACTCCCTACTTAATTATTTGTTGTTCTATTGTTGGTTGTTATAGTTTGTCCATAAATACCATTAAAATCCTAGATGCTCCATAGTCAGGAAGGTGGCATATGCATGCTGGAATTAGGGAAGAGGTCCCTATATATGCCAAGTATGCCAAAAATTGGAAATGCAATTGTTATGTATGTCAAAATGAAAAAAAATTATGCAAATTTATTTTTGTGCTGCAACAATTAAGGACATTTTTTTCTCATTTTACATTTGATGCTTATATTTACATTATAACAAAAAAGTTTTGTGTCTGTATAGGGCCCCTCCCGATTTCTTTCTAAAAATAGCTATCGTTTATTACACTTTAAATTCACGCCAAAAACTACAACACATTTTTGTTTTAATACTTATGTTTTGTATAATATTTTACGCAAACTAATTTTTGTTTAAAATCTACTAGAATTTTCCTATAAATACAAGCAAATTCGGCAGAGGGAGAACCAACCTTGCGCATCGCGGTTCACTAATAATATAGTTATAACGAATAGTAAGAGTTCCAAGAAAATTAAGAATTGAAGAAGTGTTTTCTGTGTTAATTCCTTTTAAGAAGTAAGAGTGAAGTAGACGGAAGTGTGGACCATATATACTACTGAGAAGGAAAGTGTTGAGTAGTAAGAAGTTGCGAAGTAGATCTGAAGTAATACGTGTAAGAATAACGGAGGCTGTGACCCTCTGATCTCGGTAACGCCCAAGGACTTGCAAAGTACATGAAATACATATACCAGTAAGCTAAAATACTGCTCAGGCCATTATTAGATAGAACGCTACCAGAATAATTAGAAGAGTAAAATCTTTCAGGGCTAACAGTTTTTCTAAGAATAATACTCAGACTAAATACTCAGACTAAATACTCAGACTAAATACTAAGATATATACTCAGATCAATTCTAAGAAACATTTCTCGGATTATTCTAAGATTGATAAACTCACAATTTATTAATAGGATAATCCTGGTGGCAGCTACCAACTTAAAAGATTAGTTTAGCCCTAGTACAACTTTGGTGACAGTGTGAAATTATTATTAGAGACAAAAGTAACCCCTGCCACAACTTGGTTACAGCGGTAGGATTTTGTATCATACGGGAACACCCCTACCACAACTTGGTGGCATAACGGTGGAATTCTCATAGAGAGCCAAAAGGCCTGTTACATGCCTTTTTCCTTTACAATAACTTGCAGTTACACAAAGTCCTAGTACTTAAGTTATTAAAAAAAGCACTATCACATTCTTTAATATAATTTTTTCTAATTGTACTTTCGTCATCTTTTAACCACATCATTTTTCTTTGAAGTATTGATACTATTGTTACAGAAACTTATTGATACTTGTTTTTTTAAGTTAGCTTTGTATATCACTTTTTTGTATGCCAAATGCAATTTTGTTGTGTACACAATATGCCAAATGCAATTTGTTAAAGATTCAAGCATGCTAAATTCACGCCAAATGAACTATGAATGGCTAATGCACACTAGAATTTTCAAGCAAAAAGGCCACCTTGCTGACTATGGTAGACACTCTTTCAAATATCATATCATGTTATCATGTTATTATCTGATTAATACCTATATACTTATTTTTATCACCTACAGGATCAATTAATTGAATTGCTATATATCAAGTGCATACAATACTTGTTTTTTAATTCTTTACCTAAATACTTCTTGCTTTGTTAGTCATTAAAGCTCATTCAAAGTTTCAAAGAAAAAATTTAGGCATTTTTTTATTTTAAATACTATATTATTGCAAACTCGTACTTATGCATAAGGTTTTTCTTCTATTCTTGAATTTTTATTAAATACATTGATATATATGTGCCAAACAGGCTTCCTGTCTAAGCCAAATAAGGTCCAAGAAAAAATCGCTATTTCAATTTGACTAGCTAGGCCTAGTGAGAAGGCATGGACCTGTCTAATTCATTGATCCCTAAGTTACTAAGTACATATATACAAAGACACTATAGTCTATAGGCCTATAGGCTATATATATAGGAATTGGATATATAGCAGCCCTGAATTTCTCCTTATGACCTAATCTGCCATGTAAATCACTCAATCAATAGACAAAGCTCAAGAAAAGTCAAAATATTTGTGACTATCTGCTAAAGACAAAGTTTTTGTAGTGTTAAGTCAAATTTGCAATTCCTTTTCTTAAACCTCATTATCATAGTGACAATAGTCCAGATCATGCTAGGTACATACCTGAACAAAAATTAAATAGTTACAAATGCATACTAAAAATTGCAACAGTAAATAACCCTTTTGGTATTGCATAAAAGACCTTTTGGCTAATAACTTTGTTTATTATTTATCTTTTTTGCCTAATACTATTTATAGCAGAAAATTGATATATACAAACTTTTGTTTAAATGCCTTATTGCAATCTTAAATACTAGAAAGCTTGAAATTTATGAACTTTGAACTAAACTTTCTAATTTTTTTTTCTATTTAACATTAACTTTTTTGCATGAATCTATAAGTGCATACTAGGTATATATGCACACTATTTTCTTAGGAATAATGTACACCAATTGTGCATATCTAACTTTTGGCATACAAGGCCAATGCACATCCAAATTTTTGGGCATATATTATGTCCCAGGGCTCTTATTTATTCCTTTGTCTAGCCTTACTTGCTGCCACCAAAGTTGTAACAGGTCTTTTGACTCCCTATGAGAATCCCACTAAATGCCACCAAAGTTGTCGTAAGGCCAAGGGTGTTCCCGTACGATACAAAATCCTACCGCTGTAACCAAAGTTGTTACAAAGCTATTTCTTCTTAACAATTCTATTGGTTGTTAATTGTATTTCTACTGGTAGCGCATGTACTTCTATTGGTAGCGTATGTACTTCTATTGGTAGCGTATGTACTTCTATTGTACCTTCTGGCCTGAGCAGTCTATTGGCACTGTCTATTCTATTCCTATACTTCCCCTAACGTATTATTCTCTCAGTCCTGGGCGTTCCCTGGATCAGAGGGTCACAGCTCTATGCGTTTTCCTTGCCCTGAGGCGATCTTCTCTCGCTATGAGGTGGTTCTCTTGCCCTGAGGCGAATTTACAGTTACTGCCCTTAGGCGATTTCTCGCTGTTAGCGATCTTCTCCCAATTCGGGGGTAATACTTATAGAAATGAACAATCCAAATAAGAATGCTTAAAGATTTCTTATTGAGTAAACTTATTGCTTCAATATTATTCAAGCAAGCGAATGAAGTGAGCAAGTTGCTCTTCTTGGCCCCATCTGGGCTCCTATTTATACTATTTCGTATATATTTAAAACAAACTTTGATTTTCTACAATATTATTTGCGCACACAACGTTAAAACAAAAATATTTGCCGGAAATTTGAATATAGTAATTTCTAAGAAAGCAATTGTTTGCGTAGACTAAAAATAAAGCCATATTTCATACTGTAAAGCAGATATATTACACTGCCTCAATTACATGATCCTGAATGTGGTCTTGTCACTTAATGAGTCATAACTCAGCAATTAAATGACATAGAAAAGCTATTCACTATTCAACTAAAGCATTAAATTATGTTCTTTAAGCTTAATTTTATATTTAGCAGTTTAAATATAAAAGTAGAATATATAATTATTGCAACAAATAGCCCTTGTAAATTAGTATAACATTATTATTGGGTCTTTGCATAGGGGTTAGGGTTGTTTTATTCCTTCAGTTTGTTTGTCATTTTAACTCTGTGCATGTGTATAATGTCAATATACACTGTGGATATTTTAGCCCTAGGGTTGGGGTAGTTGATATTGTTGCTCACTTACAATAAATTGTATCATTTGGTTAGTGCACTTGGTGACCCTATTGGAATAAGTTTCAAAAACCCGCGGATGCGCGACACGGGTGCCAAAATTGTGCCCTCAAAAGCGCAATGCGACTCCAAATTTTGTTGACTAGGGGGTGGCAACACGCAACGCAACACCGATGTCTAATGACCAGGGGGGAGAGGACGCCACAGCAGCCACGTTGCAATTGACAATTCCTGTTCTGCCATTCACTCCCGACACTGAGACCATGGGGCAAGGGACGAGAGTATTCTGAGATGGGGGTGGAGAAGATTTATAATTTTGAATTGGCGGTTTGCGTTGTTGGTCGACACCAGTGAGGTGGGGCAGATTCCACGTTTGAATCACCACCTGCATTGTCTTGACACTCGTAAAGCCGGAAAATTTCTCAAATTGATGCACTGATTCTTCTCCTTGGTTACTCTGTCTGCTGGGGTCCTCAATTCTGGGGGGAGGGTAGTTGTAATCACAGTTGAGCAGTCTTTTGCAGCACAGTCGTTCAAATTAGGTCCTCAGACACCGTAGAATTCGTGAACTGTCGACATGCTCGGTTTGTTACTATCAGTAGTAAAGTAGCGCTGCCACCACCGTAATTTTGTATTACGGAACATTAAGAGTCTCAGAGCTTCTTTGAGATGAGACTGATTGGTTATTTTATGCCCCGTGGGCAAATGACTTAATAAAAACTATCGGCTTCAATTCGGAACAACTGAATAAATACTATTGTTATTGAAGAACTTTTTAATATTTGTTATTATTATTACTGTCATTAAATATTAGAACTACGCGAGATAGATTCAGTCGTGCTGAGTGCAAGCTGAGAGAACTAAAGTAAAACTAGGAACTAAACAAAATGAACGCAAACAGCAAACCACAGAGAAACAAACAAACTAAAACACGAACCTAAACACGGACAATGAAAAGGAGAGGAGCAAGCGAGCTAGGAGGAGGAGGAGGAGGAGAAAATGACTCCAATGACAATGTAAATATATAAAAAATTGGCGTGGAGGACCCAAGAGGTGAGACAAAGGATGGGACAAGGGAAGGGACAACGATGGGAAACAAGAAAACCGGGCCACTGGAAACACTAAAACAACAGGGGCCAAGGGAAGGAACAGCAAAAGGAACAGATGAGGGAGCAAAGGCGGGGACAACCAGGGGAACAATCAGGAGAGCAAAAATTGAAAAATATGACATCAATCTGTCACCCGATAGAGTTGAGCTGGTCGTCCTGCCATTGTCTGCACTGGAAGCCTGCCATCGTTTACCCCAGTGGTAGACCGGCCTACCACAATTCCTTTCAATTTCGCGGAAAAAGAAATGAAATTAAAAAAAAACAAAAAAGAGTAAAACAACAAAGGTACAACACTTAGAATAACAGTGCACACATTGTAACGAACAAGTAATATTTATAAAAATTATATTTAAAGTATTAGTTACTTTACTGTCAAAATAAAAAAGAACAATTCAAGAACTAGTTATTATCAAACATGTTTGAAATATTTAAATACCGAGAAACAACCGTGAACATATTACAATGAAACATAGTTTGTGAGGTTTTGGCTTCAGATCCAGGCCACAACGCAACACATGACATTGCCAGCTGCCAAGTTGCCACACTGTCGCATTGCGTGACGCGACGCATGATGACACCACACCAGGTTTCCACAGTGTTGCATGATGCAACACACCACTTGACACCACTGTCGCGCAACGCAACACTAGGAGAATCCGAAAATGCGACAGACGGTCATCTGTGTTTTGTCAACTTATTCCAATAGGGCTTGGTGATTTCATCTTGCCAAAAAATCTATTGGCTATAGACTTGCTCATTTTAACAAATATATATAGGGAAGCTATTATTTTTATAATCACTATACATAAAAAGAAAAATGGCTATTTTTTAGTCATTAGAAAAAATCATTTAATATGAATTTAAGTTTAAGCTAGCTAAGGTCAATGACAAGAATCACTAGAAGTTGCTCTTAAGAACTTTAGAATTAATATATTAAGAACACTTGCAAATTTTTAATTAATGTATTTGTAGCCTCTTATCTATATCATATGTTTATTACTTAATCTAGATAGTAATTTTATATGTTGACTTTAAAAATAACCATTTTGCTATTAATCTGCACTGTCCCACAGCTAGCACTGAGGAAATTCTATCTATTCTATTGACTTCTGAGCATATACCAGCATGCCAATAATGTACTCAGGCATGTACTCATATACATGCTTACACAGGGTATACAGTGGCCTAGTAGACTTTCTAATTGTTAGGCATATACACTGTGCATTGGGGGTTGGCCTTTATATGTATGGATTACATAAATTTTCATGCAAAAGCCTCAAATGAATGTGGCCATACATTGAATCAAACATGGGTCATGGTGCAAGAGTTGGATGCATATTTTGTAGAACTATTTTGGTATCTGTTCTATTGTATAGAGAGCCACCAAAAGCAATGTATTATAATTTTGTACTTTCTAATTTATTTACAAGATAAAAAATGACTTAGACTCCTTACATTTCATGTCTGCAAATTTAAATGAAGGATTGTTAGTGCTTAGTAAACTCTGACATAGTGGTGATTATAATTAATGTTGTTGATAAATATGTAACAATACATAAATTTACAGCATGCATTAGCACACTTGCACACCAGAGTGCAACTAACCATTCTGTTACTCATGGAATTGTGGCAGCGCTACAAGCGACGAAGCTGCTTCAACACGGCCAAAGCTTGCCTGCTGACTGACCCACTCTGTCGAATATTGTTTGGGGCCATGCGCTCCCGTCAGTGCCCGCTGACCTTTGGGCGTCATCTGGCTTGCGAGCCGTGCGATGATGCTAAACTGAGGGGCGGGTTCGATCAGGTGAGAATTCTTGCTTCGGAGGGATCTCCCATGCACCTTTCTTGCATCGATTCTCTTTTAGGGGAATCTTTCTTGCATCGATTCTTTTCTAGGGAATCTTTCTTGTATCGATTCTTTTCTAGGGAATTTTTCTTGCATCGATTCTTTTCTAGGGAATCTTTCTTGTATCGATTCTCTCATGGGGAATCTTTCTTGCATCGACTATTTTCTAGGGAATCTTTCTTGTATCAATTCTTTTCTAGGGAATCTTTCTTGTATCGATTCTCTCATGGGGAATCTTTCTTGCATCGACTATTTTCTAGGGAATCTTTCTTGTATCGATTCTCTCATGGGGAATCTTTCTTGCATCGATTATTTTCTAGGGAATCTTTCTTGCATGGATTCTCTTGGGGAATCTTTTTTGCATCGATTCTTTTCTAGAGAATCTTTCTTTTATCAATTCTTTTCTGGGGAATTTTTCTGGCATCGATTCTCTCCAGTGGAATCTTTCTGGCATCGATTCTCTCCAGTGGAATTTTTCTGGCATCGATTCTCTCCAGTGGAATCTTTCTGGCATCGAGTATTTTCTGGTGGAATCTTTCTCTCCCTTAACTGGTGGTTCTTCCTTTCGCTAATCTTACGTTAGCGTAGCAGAGGGGTATCTTCCAGACTGGTCCACTCTGCGCAATGTTAAGCATAATGTCCTCTTGTTTCTACTGATTAGTAGAAAGCAAAGAAAACCGGCCTAGTGATTTTTCGTGTTTTTATGTTTATTTCATCGCAGGCCAGCAGCCAGATTGTGCTGTGCAGCAATGCGGCCAGTTTAGCGGCGCCAGATCCGTGCGTCACCCTGCGCCACGAGCTGGTGCACGCCTTCGACGCTTGCCGAGCCGTGGCGGACTTTGATAGCAGCCTGGATCAGCTGGCCTGCACAGAGGTGAGCAAGGAGTTTTTTAAATCGCGGTAGTTTTCTTCTCTCTCCGCGGAAGTTTTCCGTCCTCTTTCTAATCCAATAGACCAAAATTTTAAGCTTATATGTGCGTCTTTTTTTGCTATTTTTACTACTTAGTAGTGCAGTAAGTTTTTTATGAGTATTTTATATAAAAAATAAATAAAATCGCATCAGATTCGTGCCTACAACCTGGCTGAGCCGGCTAGCTGGCAGAAGCCGGCTGGCGGTCACGCCGACTGGGTCCGGCAGCGCGCCGTCGACTCCGTGCTGACGGTGCGTCGAATCGAACAGGCCGAGGCGGAGACGGCCGTCAATCGGGTGTTCGATCGATGCTACGCCGATCTCGAGCCGTTTGGGCGGCGGCCGCTGCCGCCTGACCCGCTGGAGAGGGCGGAGCTGGGCTCGGCCCAGCTGGCGGCTAAGGAGGCCAAATTCTACGGCTATTGGAGCGAGTGCCAGTCGAGTAGTTAGATTATTTAATAACCGGATAGACTCGCTACCGATATGTATCGTAGAATACTTATTTTAAGTAGCTTTTTAGATTAATATAGGCCAATTTTTCTTACTGCATTTCTGCTTTTTTAACAACACTTTTAGCAGCATTCAAATAGTATCAACTACCGCGGCTAACCACCGATATGAATTGTAGAATCCTTTTTTAATTGCCATATAAGAATTGAATGGCTGCTTCTAAAAAGAACTTTGGAAGCCATAACCTACTTTTAGTAATAAATAATATGCATACAAAGCTTTACTTGATTGTAAGCGCTTTATATGGTGTTAATATAGACTTGCTACCGATATGTTTTGTAGAATCCTTTTTTCAAATTGCCGTATTGGAAGTGAATGGTGGCTTTTGAAAAGAACTTTTGATGTCATAATCTACTATTAGTAATATAATAAAGCTAGAATTTGCATAGAAAGCTTTACTTGTCAAATGCTGAATCGGGTGTCAATATAAAGTAGCTACCGATATGTATCGTAGAAAACTATCTATATAGCCAATTAAACTGTAGCTGAACTGGATAGATTCAATCAGAGAAGGGCCATGCGCATTTCTACTGTAATAAGCTACTGTTAGTAATATATAAGTGAATTAGGTGCATTAAATTTAGTTCTGTTCAAGTTTGTATAAAAATCTAATTATGCTTCCCGAGTCTTTCTCTGCTCACACTTGCAAATATACTAGCTTAAAACTTATCTATGGAGCATTTATAGTTGTTTAACATTAGTAAAATATATACGATTTGTTGATTCAAAATGCTCTAAAGCTTATTTCTGGCTTTTGTGCGTTTTGGAGGAAAAGTTTATACAGTCTTGTTTCCTTCTGTAGTTTTCTTTCTAATAGCATTATTAAATGATAAACATCTGATGCACACCTTCAGACTGCATTGTACATCTGATACACACCTTCAGACTGCATTGTACATCTGATGCACACCTTCAGACTGCATTGTACATCTGATGCACACCTTCAGACTGCATTGTACATCTGATACACACCTTCAGACTGCATTGTACATCTGATGCACACCTTCAGACTGCATTGTACATCTGATGCACACCTTCAGACTGCATTGTACATCTGATGCACACCCTTCAGACTGCATTGTACATCTGATGCACACCTTCAGACTGCATTGTACATCTGATGCACACCTTCAGACTGCATTGTACATCTGATGCACACCTTCAGACTGCATTGTACATCTGATGCACACCTTCAGACTGCATTGTACATCTGATGCACACCTTCAGACTGCATTGTACATCTGATGCACACCTTCAGACTGCATTGTACATCTGATGCACACCCTTCAGACTGCATTGTACATCTGATGCACACCCTTCAGACTGCATTGTACATCTGATGCACACCTTCAGACTGCATTGTACATCTGATGCACACCTTCAGACTGCATTGTACATCTGATGCACACCTTCAGACTGCATTGTACATCTGATGCACACCTTCAGACTGCATTGTACATCTGATGCACACCTTCAGACTGCATTGTACATCTGATGCACACCTTCAGACTGCATTGTACATCTGATGCACACCTTCAGACTGCATTGTACATCTGATGCACACCCTTCAGACTGCATTGTACATCTGATTCACAACCTTCAATTTACAATAACAATTTACCATTTTAAAGACCGATTCGAGGCTTCTATAGGTTTCATGCTTTGATTTCGCTTGCATTTTTTATCAATACTACTGCAGAAGCTTTTCATACAGAATTTTTAATTTTAATTTTTCTTTGTAAGAACTTCTCTTACAGTACATGGGGCTTCGTCTCTTATCTAAATGAAATTTTAACTGTAGTGTCTGGCGGTCCCTTGTGCCATCTACCATTGCTTCAATTATTTCTCTATCAAAAATTAATCTGAATCTTCTAACCTTTAGCGAAACTGAAGTTTGTACTTTTTTAGCACCAGAATATTCTAAGCTATCAGATATTTATGCAAATTTATTTTTTATAGTTTGAAGTTGCTTACTGGCACTAACGATTTAAGAATCAATGACACTAAAAGAGGCTGACACTAAAACTGACAGAGGCTGAAACAGAAACTGACACTAATTCAAAGAAAACTGACACTAATTCAAAGAAAACTGACACTAATTCAAAGAATTCTGACAGTAATTCAAAGGAAACTGACACTAATTCAAAGAATTCTGACAGTAATTCAAAGGAAACTGACACTAATTCAAAGAATTCTGACAGTAATTCAAAGGAAACTGACACTAATTCAAAGAATTCTGACACTAATTCAAAGGAAACTGACACTAATTCAAAAGAGAACTGACACTAATTCAAAGAATTCTGACACTAATTCAAAGGAAACTGACACTAATTCAAAAGAGAACTGACACTAATTCAAAGGAGACTGACACTAATTCAAAGGAGACTGACACTAATTCAAAGGAGACTGACACTAATTCAAAAGAGAACGGACACTAATTCAAAGGAGACTGACACTAATTCAAAGGAGACTGACACTAATTCAAAGGAGATTGACACTAATTCAAAAGAGATTGACACTAATTCAAAGGAAACTGACACTAATTCAAAGGAAACTGACACTAATTCAAAGAAAACTGACACTAATTCGAAGAAAACTGACACTAATTCAAAGAAATCTGACACCAATTCAAAGAAAACTGACACTAACTCAAAGAAATCTGACACTAATTCAAAGAAATCTGACACTAATTCAAAGAAAACGGACACTAATTCAAAGAAAACGGACACTAATTCGAAGAAATCTGACAGTAATTCAAAGGAGACTGGCTTTTATTAAAAGAAAACTGACACTAATTCAAAGAAAACTGACACTAATTCAAAGAAAACTGACACTAATTCAAATAAAACTGACACTAATTCAACGAAAACTGACACTAAATTAAATAAAACTGACACTAATTCAAAGAAAACGGATACTAATTCGAAGAAATCTGACACTAATTCAAAGGAAACTGACACTATTTCAAAGAAAACTGACACTAATTCAAAGGAGACTGACACTAGTTCAAAGGAGACTGACATTTATTAAAAGAAAACTGACACTAATTCAAAGGAAACTGACGCTAATTCAAAGAAAACTGACACTAATTCAAAGAAAACTGACAATAATTCAAAGAAAACTGACACTAATTCAAAGAAATCTGACACTAATTCAAAGAAAACTGACACTAAGTCAAAGGAGACTGACACTAATTCAAAGAAATCTGTCACTAATTCAAAGGAGACTGACACTAATTCAAAGAAATCTGACACTAATTCAAAGAAAACGGACACTAATTCGAAGAAATCTGACAATAATTCAAAGGAGACTGACATTTATTAAAAGAAAACCGACACTAATTCAAAGGAAACTGACACTAATTCAAAGGAGACTGACACTAATGCATAACTAACACAATTATTTATATAATAAAAATATGATAAATAAATGATCAAATCAGTGACTAATCCTAGATTTATGATTATTTAACATTTTATTTAACATCTGTAAAATAGTGGAAACGCTCTGAAAGTCTAAAATGACACGGGGGGGGAGGACAAAAGGAAGATTGCACCTTTCAACTTGCGTTGCAGCAACGTATTTCTGCCGCACAGAAATATGCACAGATTTTCATGAAACGTCAGAGAGTGAGAGAGTGAACACAGAGAGTCCAAACTACATTAGCAAAAGGCCTGCTAAAACCCTTTATAACGAACTCTCCCAAATCCAGCTTTAAGGTGAATATTCTTAATAGATAGAAGATAAGATTACCTGCTTGGCCCCTTGTGTACGTGCGGCTGGCGGCGCAGCTCGTCATTCTGTGTTCAGCATAGATTGATTCTGCAATGCTATTTAGCTAAGCTGCAGGTACAAGCTAAGTCCTCTGCGCTCTCGCCAGTTTTTTCTGCCAACTAGTAGCTCTCAAGGGCCGACTTAAGTTTTGTTCAGTGGATCTGAGATACCGCGATCTGACAGCTAACCTCAGCAGATCGGCGAGACAATGTCCGAGGCCGAGCTGTCCGGATTCGAAAGTTTTTGCGGCTCAGAGTTCTGGGTAAAGATTAACAGTTTTGTCAATTGACATTCACTGTATTAGGATTAAACTTGATCCGAAATTAATGAAATTCATTCTAGAACCTCACCTTGACCTGGTATGACCCCGTCGGGCCATTCTTCACCGTCTGCTTCGAGGAGACCGTGCTCAAATGGATCCCCATCGGCTGGCTGCTGTTGTCCGCCATTCCCTACTGCTTGTACCTGAGGAGGCTGGAGAAGGACTCGCCTCCAAGGGGGAGGCTGCGGCTGCTCAAACAGGTTGACTACCTGTCTGTCTACCTGTCTATCTACTTGTCTATCTACCTGTCTATCTAATTATCTATCTACCTATCTATCTACCTGTCTGTGTCTGTCTACCTGTCTGTGTACCTGTCTGTCTACCTGTCTATCTACCTATCTATCTACCTGTCTGTCTTCCTGTCTATCCACCCGTCTATCTACCTGTCTATCTACCTGTCTATCTAATTATCTATCTACCTATCTATCTACCTGTCTGTCTGTCTGTCTACCTGTCTGTCTACCTGTCTATCTACCTATCTATCTACCTGTCTGTCTTCCTGTCTATCCACCCGTCTATCTACCTGTCTATCTACCTGTCTATCTAATTATCTATCTACCTATCTATCTACCTGTCTGTCTGTCTGTCTACCTGTCTGTCTACCTGTCTATCTACCTATCTATCTACCTGTCTGTCTTCCTGTCTATCCACCCGTCTATCTACCTGTCTATCCACCCGTCTATCTACCTGTCTATCTGCTTCTCTATTTACTCTACTATCTACCTACTTATCGACCTGCCTATCTATATCATTTTATCTATCTATCTAAATGTTGAATCAGTCGAATTCTCATTTTATACTTTATATCTGCACCCACCACCCGCAGCTTGCTAGTGTCTACCTAGCGGTGATCGCCCTGGCCGATCTCATCAAATCCGCCAGCGGCGGTCAGCCACAGGCCACGACACTGTCCGCTGCGTTGCAGTGCGTCGCATATGTGAGTGTTCGGCTCGTCTACTTCAGCACTCACCTCACTCCCTGCCCCAGCAGCCACCTCACTCCCTGCCCCAGCACCCACCGCACTCCCTGCCCCAGCACCCACCGCACTCCCTGCCCCAGCACCCACCTCACTCCCTGCCCCAGCACCCACCTCACTCCCTGCCCAGCACCCACCTCACTCCCTGCCCAGCACCCACCTCACTCCATGCCCCAGCACCCACCTCACTCCCTGCCCCAGCACCCACCTCACTCCCTGCCCCAGCACCCACCTCACTCCCTGCCCCAGCACCCACCTCACTCCCTGCCCCAGCACCCACCTCACTCCCTGCCCCAGCACCCCCCTCACTCCCTGCCCCAGCACCCACCTCACTCCATGCCCCAGCACCCACCTCACTCCCTGCCCCAGCACCCACCTCACTCCCTGCCCCAGCACCCACCTCACTCCATGCCCCAGCACCCACCGCACTCCCTGCCCCAGCACCCACCTCACTCCCTGCCCAGCACCCACCTCACTCCCTGCCCCAGCACCCACCTCACTCCATGCACCAGCACCCACCTCACTCCCTGCCCCAGCACCCACCTCACTCCCTGCCCCAGCACCCCCCTCACTCCCTGCCCCAGCACCCACCTCACTCCCTGCCCCAGCACCCAACTCACTCCCTGCCCCAGCACCCACTTTACCCCACTGCACAAAGACCCAAAATCTTTATCACTGAACGCCATTATAAATTATTCCAGCTGTTCACACTAATCCTACTGCAAGTAGAATACAAAAAAGGCGTCGTAGCATCCGGCGTGCTATTCTTTTTCTGGCTGTTCAGCCTCCTCTGCGGTATCGAACCATTTTATTCTAAGATTGTGTACTACACTGAAACGGTGAGTAGGCCTCAATTTGCAGCATTTAATTCTGTTCAAATCCATATGAAATTATTAATAACTTAATTAGCCTTCTTCTGCGTTCAGGACCCGTTTTTCAAAGCGACTTTCTACTGCCACTTTGCGGGCATTCTCATCTCACTGGTGCTAAACTGCGTTGCCGACAACGGGCCAGAGGATCTGGTTGACGGACGAGTAAGTGTCTCACACACAGGGAGCCACAGGCTAACACATAGGGGCCTCAGGCTAACACATAGGGAGCCACAGTCTAACACCTAACACACAGTCTAACATCTAACACACAGTCTAACACCTAACACAGTCTAGCACACAGTCTAGCACACAGTCTAGCACACAGTCTAGCACACAGTCTAGCACACAGTCTAGCACACAGTCTAGCACACAGTCTAGCACACAGTCTAGCACACAGTCTAGCACACAGTCTAGCACACAGTCTAGCACACAGTCTAGCACACAGTCTAGCACACAGTCTAGCACACAGTCTAGCACACAGTCTAGCACACAGTCTAGCACACAGTCTAGCACACAGTCTAGCACACAGTCTAGCACACAGTCTAGCACACAGTCTAGCACACAGTCTAGCACACAGTCTAGCACACAGTCTAGCACACAGTCTAGCACACAGTCTAACACACAGTCTAGCACACAGTCTAGCACATCTACCAAACAATCCAATTCTGCAACCCCCAATGCCAAAGAGGCCCTGCCCGGAGACCCGGTCCTCATTCCTGGCCCGCATCGCCTACTGGTGGATGACGCCCCTGCTGTTCACCGGCTATCGCAAGAGCCTCACCGAGTCCGACCTGTTCGCTTTGAATCCGCGCGACGTCTGCACCAAACTGGTGCCGAAGTTCCTGCGCGTCTGGGCCAAAGTCTGGGCCGACTTCCGCATCCGGTGAGCCGCTGGTCTGACTCTGCTCAACTCTCCTCTCTTCCCCCTCATCCCCTCTTTCCTCTCCTCTCCCTTCTCACCTTCTCCCTTCTCACCCTCTCCCTTCTCACCCTCTCCCTTCTCACTCTCTCCCTTCCACCCTCTCCCTTCTCTCCCTCTCCCTTCTCACCCTCTCCCTTCTCACCCTCTCCCTTCTCACTCTCTCCCTTCTCACTCTCTCCCTTCTCACCCTCTCCCTTCTCACTCTCTCCCTTCCACCCTCTCCCTTCTCACTCTCTCCCTTCTCACCCTCTCCCTTCTCACCCTCTCCCTTCTCACCCACTCCCTTCTCACTCTCTCCCTTCCACCCTCTCCCTTCTCACCCTCTCCCTTCCACCCTCTCCCTTCTCACTCTCTCCCTTCTCACCCTCTCCCTTCTCACTCTCTCCCTTCCACCCTCTCCCTTCTCACCCTCTCCCTTCCACCCTCTCCCTTCTCACTCTCTCCCTTCTCACCCTCTCCCTTCTCACTCTCTCCCTTCCACCCTCTCCCTTCTCACCCTCTCCCTTCCACCCTCTCCCTTCTCACTCTCTCCCTTCTCACTCTCTCCCTTCCACCCTCTCCCTTCTCACTCTCTCCCTTCTCACCCTCTCCCTTCTCACTCTCTCCCTTCCACCCTCTCCCTTCTATCCCTCTCCCTTCTCACTCTCTCCCTTCTCACCCTCTCCCTTCTATCCCTCTCCCTTCTCTCCCTCTCCCTTCTCACCCTCTCCCTTCTCACCCACTCCCTTCTCACTCTCTCCCTTCCACCCTCTCCCTTCTCACCCTCTCCCTTCCACCCTCTCCCTTCTCACTCTCTCCCTTCTCACCCTCTCCCTTCTCACTCTCTCCCTTCCACCCTCTCCCTTCTCACCCTCTCCCTTCCACCCTCTCCCTTCTCACTCTCTCCCTTCTCACCCTCTCCCTTCTCACTCTCTCCCTTCCACCCTCTCCCTTCTCACCCTCTCCCTTCCACCCTCTCCCTTCTCACTCTCTCCCTTCTCACTCTCTCCCTTCCACCCTCTCCCTTCTCACTCTCTCCCTTCTCACCCTCTCCCTTCTCACTCTCTCCCTTCCACCCTCTCCCTTCTATCCCTCTCCCTTCTCACTCTCTCCCTTCTCACCCTCTCCCTTCTATCCCTCTCCCTTCTCTCCCTCTCCCTTCTCACCCTCTCCCTTCTCACTCTCTCCCTTCTCACCCTTAACCTCTAAGTTCTAACCTTCCTATCTCCCTTCTCAGATTCTTACTCTCTGAAATCCCTCTTCAATTCCCTCTCCCTATAATCTACTCTTCCATCTTCTTCTATCCTCTCAACACCTGTCTCTTAATCACTCTGCCCTACAGTTATAGTGAAAGGGTAATTACAAAGCATTTACTTTACACCCAATCCCGCATTGTTTTCTGTTATCTTTCATTTTCCCATTTAATCCTTCTCTCAATTGTCATCCGCTAACAAAAGACCACAAAAAACTTCATCTTTTGCAGTCAGAGCAGGAAAAATGCGCTCAAAGTCCCAGTCCCCGTGAGCTACAAAGTCTCGGAGGAGGAGCGGGCACCCCTGCTGGGCGGCGGCGGCGGGGGACCTTCGGGTCCAGGTGGAAAAAAACCACCAGGTCGTGGCGGCCCAGGTAACTAAGTTATTGTTGCTTGCTGATAGGATTAGCGATATTATTGTTGAGAATTGTCACAATAAACCACTGAGAATTGTCACAATAAACCACTGAGAATTGTCACAATAAACCGCTTAGAATTGTCACAACCACTGAGAATTGTCACAATAAACCACTGTGAATTGTCACAATAAACCACTGAGAATTGTCACAACCACTGAGAATTGTCACAATAAACCACTTAGAACTGTCACAATAAACCACTGAGAATTGTCACAATAAACCACTGTGAATTGTCACAATAAACCACTGTGAGTTGTCACAATAAACCACTTAGAATTGTCACAACAAACCACTGAGAATTGTCACAATAAACCACTGTGAGTTGTCACAATAAACCACTTAGAACTGTCACAATAAACCACTGAGAATTGTCACAATAAACCACTGAGAATTGTCACAATAAACCACTGAGAATTGTCACAATAAACCACTGAGAATTGTCACAATAAACCACTGAGAATTGTCACAATAAACCACTGAGAATTGTCACAATAAACCACTGAGAATTGTCACAATAAACCACTGGGAATTGTCACAATAAACCACTGAGAATTGTCACAATAAACCACTGAGAATTGTCACAATAAACCACTGTGAATTGTCACAATAAACCACTAAGAATTGTCACAATAAACCACTGAGAATTGTCACAATAAACCACTGAGAATTGTCACAATAAACCACTGAGAATTGTCACAAAAAACCACTGAGAATTGTCACAATAAACCACTGAGATTTGTCACAATTAAAGTACTAAGAATTGGTCCATAAAAGCCGCACAAAAGTACAGGACAATCGCCCTCATCCCGGATTTAACACCAGCCTCCCGCAACTCCTTCAGGCGGCGCCACCGGGCCGACGCCATCCCTGTTCACCGCCATCGTGAAGATTTTCGGCGCCAGATTCTTACTGTCCTGGAGCTGCAAAATTGTGTACGATTTTGTCCAATTCATCAATCCGTCGCTGCTGAAGTTCGTGATCGAATACGTTGAAGACACCTCCATCCCGGTCTGGAAAGGCTACATCTACGCAGCCGCCTTCTTCGGCAGTTCAATAGTTTCGTCATTCTTCTTTCACCAGATGTTCCACATTGGCATGACCAGCGCCATGCAGATCAAGGCTGTGGTCATTGCAGCCATCTATAGGAAAGCCCTGCTGCTGAATGCGGCTGGCAAAAAAGACACTACAGTTGGCGAAGTTGTCAACCTGATGTCTGTTGATGCTCAGAGGCTGCAGGATGTGGCTGGCTACCTGTGGATGATGTTCTCAGCGCCGCTGCAGATCACCATCGCTATTGTGCTGCTGTGGCAGGTGAGCTTGAGTAGAAAAACGGGAACAGCTGGATAACAGTAGTGAGAGAGAGGAGAGTAGACAGAAGAGAGGAGAGTAGACAGGGGAGAGGAGAGTAGACAGGGGAGAGGAGAGTAGACAGGGGAGAGGAGAGAGTAGACAGAAGAGAGGAGAGAGTAGACAGGAGAGAGGAGAGAGTAGACAGGAGAGAGGAGGCTAGACGTGAGACTAGAGATGAGAGGGCGAGACTGGAGATGAGAGATGATAAACTTCACAAAATACGAAAAAGACGAGAGGGAGAGGGGAACTGAAAAATGCAAGTAGATTGATATATGTCAGATATGCACTGTGGTGCACTTTAGCCTACTGACAGTAGAAATAGAAGTAAATTTCAGATAAAAAACAAGGAAATAAACTATCACCCTACCACAGGAGCTCGGAGCCTCCGTCCTGGCCGGCCTGGCCGTCATGGTTCTCCTCATTCCAGTCAATGGCGCCCTGGCCTCCGCCCAACGCAAACTGCAGGTGGCCCAGATGAAGAACAAAGACGACAGGATCAAACTACTCAACGAAGTGTTCAGCGGCATCAAGGTGCTGAAGCTCTACGCCTGGGAGCTGTCCTTCCAGCGGCAAGTGGAGCAGATTCGCGAGCGCGAGTTGATCACCTTGAAGAAGACGGCTTACCTCAGCGCCATCGGCACCTTCACCTGGACCTGCGCACCGTTCCTGGTCACCTTAGCCACCTTTGCCGCTTACATTCTGTCCTCTAGCGAGAATGTGCTCACTGCTGGCAAAGCATTCACGGCGCTGTCACTGTTCAACATCCTGCGGGTGCCGCTCAGCCTCCTGCCGATGATCATTGCCTATCTGGTTACGGTGAGGCAGCGCTGCATCCCCGGCTCTGTGCTTTGGAGTTCTGATATGCATCCCATGTTGAATATTAATCATTTGGGTATAGAGAGGAGAGATGAGAGAGAGAAGAGATGAGAGAAGAGAGATGAGAGATGAGAGATGAGAGATGAGATATGAGAGATATGAGAGAGAAGAGATCAGAGATCAGAGAGAGAAGAGAGTGAAAGGAGTGAAGATATGAGAGAGTGAAGAGATGAGAGAGTGAAGAGATGAGAGAGTGAAGAGATGAGAGAGTGAAGAGATGAGAGAGTGAAGAGATGAGAGAGTGAAGAGATGAGAGAGTGAAGAGATGAGAGAGTGAAGAGATGAGAGAGTGAAGAGATGAGAGAGTGAAGAGATGAGAGAGTGAAGAGATGAGAGAGTGAAGAGATGAGAGAGTGAAGAGATGAGAGAGTGAAGAGATGAGAGAGTGAAGAGATGAGAGAGTGAAGAGATGAGAGAGTGAAGAGATGAGAGAGTGAAGAGATGAGAGAGTGAAGAGATGAGAGAGTGAAGAGATGAGAGAGTGAAGAGATGAGAGAGTGAAGAGATGAGAGAGTGAAGAGATGAGAGAAGAGCTAGAGAAGACAGGTGAGAGGGAGAAGAGAACTCATAAATAGAGAAAGGGAAAGATAAGAGACCGGGGTTCGATTCTATGCGCAAAGACATTCATTTGGGGCTTATATTGGGTTGTTGTGCGATTCACAGCCATGACGGCCAGCCCCCAAGACACAGCGAGTGTACATTCCTGAGGAATAGAAATTCATGGCCGCTGTACACCCTGTGAGAGCGTGGGCATGAGTGCCTGCGTACTCAGGTGTGCTTTGGAATCAGCAGAATGGGCACAATTGCCGTCAGCGCGGTATGTGGGACGATGTTAATCCTGCTGCGAGTGCTCACTCACATCTCATCCAACCCGCAGGCCATGGTGTCGGTGAACCGCATCTCGAAGTTCCTATCCGGCGAGGAGATCGACCCCAACCTGGTGCTCCGGGAGCCGCACCGGCCCGGCGCCAGCCGAATCGAAGTGTCGGGCGCCGACTTCTGCTGGGAGAAGGGCCTGCCGCCAACCCTGCGCGACATCAGCTTCAGCCTGCCCGACGGCGGCCTCACCGCAGTGGTTGGCAGCGTCGGCGCCGGGAAGTCGTCGTTGGTTGCCGGCGTGCTGGGCGACATGCTGAAGCCGCGAGGCAGCGTCACAATTCGGGGCAGGGTGGCGCTGGTGTCCCAGCAGGCGTGGATTCAGAACGCCACCCTGAGGGACAACATCCAGTTTACCGGCAGCTGGGACGACCATCGCTACGCCAAGGTGCTGGACTGCTGCGCACTGCGGCCCGACTTGGAGATCTTGCCAGGCGGCGACATGACCGAGATTGGAGAGAAGGTTGGCTAATCTGGGGCTGTCAGGTGTAGCTAATTAGCGAATCTGGGGCTGTCAGGTGTAGCTAATTAGCGAATCTGGGGCTGTCAGGTGTAGCTAATTAGCGAATCTGGGGCTGTCAGGTGTAGCTAATTAGCTAATCTAGGGTGTCATGTGTAGTTAATTAGCTAATCTAGGGTGTCAGGTGTAGCTAATTAGCTAATCTGGGGCTTTAAGGTGTAGCTAATTAGCTAATCTAGGGTGTCATGTGTAGCTAATTAGCTAATCTGGGGCTGTCAGGTGTAGTTAATTAGCTAATCTAGGGTGTCAGGTGTAGCTAATTAGCTAATCTGGGGCTTTAAGGTGTAGCTAATTAGCTAATCTAGGGTGTCATGTGTAGCTAATTAGCTAATCTGGGGCTGTCAGGTGTAGCTAATTAGCTAATCTGGGGTGCCAACTGTACATGTACATTTTCCTGCTTTGTCAGGTGTACACTTAGCAATTTACCTGAGGTTTTCAGGCGAAGCATTCGGTCTAAACTGATATTCGAACACCCCCCCCTCCCCCTCGCAGGGCATCAACCTGTCGGGCGGTCAGAAGCAGCGGGTGTCCCTAGCCAGGGCCGTCTACCAGGACGCCGACATCTACATCCTGGACGACCCTCTGTCGGCAGTGGACAGCCACGTCGGCAAGCACATCTTCGACCAGGTGATCGGGCCCAACGGCGTGCTGGCCGGCAAGACCCGCCTGTTCGTCACCAACGCCATCCAGTGGCTGCCGTTTGTCGACAACATCCTGGTGCTCAGCCAGGGCACCGTGTCGGAGCACGGCACCTACGAGCAGCTGATGTCGCGAAATGGGCCTTTCGCCCAGTTTCTCAAGCAGTACATTACTCAGGTGGGCTGGCAAACTGAGGCGCTGTCTGCAAATTCACTGCTGAGTCACTCTGACCCGCACTCCTGAGTCACTATGACCCGTACTCCTGAGTCACTCTGACCCGCACTCCTGAGTCACTCTGACCCGCACTCCTGAGTCACTCTGACCCGCACTCCTGAGTCACTCTGACCCGCACTCCTGAGTCACTCTGACCCGCATTCCTGAGTCACTCTGACCCGCACTCCTGAGTCACTCTGACCCGCACTCCTGAGTCACTCTGACCCGCATTCCTGAGTCACTCTGACCCGCACTCCTGAGTCACTCTGACCCGCACTCCTGAGTCACTCTGACCCGCACTCCTGAGTCACTCTGACCCGCACTCCTGAGTCACTCTGACCCGCACTCCTGAGTCACTCTGACCCGCACTCCTGAGTCACTCTGACCCGCACTCCTGAGTCACTCTGACCCGCACTCCTGAGTCACTCTGACCCGCACTCCTGAGTCACTCTGACCCGCACTCCTGAGTCACTCTGACCCGCACTCCTGAGTCACTCTGACCCGCACTCCTGAGTCACTCTGACCCGCACTCCTGAGTCACTCTGACCCGCACTCCTGAGTCACTCTGACCCGCACTCCTGAGTCACTCTGACCCGCACTCCTGAGTCACTCTGACCCGCACTCCTGAGTCACTCTGACCCGCACTCCTGAGTCACTCTGACCCGCACTCCTGAGTCACTCTGACCCGCACTCCTGAGTCACTCTGACCCGCACTCCTGAGTCACTCTGACCCGCACTCCTGAGTCACTCTGACCCGCACTCCTGAGTCACTCTGACCCGCACTCCTGAGTCACTCTGACCCGCACTCCTGAGTCACTCTGACCCGCACTCCTGAGTCACTCTGACCCGCACTCCTGAGTCACTCTGACCCGCACTCCTGAGTCACTCTGACCCGCACTCCTGAGTCACTCTGACCCGCACTCCTGAGTCACTCTGACCCGCACTCCTGAGTCACTCTGACCCGCACTCCTGAGTCACTCTGACCCGCACTCCTGAGTCACTCTGACCCGCACTCCTGAGTCACTCTGACCCGCACTCCTGAGTCACTCTGACCCGCACTCCTGAGTCACTCTGACCCGCACTCCTGAGTCACTCTGACCCGCACTCCTGAGTCACTCTGACCCGCACTCCTGAGTCACTCTGACCCGCACTCCTGAGTCACTCTGACCCGCACTCCTGAGTCACTCTGACCCGCACTCCTGAGTCACTCTGACCCGCACTCCTGAGTCACTCTGACCCGCACTCCGCCAGGAAGCCGAAGAGAACGAAGCGGACGAAGAGACGGGCGAGATCGGCGAGCACGAGGAGCCGGAAGTGGCCCGCCTGAAAGAGGAAGTGCTCAGCCGAGTCGAGCGGCTCACCTCCGAAGACGAGGACGCCATCAGCCGGCGAAACAGCCCCACCAACACCGCCCGCAGCTCCAGCCGTCGGGGCGGTCGCCGCCTTAGCCGGCGGATGTCCTCCCGGCAGCAGGACGTCGAGCAAATCAAGGAGGAGGCCAAGCGTAAGGAGCGCGAGAAACTCATCCAGGAGGAGCGCTCGGCGACTGGCAACGTCAAGTACCAGGTGTTCCTGGCCTACTTCAAAGCGATGAACCTGCGCATGACGGTGTCCTTCTTCCTGTTCTTCATCCTGTACCAGACAGCCTCCGTGTTCGCCAACGTGTGGCTGTCGATCTGGACGGAGGACCCCTACCTGAACAATGCCAGCATTCCCAGCAACACGTCCGAGTACGCCGCGCTGCAGAATCTCTACCTGGGCGGCTATGGCGCCATCGGTGCCGCCCAGGCCGTCTTCGTGCTGATTACGCCCTCCTGGCCGCAGTGGCCTTCGTCATCTCCTCTAGGAAGCTGCACGCCAAGATGCTCAGCAACATCCTGCGCGCCCCGATGAGCTTTTCGACACGACGCCAGTCGGCCGGATTGTCAATCGGTTCAGCCGCGACATCGAGACCATCGACAACCTGCTGCCGCAGATGTTCCGCAGTTGGATCAGCACGTTCTTCAATGTGATGTCAACCATTGTGGTGATCTCATTCTCAACTCCGGCCTTCATGAGCGTCATCGTGCCGCTCGGCGTGCTATACGTGTTCGTCCAGCGCTTCTTCATCAGCACGTCGAGGCAGCTGAAGCGAATCGAGTCCACCACCAGGTCGCCGATCTACACGCACTTTAGCGAGACGGTGACCGGGACGCAGACGATTCGAGCCTACGGCGCGTCGGACGAGTTCGTGAACGAGTCGCAGCGGCGCGTGGACTACAACCAGATTTCTACTTTGCCGGCATCGCGGCCAATCGCTGGCTGGGCTTCCATCTGGACTTCTGCGGCGCGCTGTCGGTGCTGGCGGCCACGCTGTTCGCCGTGATTGGCCGGGGCAGCGTCAACGGCGGCACAGTGGGCCTGTCCGTGTCCTACGCGCTGCAGGTGAGGCCTGTGTTGGTGTGATGTCTGTCTGTCTGTCTGTCTGTCTGTCTGTCTTAGTGTCTGTCTGTCTGTCTGTCTGTCTGTCTGTCTGTCTGTCTGTCTGTCTTAGTGTCTGTCTGTCTTAGTGTCTGTCTGTCTTAGTGTCTGTCTGTCTTAGTGTCTGTCTGTCTGTCTGTCTTAGTGTCTGTCTCAGTGTCTGTCTGTCTTAGTGTCTGTCTGTCTGTCTGTCTGTCTGTCTGTCTGTCTGTCTGTCTGTCCCTCTGTCTGTCTGTCTGTCTGTTTGCATTTCTTGTCATGAAATAGCTTACACATGCTTCCCTGCTACTGAAGTGACAGTAGAGAATACTGCTAATTTTACCTTCACAGGTGACGGCCGCTCTCAACTGGATGGTGCGCATGTCCTCAGACCTGGAGACCAACATTGTGTCAGTGGAACGCCTGGAAGAGTACGCCAAGGTGCAAACCGAGGCCGAGTGGGACATCCCGCAGACTCGGCCGCCGCCGTCCTGGCCACCAGCCGGCGCCGTGACCTTCAACGACTACGCCGTGCGCTACCGGGACGGCCTCGACCTTGTGCTGCGCGGCATCACCTGCGACATCCGGTCTGGCGAGAAGGTCGGCATCGTTGGCCGTACCGGGGCTGGCAAGTCCAGCCTCACCCTGGCTCTGTTCCGCATCATTGAGGCAGCTCGCGGCCGAGTCACGATCGATGGAGAGGACATCAGCGGGCTGGGCCTGCACCAGCTGCGCTCCAGGCTCACTATCCTGCCGCAGGTGACCCGATCGGGTGTCCTTACTATAGAGTGTTCACCAACTATAGAGTATTCACCAACTATAGAGTATTCACCAACTATAGAGTATTCACCAACTATAGAGTATTCACCAACTATAGAGTATTCACCAACTATAGAGTATTCACAAACTATAGAGTATTCACCAACTATAGAGTATTCACCAACTATAGAGTATTCACCAACTATAGAGTATTCACCAACTATAGAGTATTCACCAACAATAGAGTATTCACCAACTATAGAGTATTCACCAACTTTAGAGTATTCACCAACTATAGAGTATTCACCAACTATGGAGTGTTCACCAACTATAGAGTATTCACCAACTATAGAGTATTCACCAACTATAGAGTGTTCACCAACTATAGAGTATTCACCAACTATAGAGTATTCACCAACTATGGAGTGTTCACCAACTATGGAGTGTTCACCAACTATAGAGTATTCACCAACTATAGAGTGTTCACCAACTATAGAGTATTCACCAACTATAGAGTGTTCACCAACTATAGAGTATTCACCACTATAGAGTATTCACGAACTATAGGGTATTCACCAACTATAGAGTACTATAGAGTAAACCTGTCTGGAAAGCTTCGCTGCATCACAGTGATTGCATTAATTTTAATCCAACAGGACCCCGTAATCTTCTCCGGCACCCTGCGGATGAACCTGGACCCGTTCGACGAGAAGACGGACGCCGAGCTGTGGTCGGCGCTGGAGCTGGCCCATTTGAAGTCGTTCGCCTCAGCCCTGCCGGAAGGCTTGGCCTACCAGTGCGGCGAGGAGGGCTCGAACCTCAGCGTCGGCCAGCGCCAGCTGGTCTGCCTGGCCAGAACCCTGCTGCGCAAGTCCAAGATCCTCGTGCTGGACGAGGCCACAGCGGCGGTGGATCTGGAAACTGATGCGCTCATTCAACAGACGATTCGCAAGGAGTTCAAAGATGCCACCGTGATTACTATTGCGCATAGGCTTAACACCATTCTGGATAGCGACCGGTAAGACTTGCAGCAGATTGCATAGCAACTGCGCAGCAACCATCACAAAAATAAAACAGCATAGTAACCAGCTAGAAACAGCATCGCAACCAGTTAGAAATAGCTTAGCAACCAGCTAGAAACGGCATAGCAACTAGCTAGAAACAGCATAGCAATCAGCTAGAAACAGCATAGCAACCAGCTAGAAACGGCATAGCAACCAGCTAGAAACAGCATAGCAACCAGCTAGAAACAGCTTAGCAACCAGTTAGAAACAGCATAGCAACCAGTTAGAAACAGCATAGCAAGCAGTACGCGGAGTATTATTAGGCAACCATTAACCATGCGCGTAACAAAAAACTTTAGAACATACGCATGTATCTTCAAGCAAAATTGTCACTTCCATTCATTTCGTATTTACAATCACTGCAGTGTCATTGTACTTGACCGCGGCCTCATCAAGGAGTTCGATAGTCCGAAGGCGCTGCTCCAGAAGCCAAAGTCCAGCTTCTACAGCATGGCAAGAGACGCGAATCTGGTTTAATCTGAGCTGCTCGCAAGATTTAAACTATGAATATTATTACGAATATACTTATTATACTTACAAAAGTTTCATGTCCATATGATAATATTTTCAGCCAGGAAAACTTGCTGAACTTTAGCAGGATTTTGTGACATTAAAATATTTTCAAATCACATTCTATCACTGACGCTATAGAAACATTGGATCAGCCATTTGCAAACTTTTCTTGCAAAATGCGCTTAGTCTACTTTCGTTTTGGGCATATAAATGCGCACGACATGCTAAATTCTCGAGAAATCGAATTTTCTCGATCGAATGTCTATGGTCAAGTCTCATTCAGCGCTATGCATTCTCTAGAGCATACTAAAATCGACTGTAGCGTCCTTCTACTTCAGTTGTCTATGGCAGTTATAATAATTTACATGTACATTAGTCATGTACATTGCTGTCGCTGAGGAAAGCAATAAAATGCAGCCAAAGACGCCCAATCGAAGTAGCTTCAGGTTTCCAATGTACATGTACCTGTGCATTGTTCTTATTCAGTTCAATTTCTGGGATATTTTCAATCCTACCTACTTGTAGTACATACTGTATGCCGCTAAACACATGTAAAAACAAGATTACACGCACTTACATAGTCCTTCTAATAATAATTCGCTTCGCATTGATTTGAAAAATATATCTGTTCTGCTTTGAATCTGTAAGATCAACTTGAACTGTACATTTTATTGCTGCCATTGCTCTGGTTCTTCAGTCAGCTGTTGGGGATTTTTCAGTTTGAGGATTCTTCAGTCAGCTGTTGGCGATTCCTCAGTCAGCTGTTGGCGATTCTTCAGTCAGCTGTTGGGGATTCTTCAGTCAGCTGTTGGCGATTCCTCAGTCAGCTGTTGGCGATTCTTCAGTCAGCTGTTGGCGATTCCTCAGTCAGCTGTTGGCGATTCTTCTTCTTCAGTCAGCTGTTGGGGATTCTTCAGTCAGCTGTTGGCGATTCTTCTTCTTCAGTCAGCTGTTGGGGATTCTTCAGTCAGCTGTTGGCGATTCTTCTTCTTCAGTCAGCTGTTGGGGATTCTTCAGTCAGCTGTTGGCGATTCTTCTTCTTCAGTCAGCTGTTGGGGATTCTTCAGTCAGCTGTTGGCGATTCTTCTTCTTCAGTCAGCTGTTGGGGATTCTTCTTCTTCAGTCAGCTGTTGGGGATTCTTCTTCTTCAGTCAGCTGTTGGGGATTCTTCAGTCAGCTGTTGGCGATTCCTCAGTCAGCTGTTGGGGATTCTTCAGTCAGCTGTTGGGGATTCTTCAGTCAGCTGTTGGGGATTCTTCAGTCAGCTGTTGGGGATTCTTCAGTCAGCTGTTGGCGATTCTTCAGTCAGCTGTTGGGGATTCTTCAGTCAGCTGTTGGGGATTCTTCAGTCAGCTGTTGGCGATTCTTCTTTAGTCAGCTGTTGGCGATTCTTCAGTCAGCTGTTGGGGATTCTTCAGTCAGCTGTTGGCGATTCTTCAGTCAGCTGTTGGCGATTCTTCTTCTTCAGTCAGCTGTTGGGGATTCTTCAGTCAGCTGTTGGGGATTCTTCAGTCAGCTGTTGGCGATTCTTCTTCTTCAGTCAGCTGTTGGGGATTCTTTAGTCAGCTGTTGGGGATTCTTCAGTCAGCTGTTGGGGATTCTTCAGTCAGCTGTTGGGGATTCTTCAGTCAGCTGTTGGGGATTCTTCAGTCAGCTGTTGGCGATTCTTCAGTCAGCTGTTGGCGATTCTTCAGTCAGCTGTTGGGATTCTTCAGTCAGCTGTTGGGGATTCTTCAGTCAGCTGTTGGCGATTCTTCTTCTTCAGTCAGCTGTTGGCGATTCTTCAGTCAGCTGTTGGGGATTCTTCAGTCAGCTGTTGGGGATTCTTCAGTCAGCTGTTGGGGATTCTTCAGTCAGCTGTTGGGGATTCTTCAGTCAGCTGTTGGCGATTCTTCAGTCAGCTGTTGGCGATTCTTCAGTCAGCTGTTGGAGATTCTTCAGTCAGCTGTTGGCGATTCTTCAGTCAGCTGTTGGCGATTCTTCAGTCAGCTGTTGGCGATTCTTCAGTCAGCTGTTGGCGATTCTTCAGTCAGCTGTTGGCGATTCTTCTTCTTCAGTCAGCTGTTGGCGATTCTTCAGTCAGCTGTTGGCGATTCTTCAGTCATCTGTTGGCGATTCTTCTTCTTCAGTCAGCTGTTGGCGATTCTTCAGTCATCTGTTGGCGATTCTTCTTCTTCAGTCAGCTGTTGGCGATTCTTCAGTCAGCTGTTGGCGATTCTTCAGTCAGCTGTTGGGATTCTTCAGTCAGCTGTTGGGATTCTTCAGTCAGCTGTTGGGGATTCTTCAGTCAGCTGTTGGGATTCTTCAGTCAGCTGTTGGCGATTCTTCAGTCAGCTGTTGGGGATTCTTCAGTCAGCTGTTGGGGATTCTTCAGTCAGCTGTTGGCGATTCTTCAGTCAGCTGTTGGCGATTCTTCAGTCAGCTGTTGGCGATTCTTCTTCTTCAGTCAGCTGTTGGGGATTCTTCAGTCAGCTGTTGGGGATTCTTCAGTCAGATGTTGGGGATTCTTCTACAACCTACGTGACGCGCTTGTGACAGTTTTCAACGGGACTTCCTTCAGTCAGCTGTTTAAACATTCGGGAATATTTGTTGTATTTAAAAAATGAAACCAAAAAAAGACTATAATTTGTAGACAGCAACACTGCATGAGCATGCGATATAAAAATGCGCGGGGGTAACTATAGCATAACATATTATAACTCAGCCCCTAGTTGAAGTTTATATTTGAACGCCAGCCATAAATACGCATAGATTATTTATTATCAACTGACTGCCATTAAAGCATACAATTTGATGTTATAATTTTAAACGACAAAAGCGAAAATGAATTTTGACTTAATTAAATAAAAAACAGACAGGTATTAACACAGTTATTAATTCCCTAATAAGATTGAGATTTAAACCAACCCTAAATATTATCATTTTAATAATCTACTGTATTAATCCAGATTAGAAAACCTCGAACATTACACAATGAGAAACACAACATAAACACAGATTAAGAAAAGGGAACCACATACGAGCGTACAGTAAAGTGAAGAGTAAAGCAAACAGTAAGTGCATCAGATCGGGGTAGCTGTTTGGGGAAATACCCAACTCCCCAGAGCAGTCAGTGGGATTAACTCCCCAAATCCCCAAAACAACCGCCCTGACACCCAATAGCAGTCAGTGGGATAAACTCCCCAAATCCCCAAAACAACCGCCCTGACACTCCATAGCAGTCAGTGGGATTAACTCCCCAAATCCCCAAAACAACCGCCCTGACACTCCATAGCAGTCAGTGGGATAAACTCCCCAAATCCCCAAAACAACCGCCCTGACACCCAATAGCAGTCAGTGGGATAAACTCCCCAAATCCCCAAAACAACCGCCCTGACACTCCATAGCAGTCAGTGGGATAAACTCCCCAAATCCCCAAAACAACCGCCCTGACACCCCATAGCAGTCAGTGGGATAAACTCCCCAAATCTCCAAAACAACCGCCCTGACATCCCATAGCAGTCACCGAGAATGAGTCGCACAGCCCAGCTGCTCACACGCAGCCGCCGACCTGAGACTGGAACACCTCAATCGTGTCATTCTCCTCCATGTCCAACGTGGCCGGGGTGTCCGACTCCTCCACGTTGTTTCCGTCGAAGATGAAGCGGACGGTCTGTGCCCGAAGGCCCAGCCTATCGCAGTAAGTGGTCATCAGCTTCCTCAGCGGGGTGTTCTTCTTGATCTTGAAGTGGATCACGGCCCCGTCCTGGCCCTGCACCTTCAGGTTGATGTGCTCGCTGGAGGCGTTGGTTCCCGACATGCTGGCTGCTGATTAGTGCTCAAGTGAGAGCTCACTGGCATGAAGAGAAGCGAGTGGGTGAGGAGTGAGCAACTCAGTGCTGAGTAGTGCTCAAGTGAGAGCTCACTGGCTGAAAGAGAAGCGAGTGGGTGAGGAGTGAGCAACTCAGTGCTGAGTAGTGCTCAAGTGAGAGCTCACTGGCTGAAAGAGAAGCGAGTGGGTGAGGAGTGAGCAACTCAGTGCTGAGTAGTGCTCAAGTGAGAGCTCACTGGCTGAAAGAGAAGCGAGTGGGTGAGGAGTGAGCCACTCAGTGCTGAGTAGTGCTCAAGTGAGAGCTGGCTGGCTGAAAGAGAAGCAAGTGGGTGAGGAGTGAGCAACTCAGTGCTAAGTAGTGCTCAAGTGAGAGCTCGCTGGTTGAAAGAGAAGCTAATAAAAGAAGGCAGTGCTTATTTAGCCAGCAGTCTAGCTTCAAAGTTAGTCAGAAGAATCTAAAACTTGACTTACTCTTTGAAAAATTAATGACAAAACAAACATTTTGGAAGTCTAGACATTGTTTTATTGCAATTCTGGTGTAGATATTTACACTAGTAGAAACTACTAAATCTTGCAAATTTAAATAGCTATCATAACTTTCCTTCATATTCATAAAGCTGTGCTAAAGCTCAAGGTAATTACGACAATTTGATAGATACCAGTATATTAATATTTAATGTTTCATTCTTTGCCTTTCAGACATGCTAACTAGAGAATTAAAACCCTGTGGTCACATCAATCAAATACTTCTAAATATGATGGATGTTACTTTGAATGTATGAATGCACTTCCTGCTCTTTTTATATATTGACAATAATAAATAAATAAAACAGTATGAGGCTTTTGTGTTTGTGTATTGTTCTCAATAAACCTTTATTTAAAAAGAATCTTTTGTTAAGGGGTAATCAAGCATTAGCATTGAAATGAAAAATAACAAACTTTTAAATTCCTTATTCCATTTAAAAAGAAAAATAATGGAAGTTTTATAAAAACATTTGATTTGCTTTTTCTTACATTTAGTCCCTAAAGTTTGATATTAGGATATCTTAATATCCTAAGCCTAAACTCAAAGGAACATATAGCCCATAGTTTTCTGCATAAGAAACTAGGTACAGTCACCTTTTTGGCTCTTTAACAATTGCTTGTCTAGTATAGTCTAGTAATGTCTAGTATATATATCACAAATAAATTTGTTTGTAGGGAGTCAATTTTTGGCATATTGTGTAATGGATTTGAGTGTAGAGCCATGACCTTCTGATCCTGGGAACACCCAGACCTAGACTAAGAGAAAATCTAAATAGATGAAAGCTATAAAAGAAAGATACAAAATACAAAAAGTGCCATAAGGCCACTCAGGTCAATAGTATAGACATAATATACTAAATCTTACACTACTAAGTCTATATACTACTAGTATAAAGATTGTTTAGAAAGTCTGATCAAACATGAATATCTTTTTTGAGTCACTACTTTGTCTTGAAACTTTATACCATAGACAAATATCACACCATTGTGATAGGAAACAGATTTAATGATACAAATTGTTCAGTTTAGTTATATTTATTAGTTTAATTGATTTTTTTAATTATAACCATATAGCTATTATAAACCTGTATCTCAGTAAGTTTCAACTGATTATCCCCAATCATTGCTTGCAATGACTAGATGGCTAGACATTCACCTGCACTAATCTTCATTGTGCCCCCAAGGCCTATTAGGCCATTAGGCCCAAGAGCTCTATAATATGGATATTACATTTTTGTTTTTGAACAATTCTATGTTGTTAAATGGGGAACTGATCAAAAGGGTAACAGATCAAAGAGGCAATAGTTAAAAGGGTGACAGTCAAAAGGGCAACAGTCAAAAGGGTGATAAATTGACAATCATAACAGTTACATGTCCACATATTAGACTTGCATATATTTGTCAAAATGTACATTTTAACAAAAAATGAATTTTGTTAAAAATATACAAGTAGTTAAAATGTACATCTTAGAGTTGTATTGGCATTATATATGCATGTATAGTAATGCACCAAAAACTACTCAGGCATCAAATGGAAAACCCCATTTCTTAGAAAATTTTACAAGGCAGTTTTTCCAAAAAATAAATATAATGGATATAGAAATTTTTCATTTTTCAGCATAGAAAATTGTTATTGCTTTTAGTCTAGACTCAATGAGTCAATGCTCATCTTTTTATATGTTCTACCTTTCTTATAGGTCTATTGATATTCATAAAGCTTTTCACTAGTTAGCTAGGAATCATAAAATAGATTGCAAATTCAAATTTTAACAAAGTTAACAAATATGCAGGCACAAGTCTAGGACTAATTTTAACACGTACATTACCAAATATATTTTGAACACATAGAAGTCTAATACATGTGAACTTATGATTGTATATATTATGATTGTTGCCCTTTTGATTGTTGCCCTTTTGACTATCACCTTTCTGACTGTCGCCTTTTTGATCTGTTGCCTTTTTGACCTGTAGCTATTAAATGCATCTTATATCATAATAAAAACATTTTGGTATTCATTTAAGTAGAAAAAGAATTAAATGTACACTTTTAGGCTCTTATATGAGGGCTATTAGAAAACTTTTGCTTATGACCAATATATTTTTGTAAGTTACATAACAAAATATGGCTAAGCCCAGGCCACTGCCTGGGATATAAAGTGTCTATTACACAAAATTTGGCTTAAAATCTGGACACTAGAAGAAGCTTCACAGCAGAAAATTTACAAGTCCTATTATGAACACCTCCATTTTGCAAAAAAGCTTCTCTAAAGAAGACAAATGAACCATCATCAAGCTCCATGCCTTGCTTAGACTGTCTCCAACAGAGACACATGCAACAATGCATCAAGCCATGACAGGCTCTTGCCTATCATATGACACTGTTCCTTGCTAGATAGCAAATGTTTTTATTGGCATAGAGGACGTGTAAGATGAACCTTGAAATGGAAAGCCCTGTTTGACATAAACAATGGGAGTACAACGTTTGCTTGTGGGAAGTTTGCTTGCGGAATTTTGCTTGCCAAACTTTGCATGCCACACTTTGCTTGCTGAACTTTCCTTGCAGGAAATTTGCTTGTAGGAATTTTGCTTGCCACGCCACTGGAATTTTGAAGTCTGCTTCCTAGAAATTTGCAATCACAATTGCAGAAATATAAGAGCTCAAAAATAGGTCCTTCAAGGTTACGCAATAAAACTGTGGCTGGCAAACCTCGGCAAGCAAATTTTGGCAATCAAAGTTCCTGCAAGCAAACTTTGACAAGCTTATAGGCAGCAAGCGAAATTTGGCAAGCAAGGTTCAGCAAGCAAAGCTTAGCAAGCAAACTTTGGCAAGCAGACTTTGGCAAGCAGACTTTGGCAAGCAGACTTTGGCAAGCAGACTTTGGCAAGCAAAATTCCACAAGCAAAGTTTGGCAAGCAAAGCTTGGCAAGCAAAATTCGACCAGCAAAGTTTGGCAAGCAAATTTCTTGCAAGCAAATTTCATAGACCCACAAACAACACAGTTGGTACAGAAGGTGGAAGCTGCTTTGCAAAAAAATAGCCATGTCACCACTTGTCAGCTGGCTAAGTCTATTGGCATATCTCATGACATAATTCATAAAGTTCTGACTGAAGATCTTGGAGTCAGGAAGATTTGTGCAAAGTGGTTGCCTCATATCCTGTCAAAGGAGCAGAAGGTCTGCCACACAACTCTTAGCGTAGCTCATCTGCAGACACAGGTGCGAGGGACTTCAGTTTCTTCAGAGAATTGTGGCTTGTGATGAGACTTGGGCACTTTTGTGGGAGGCTGAACTGAAGCGGCAGAGTGCATCTTGGTGCTAGCCTAGATCTCCAAGGCTAGTGAAGGCTGCAATGAGCATTGCTCAGCTGAAAATCATGCATGTGACTTTCTTTGATTGTGAGGGCATTATCTTTGATCAGGCTATTCTTGCCAGCTAGACAGTCAATGGTGACTATTATTTCTTTTTACGTTCTACTATCTTCAAGCTGGCAAAATAGCTTGCAGTTTTTACCAAATTGGTTGCCGCTAGCGGTGGCTGTCTATGGAAAATTCTATGTCTATGGTCAGGCTGAGCCGTGGCCAAATTGGTTGCAGTTTTTATCAAATAGAACGTAAAAAGGTATATTTGGAAGTGTTGCACAAGGTGCAAAGAGCCATTTGTGACAAAAGGCCAAGCTTGCATGTCTAGGGCCCAATCCTACTGCAAGACAATGCTGCTCCGCATTGCAAGAAATTGGTGATTAAAGCCATCTCTTTATGGGGCTAGGAAATTCTTCTGCATCTACCTTATTTGCTAGATCTCAGCCCATGCAACTTTTTCCTCTTCCTCAGAATCAAGGACACAATGTGAGGCCGACGTTTTAGTAGCAAGGAGAAAGTCAATGAGGCTTATTGCAAAAAAATGGAGGCCACAATGAAGAGTGGTGTTAGTGCCAGCATTGACGGACTTGTATTGCAGTGGGAAAAATGCCCTAAGGTTGGCAGCAAATATTTTGAGTGATGAGATGCTTATAGAGTTTTCTGGTAAGTTTTATATTTTAATATAGGCCAAGCTTAGTTTTAATTTTATTGACTAATAAACAGAACTTTTCTAACAGCCCTTGTACAATTGCCCAATCTATTTATTTTTTAGAGGCAGGGGGGTTGTGTGCACCCTAGCACACTTTAAGCGACATAGGCACACAACTGGCGATGGCATTACTGCCCATTTTACTAGCTCCCCTGAGCAGGCATATAAGCGTGGGCATATATACGCAGGCACACACTCACATAGAAGTGTACAGCAGCCCTAACTTTATTGTTAGGCATGTACACTTCACTGCACCTTGGGGGTTGGTTCTCAAGGCCATTAATTGCATGAGCAGAGCCAAGCCGAGATTCCAATTCAGCCCCAAATTAATGTGACTGCACTTGGAATTGAGCCTAGGTTAGTGGCATACCAGAGCAGCTATGCTACCACTGGGCTATGGCTTCCCTATTGCCTAAACTATTATATTAATAAGATTTTGGTAAGACAGAGGAAGCCCTATGATATCTTTATTGCAAACAATAGGATAAAATCATAGAAAAAAACCATTGTAGGCCCTAACCCCTAATAACTTTGGTGTTAAAAATAAGATCATTTTAGACCTAGAAGGTAAAATGTTTTCTCTACAACTCTTTTTCTACATTTTCTACATTTTCTCTACAAATATAGTATTTGTATTAGGGACTTCAATGAAGATCTCATGAGTTGCCAAATATTCAGAAAGCAAATTTTATTAAAAAAGTATTTTTTACTAAGAAAACTTTGCAATATAGAATCAAAGAATATAGAATAATCAAATATGAAACTAAAAATTAGAGTGAAAGAAAAGAAAATAGGCCATATATTTTATCATGAAAAAACTATTTAAAACTTATCTGGCTCTTATTGGAATGATAGGGCCTATAAATTGCTTTATGCATTAGTAAATGTTTAACAAAATTGTCTATTTAGTACACAAGACAATGTAAATTTTTATACTTTTTTATGTATGTCTCTGCTTTAAAAAGACACATTAGGGGCCTAGACACAAACAAAGATGCTTCATAAGCTGAGATATTCCTTAGCAATGGTTGTTATGACATTTCCCAATATACTAAATACTGTATATGGGTTGTTTTTTGAGGAGCCATTACTCTTCAAACACTGCTCTTTCTGAGTAAAAATTGCATAGCTACTTTACGCATATCTTTGCTTTAAAAAGACACATCAAACATACACAGATACTTCACAAGCTGAGATATTCTCTAGCAACAGTTGTTACAACATTTCTAGATATACCAAATATTGTTTAATGTTGCTATTTGAGATAACTGTTTTTTAGAAGCTGTGCTCTTTTCGCATGAAAATTGTACTGCTGCTTTATGCATGCTTCACTGTAGTGGCTCCTCATGTGGCTCCTTATGTCATGTAGTGGCTCCTCAAAGAACAACTATATATAATATTTAATATATTGGGAAACGTTATAACAACTATTGCTAGGGAATATCTCAGCTTGTGAAGCATCTTTGTGTGTGTGTGTGTGATGTGTCTAGAAGTCTAGAAAGTCTAGAAGTCTGAGAAATTCATATTGTCTTCATATATACTAAAAATGAAATGTCTGTAACTATCTAGCTATGCGATAGATTTCAGAAAAAGTGGCTCAACCGATTTTCTTCAAACTTGCACCATTTGATCAGAAATTTTCCTGGGACGGTACATGCATCTTGGCTAAGAAATTGCTCAATTTTAAAGGGATTAAATATTCGAAAAACATGCTTTTTTGCAAAGGTCAAGCAGCTCTTTCGACCTGAAATGAATTGTAAAAATGCGAAAGAAAAAACTGACTGACTGAATTTCAATTGTGATAAAGATTGCATCACAACAAGATGAAAACAGTGTCGAAAAAATGCACACAAGACTTGATTGTAATTGCGTAACCATATTGCTAACTTGAATTGAGACTGATACTGGCTGACTGAGAAATTGATTATGTCATAACTTTTTACTCTAACTGACTTGCTATAAGAATTGAATTATAAGGGCCACAATACATGTTCTCCAATTGAAAAGAGATAGCCAAGATGGGAACAGACTGGACTGCTAATGTAGCGACCTGGGTTCGAATCTTAGTAGTGCAAAAACATTTTTTTATTAAAACACTTTAAAACACAAAATGCTAAACATAAAAGAAGCGCAATGTCAAATATAAAAGAGCCACCATGCCAAACAAAAAAAAAGTGCCACCATGTAGAACACAGAAGAGACACCATGTCAAACATAAAAGAGCCACCATTTCAAACATAAAAGAGCCACCATGTGAAACATATACGTGACTCAATGTCAAACATTAAAGAGCCACCATGTCAAACATTAAAGAGCCACCATGTCGAACATAACAGAGACAACATTTCAAACATAAAAGAGCCATCATGTCAAACATAAAAGAGCCACCATGTCGAACATTAAAGAGCCACTATGTCAAACATAACAGAGACAACATTTCAAACATAAAAGAGCCATCATGTCAAACATTAAAGAGCCACCATGTCGAACATTAAAGAGCCACCATGTTGAACATTGAAGAGCCACCATGTCAAACATTAAAGAGCCACCAAGTAAAATATAAAAGAGCTACCATGTCAAACATAAAAGAGCCACCATGTCGAACATAACAGAGACAACATTTCAAACATTTAAGAGCCACCATGTCAAACATAAAAGAGCCACCATGTCGAGCATAAAAGAGCCACCATGTCAAACATAAAAGAGCCACCATGTCAAACATTAAAGAGCCACCATGTCAAACATTCAAGAGAAACCATGTCGAACATAACAGAGACAACATTTCAAACATTTAAGAGCCACCATGTCAAACATAAAAGAGCCACCATGTCGAGCATAAAATAGCCACCATGTTGAACATTAAAGAGCCACCATGTCAAACATTAAAGAGCCACCATGTCGAGCATAAAAGAGCCACCATGTCGAACATAAAAGAGCCACCATGTCAAACATTAAAGAGCCACCATGTCAAACATTCAAGAGAAACCATGTCGAACATAACAGAGACAACATTTCAAACATTTAAGAGCCACCATGTCAAACATAAAAGAGCCACCATGTCGAGCATAAAATAGCCACCATGTTGAACATTAAAGAGCCACCATGTCAAACATTAAAGAGCCACCATGTCGAGCATAAAAGAGCCACCATGTCGAACATAAAAGAGCCACCATGTCAAACATTAAAGAGCCACCATGTCAAACATTAAAGAGCCACCATGTCAAACATTCAAGATCAGCCATGTCGAACATAAAAGAGCCACCATGTAAAATATAAAAGAGCTACCATGTCAAACATAAAAGAGCCATCATGTCAAACATAAAAGAGCCATCATGTGAAACATATACGTGACTCAATGTCAAACATTAAAGAGCCACCATGTCAAACATATACGTGACTCCATGTCAAACATTAAAGAGCCACCATGTCAAACATATATGACTCCATGTCAAACATATATGACTCCATGTCAAACATATATGACTCCATGTCAAACATTAAAAATAAAAAAGACACCATGTCACACATAAGGGAGCCACCATATCAAACATAAAAGAGCTACCATGTCAAAACATTATTGAGCCATTATGCCCAATATAAAAAGACACAATTTCAAATGTAAAAGGGCCGCCATGTCAAACATAGAAGAGCCACCATGTCAAACATAGAAGAGCCACCATGTCAAACAACTAAGCCACCATGTCAAACATAACAGAGACACCATTTCAAACGTAAAAGGGCCGCCATGGCAAACATAGAAGAGCCACCATGTCAAACATTAAAGAGCTACCATGTCAAACACAAAAGGGCCACCACGTCCAACATTAAAGAGCTATCATGTCAAACACAAAAGAGCTACCATGTCAAACATTAAAAAGCCACTTTTTTAAACAAAAAAGAGACACCATTTCAAACATAAAAGAAGTGTCATGCCAAACAAAATGAAACCATTATAAAGCTAAGGAAATTGTTGCACTAGCTACTTGTTCTCTGGTGGATGCTTGCTATTTAAGGATGGATACTTGCTATCAGGGGGATGCTTGCTCTTGGGGGTGGAGAGTACTTGCTATCTGAGAGGGGGTTGCTAGATATCTATAAGGTATCTTTGTATCCAGGTTATGCTTGCTATCAGGGGTTGCTTGCTGTCTGGGGGATGCTTGCTATCTGGGGGGGGGGATGCTTGCTATCTAGGGGATGCTTGCTATCTGCGGGATGCTTGCTATCTGGGGGATGCTTGCTATCTGCGGGATGCTTGCTATCTGGGGACGCTTGCTATCTGGGGTCTGGGGAATGCTTGCTATCTGGGGATGCTTGCGATCTGGGGGATGCTTGCTATCTGAGGAATGCTTGCTATCTGGGGGATGCTTGCTATCTGCGGGATGCTTGCTATCTGGGGATGCTTGCTATCTGGGGTCTGGGGGAATGCTTGCTATCGGGGGGATGCTTGCAGTCTGGGGGATGCTTGCTATCTGGGGATGCTTGCTATCTGGGGGACGCTTGCTATCTGGGGTCTGGGGGAATGCTTGCTATCTGGGGATGCTTGCGATCTGGGGGATGCTTGCTATCTGAGGAATGCTTGCTATCTGGGGGATGCTTGCTATCTGCGGGATGCTTGCTATCTGGGGGATGCTTGCTATCTGGGGTCTGGGGGAATGCTTGCTATCGGGGGATGCTTGCAGTCTGGGGGATGCTTGCTATCTGGGGATGCTTGCTATCTGGGGATGCTTGCAGTCTGGGGGATGCTTGCTATTTGGGGATCAATGCTTGAATGTTGTCTGAGGATGCTTGCTGTCTTGGGATGTTTTGTTTTTAAGAGGGAATGTCTGTTGTTTTTTCTGAAGGCTTTATTTCGCTGTCTATTTGTTATTTGTAAAAAACAAGGATTCTATCCAGATGTCCCCCATCGGGGGGCAAAGATTGCTAGTATATACTAAATAGATAATTTTGTTAAACATTTACTAGGGGCCTAAATGATTTCTGAATGTCTGTCTAAATGTCTGTCCAGAAACCAATAGGCCCCTACATAACTGCTTTATAGTTATAATTAATTTACGGACTGTTGTACACTGATTTAGACCTGGACCAATATCTAATTTAAGACTTATTGATTTCAAAACATTCATTCAATTATATTGAATATTTGAATGCACACTAAAATTAAATAAAGAGCTTTATAGAAAAAATGTTAATAATACCCCAACTAGAAAGTTTGATTAAAGTCTGTAAAATAGGTAATCCGGGTCCATAAAATAACAAATATGAAAATTATATTGGTCTGGGTCCAAGTCCAGGTCTGAGTTTGTAAATTAGATATAGGCCTAACCCTGATTCTAATAATAGCAGCCAATAGACTTACCAGTACCACGGCCCACAACTCAACTCTGTCCATACAATCCATACAAATCAATTATGGCGATCCTTCGGTTTACGATCACCTATTTTGCTAGCTTTGGTTTACGACCACCTTATATTTTACTCGTTGTAAGACAAAAACCGACATTAGTTTCAAACGATCGAAAAGGTTTTCAAATGTCAAATGTTTTCAAACATCGATTCGCTACTAGTAGCTTATATCTTAGTATATAGGATATCACTTTCGCTTTACGATCACCCAAATGTACATTTCTCATTAATATGATCGTAAACCGAAGTTGGCTATAGAAAAAGCATGTCAAATAGTCACAGAAAACTGCTTATTCCAGATCAAGGGTATCAAAATATAAAATTTTGAGACCATTGTACTGTGGCTTCTGATTCCACATTATACATTGCCTGTAAACTCCTAAATGGAAGCTCTTACCCTTACTAAAATTAATCTTTAGTGCTACACCTCCTTCTCACTTTTGGTTTATGATCATTTCTACTTATGCGCTCCATTTAAATGATCACAAACCAAAGCTGGCACCTATTTTTTGCTAATGCTAGGATGCAAAATTGTTCTAAGCTAAGGACAAGGTCTAGGCCCCCTAATCTAATGAAAAAATGCAATTTAAAAAGTCAAGATGCTATAATATCTCTGACTATAATATAAGAAAACATAGAAAGTGTTCATTGTCATTTGACAATGTTAAACTAAATATAAAATGCATTTTTTAAAGAAAATAATAAAAAAGTGAAAAAATTGTTGCTAAAACTAATATAATAATAAAAGTAAAAGTAAAAGTTTCCTTTAAAAGTATATAAGAAAGTTGCTAGGCCTATGCTATGCTATTTCCTTTTGTTCTATATTTGATAAGTTTCATAAGTTGGTACATTTTTTCTTTATAAGTTGCTAAAGATTTCTATTGGTTTCTTATAGGTTTGATATTTAAAAATATATAATCATGGCTTTCTTTCTATGAATATTATCTTATTTTAAATACTTATTGTTGTACTTAATATCCTGTTAGTTATCACAACAAAATAAAAAATTATTGTTATTAGCTCAAAAATTACATTTATAACTATCAAAAAACTAGGTCTGCATATATAAACTATATAATTAAAAACATTAAATCATAATTCTTATATATAAACATTTTTGTAATATATTAGCTATTATTGCCTTTGGTTAAAAATCATATTTTTTGGCTTCATAAATTAATAATATGAATATTTAAAGTGCTACTTTAGTTTTTAATAAATGATCAAATAGTCAAGTTAATAAGACTATACTATACATGCACAACCCCCCTGATTTATACTGGCCATGCGACTTACTTTTTGACCAAAAATGCAACTTAACTGTAAAAGAAACCCTAATGCAATTTTGGGTAAATGGCAAGAGTAACTAGGCCTATGACTGTCTTAAAAGGGCTAAATGCCTCATCATCTAATTAGTACTACATCTGTATTTTTCAGGCTGGGCATTTTTGCAACTTACCCCTGGTCTACCACAATTTACATGGCCAGATCGGCCAGGTCGGCAAGCAGTTGCGCATGTATAGACTATACTAGCATTAATTTTATTTAATTTTAATGGTAAAGCAAGTTTATAAAACAAATTCAAGAAAATGATTTGTTTAATTTTTTTGAAGATAATAATAATATAAATCAGATATAATTATGCCTATCTTTTGAGAAAAAAACCATTTTTCAATTGTTTTTAGCTAGTCAGCTCTTACTTAAATACTACTTAGCACTGAGTTGCTCACTCCTCACCCAGTTGCTTCTCTTTCAGCCAGTGAGCTCTCACTTGAGCACTACTCAGCACTGATTTGCTCACTCCTCATCCACTCGCTTCTCTTTCAGCCAGTGAGCTCTCACTTGAGCACTACTCAGCACTGAGTTGCTCACTCCTCACCCACTCGCTTCTCTTTCAGCCAGTGAGCTCTCACTTGAGCACTACTCAGCACTGAGTTGCTCACTCCTCATCCACTCGCTTCTCTTTCAGCCAGTGAGCTCTCACTTGAGCACTACTCAGCACTGAGTTGCTCACTCCTCACCCACTCGCTTCTCTTTCAGCCAGTGAGCTCTCACTTGAGCACTACTCAGCACTGAGTTGCTCACTCCCCACCCACTTGCTTCTCTTTCAGCCAGTGAGCTCTCACTTGAGCACTACTCAGCACTGAGTTGCTCACTCCTCACCCACTCGCTTCTCTTTCAGCCAGTGAGCTCTCACTTGAGCACTACTCAGCACTGAGTTGCTCACTCCTCACCCACTCGCTTCTCTTTCAGCCAGTGAGCTCTCACTTGAGCACTACTCAGCACTGAGTTGCTCACTCCTCACCCACTCGCTTCTCTTTCAGCCAGTGAGCTCTCACTTGAGCACTACTCAGCAGCCAGCATGTCGGGAACCAACGCCTCCAGCGAGCACATCAACCTGAAGGTGCAGGGCCAGGACGGGGCCGTGATCCACTTCAAGATCAAGAAGAACACCCCGCTGAGGAAGCTGATGACCACTTACTGCGATAGGCTGGGCCTTCGGGCACAGACCGTCCGCTTCATCTTCGACGGAAACAATGTGGAGGAGTCGGACACCCCGGCCACGTTGGACATGGAGGAGAATGACACGATTGAGGTGTTCCAGTCTCAGGTCGGCGGCTGCGTGTGAGCAGCTGGGCTGTGCGACTCATTCTCGGTGACTGCTATGAGTGTCAGGGCGGTTGTTTTGGGGATTTGAGAAGTTTAATCCCGCTGACTGCTGAGGTGTCAGGGTGGTTGTTTAGGGGATTTGGGGAGTTTTTCCCACTGACTGCTATGGGATGCCAGGGCGGTTGTTTTGGGGATTTGGGGAGTTTATCCCACTGACTGCTATGGGGTGCCAGGGCGGTTGTTTTGGGGATTTGGGGAGTTTATCCCACTGACTGCTATGGGATGTCAGGGCGGTTGTTTCGGGGAGTTTATCCCACTGACTGCTATGGGGTGCCAGGGCGGTTGTTTAGGGGGTTGGAGAGTTTATCCCACTAATTTATGTGAATTGCTGTTACCATGTTTATGTATTTTAGCGTAAGTATTTTTCGCAGTTAACCACAGGCTTCTATGGGATTTTGTCTGTCTGAGAAACCTTGCTTGGATTGCCTGGTGTCCGATGCCCGATTCGAATGACCCACTGTAATAATTTACTAACTTACCTGTTTAAATAATAACTCACGTCATGCAATGTGCGTTCTCAGCTAGTATTGTTAATAATATACACGAGTAATAAAACTGGCGAATTACATACCAGCTGTGCAGTGTTCGAATAATAATGTATCTATTTTTAGCACTTGCTCGGCCCTGTCTGTCGCAGTCTCCGTCTGTCTTGTAATTCTTTTTTTTATCCGTTCGCTTTTTACATTCATAATCTATCGTTTTTATGCACTTCTAAATTATTCGTAATTGTGAATAGTTATTCAGGCTTTTGAATTCGTGGGAACTTGTATCGCGTGTTACTACTGTTGTGGAGTAGCTGCTTTGGAAATATCCATACTAATTTAATACAAGAAGGAAAAAATGATGTAATAATCCTAAAATATAAAGTCTCGGCTCGGTCATTCTTATTTGTACTTTTTTAACATCGACTTTGTGCAAAGAAATTCCTCTCTGCAATAAGCGTGTTTTAAGTTGTCAGTGACTTGGTGTACCCAAAATCTGTAGAAGAATCTCGGCCGATTTAAGTAGCAGGTTGCAATCGATTTCTAAGAAATGGGCAGTGATTCATTTGGATTTAGTATGCTCTCATCAAGAACACATATACATCGCTTAGTGTGGTTTAGCCATAGACAAATTCGGTCGACCGGATACTCGTATATCGACTGCATGGCCACTGCATTACCTAAGGATCTGGGAGGCTGCTGACACATCCTGGGGATTTGGGATAGCTGTGGACACATCCTGAGGATCTGGGATAGCTGTGGACACATCCTAGGGATTTGGGATAGCTGTGGCTACATCCTGGGGATTTAATAGCTGTGGACACATTCTGGGGATTTAGGATAGCTGTGGACACATCCTGGGGATTCGGGATAGCTGTGGAAACATCCTGGGGATTTGGGATAGCTGTGGACACATCCTGGGGATTTGGGATAGGTGTGGACACACCCTGAGGAGCTGGGATAGCTGTGGACACATCCTAGGGATTTGGGATAGCTGTGGCTACATCCTGGGGATTTAATAGCTGTGGACACATTCTGGGGATTTAGGATAGCTGTGGACACATCCTGGGGATTCGGGATAGCTGTGGAAACATCCTGGGGATTTGGGATAGCTGTGGACACATCCTGGGGATTTGGGATAGGTGTGGACGCATCCTGGGGATTTGGGATAGGTGTGGACACACCCTGAGGAGCTGGGATAGCGGCAGACACAACTATAAGAATTGGGACTCAGTCGTGAAGCACGACAGACTAACAGAAAATTAAATAAAAATGAATAAGAAAAGCAAATTTAGATCTGCTTTACACTCACAATATTAGCTACCCATGTTACACTTTTGAGAATTGGCAAATAGCAGCAGAATTACTAAAATATATTTCTACACTATTTAGCAATAGTCCAGCATCAAGTTGCTGCCTCATCGGTTTGCTGAGCAGTCTTCGGCTCCCGAGTGTCCAAACTGATGGTCACCGGGCCACAGTTGGTGCTGCTGACTTCCATCATGGCGCCAAACACTCCGGCTTTGATTTTGTCCTCCTGGTAGTCTCGGCGCATCGATTCCAGGATGTCGGCGTACATCTTCTCGGCCTGGTCGGTGGCCATGGCGCGGCGGAAGTCCGGCTTGTTGCCCTGCCATGTTTTTTGAGAAAGAAATTGGGTTGGGCAACTGAGGATCTGGGAGGTTGGGCAACTGAGGATCTGGGAGGCTGGGCCAGACCTGAGGATCTGGGATTCTGGCCTAGCAACTGAGAATCTGAGGCTGGCTCCCAGCAACTGAGGATCTGGGATTCTGGCCTAGCAACTGAGAATCTGAGGCTGGCTCCCAGCAACTGAGGATCTGGGATTCTGGCCTAGCAACTGAGAATCTGAGGCTGGCTCCCAGCAACTGAGGATCTGGGATTCTGGCCTAGCAACTGAGAATCTGAGGCTGGCTCCCAGCAACTGAGGATCTGGGATTCTGGCCTAGCAACTGAGAATCTGAGGCTGGCACAGCAACTGAGGATCTGGGAGGCTGGCACAGCAACTGAGGATCTGGGAGGCTGGCACAGCAACTGAGGATCTGGGAGGCTGGCACAGCAACTGAGGATCTGGGATTCTGGCCTAGCAACTGAGGATCTGGGAGGCTGGCATAGCAACTGAGGATCTGGGATTCTGGCCTAGCAACTGAGAATCTGAGGCTGGCTCCCAGCAACTGAGGATCTGGGATTCTGGCCTAGCAACTGAGAATCTGAGGCTGGCTCCCAGCAACTGAGGATCTGGGATTCTGGCCTAGCAACTGAGAATCTGAGGCTGGCACAGCAACTGAGGATCTGGGAGGCTGGCACAGCAACTGAGGATCTGGGAGGCTGGCACAGCAACTGAGGATCTGGGAGGCTGGCATAGCAACTGAGGATCTGGGATTCTGGCCTAGCAACTGAGGATCTGGGAGGCTGGCTCAGAAACTGAGGATCTGGGAGGCTGGCCTAGCAACTGAGAATCTGGAGAATGGCGGTGGCCCAGCCTGAGTCACCTTGAGCGTCGCATGCAGCGTGAACTGGCTGACGACCAGCACCTCCAAGCCGAGATCCCGGACACTCTTCATCCATCGTTTCCCACCCTGTTCGTCATTTTCGTCGAACAGCCGCAGGTTGAGCAACTTCTTGCTCATCCAGTCGGCGTCCTGAGCGGTGTCGGACTGGCAGATGCCCAGCAGGACGCAGATGCCCCGGCCAATTTCGCCTACGGTGGCCCATCAACCACAACAGCAGCTCGGCTGACTCGCTGCACGATGGCTCGCATGCGCTACTGTAAGTAGGACATATCGATAGGACATTTTTAATTAATGTTGCATTAATGTTGCACGAATTCAAATTTCACCCGTGCTATCAAATAAAGAATCTGAGGGGAACCGGCGCCAACTGAAGAATCTGAAGGGAAACCGGCGCCAACTGAAGAATCTGAAGGGGAACCGGCGCCAACTGGAGAATCTGAAGGGGGAACCGGCGCTAACTGAAGAATCTGAAGGGGAGCCGGCGCCAACTGAAGAATCTGAAGGGAAACCTGCGCCAACTGAAGAATCTGAAGGGAAACCGGCGCCAACTGAAGAATCTGAAGGGGAGCCGGCGCCAACTGAAGAATCTAAAGGGGAGCCGGCGCCAACTGAAGAATCTGAAGGGAAACCTGCGCCAACTGGAGAATCTGAAGGGGGAACCGGCGCTAACTGAAGAATCTGAAGGGGAGCCGGCGCCAACTGAAGAATCTGAAGGGAAACCGGCGCCAACTGAAGAATCTAAAGGGGAGCCGGCGCCAACTGAAGAATCTGAAGGGAAACCTGCGTCAACTGAAGAATCTGAAGGGGAGCCGGCGCCAACTGAAGAATCTGAAGGGAAACCGGCGCCAACTGAAGAATCTGAAGGGAAACCGGCGCCAACTGAAGAATCTAAAGGGGAGCCGGCGCCAACTGAAGAATCTGAAGGGAAACCTGCGCCAACTGAAGAATCTGAAGGGGAGCCGGCGCCAACTGAAGAATCTGAAGGGAAACCGGCGCCAACTGAAGAATCTGAAGGGGAGCCGGCGCCAACTGAAGAATCTGAAGGGGAGCCGGCGCCAACTGAAGAATCTGACTATGCAGAAATTCTCAATTCCATGGTTAACTATCAAGAAATAAAACAAGATAAGTATTAGAAAGTTACAAAATCCACAGCTAGACAAAATATTGTTTTGCATTTTTATTTGAATCACGCAAGAAAGACGGATGAAAAAGCAAATCCAACAAGTCAAGGCACTAAATTGATAGCGGGAAAGTAAAAAATCTAACATTTCAATTTGTTTGCAGCGCAATACGGAAAACATCATTTCATTGGACCGATTGGCCTGTGATTTAAACGGCACTGCACGAAAAAGTTGATTCAAGCAATACTGAAGATCAGAAGATCTGGGAGACTGGCGGTGGCCCAGCAAATGAGCATCTGGGAGGCTGGCCCAACAACTGAGCATCTGGGAGGCTGGCCCAACAACTGAGCATCTGGGAGGCTGGCCCAACAACTGAGGATCTGGGAGGCTGGCCCAACAACTGAGCATCTGGGAGGCTGGCCCAACAACTGAGCATCTGGGAGGCTGGCCCAGCAACTGAGCATCTGGGAGGCTGGCCCAACAACTGAGCATCTGGGGGGCTGGCCCAACAACTGAGCATCTGGGAGGCTGGCCCAACAACTGAGCATCTGGGAGGCTGGCCCAACAACTGAGCATCTGGGAGGCTGATGGCCCAGCAACTGAGCATCTGGGAGGCTGGCCCAACAACTGAGCATCTGGGGGGCTGGCCCAACAACTGAGCATCTGGGAGGCTGGCCCAACAACTGAGGATCTGGGAGGCTGGCCCAACAACTGAGGATCTGGGAGGCTGGCCCAACAACTGAGGATCTGGGAGGCTGGCCCAACAACTGAGCATCTGGGGGCTGGCCCAACAACTGAGCATCTGGGAGGCTGGCCCAACAACTGAGCATCTGGGAGGCTGGCCAACAACTGAGGATCTGGAGGCTGGCCCAACAACTGCAGGATCTGGGAGGCTGGCGGTGCGCACAAAAACTGAGGATCTGAGACTTTTGGTCTAGCAACAGAGGATCTGAGAGGATGTTCTAGCAACAGAGGATCTGAGAGGATGTTCTAGCAACTGAGGATCTGGAAG
>NIVC01001564.1:233516-267883 GCA_002269645.1 Macrostomum lignano | reverse complement strand
TCTGTGAATTTTGGCACGATCGATAATTTCAAGTTCTCTCGCCAGCCAATGAAAACTCTCCGTGTTTTACGCTACCCCCCTTTTGCGCTCTTTATTAACCCTCGCCTGGCGGGCTGGGGTTTCACTCGTCCCTGTTCTTGTGTTCTGTGTTCTCTCTCCTTAGGCTTGTCCTCCGTCCGTCTGGCTTGCCTAGCCTTGTCTAGCCTTGTTTTCCTTCTCTCTGTCTGGCTGCCTCGAGCCTCCTTATCTCACGCCACGGCTGACGCCAACCTCGCCACTGCTCATCTGCCTGCCTACTGCGTCTCACTGCCTTCACTGTGCTCATTGCCATTGCTCCTCACGTTACGTCGCCATTGCATCATTCGTCTGCCACTTGACTTCACATTCAATTTATCTTCAAAAACCATTGTTGCAGCCGCCAGTGCCCAGAAAGCTATAGTTTGTGAATTGACAGTAATAGCCAAGCCTAATATTGATACTACCAATAAAAACAACTACGGCAGTTCCTGCCTTTATCGCCAAGTGCTCCGCTACAAAATCCGCTTTACAAGAGTTGACTTCAACTTATTTTGAGACTACGACTCACTACAACTCTCGTCAAAACGGCCCTTTTAAGGGTCATAGCCATAGTTAGCCGCTACGCCAATAACGTGACAGTACTTTCCTCTTTCCACACGCATCTATAACCTTCCTGACGAGTTATCGCCATTTATTGTTGGCCTTTTGCCTCAGTCAATTGTTTGTTTGTTGAATAACTTAAATGGAATATTTTAAACAATACAGCAAGCTAAGTGTGAAGTATGCAGCGATAAATATTGGTTCGTAGAAATTGGTCTACCTCTAAACACCATACTTTTTTATTAAACATAATTAGCCGCATTTCAATTGGACATGTCTCCTGCAGCTGCTCATTGTCATAAACAAAGTTGTATCGCAATTCCTCACTTGAATCCACAGATACTTAAAATAACTAGATAGGCCACTCAGCACATTGTAAACTACTTTGAATTCAGTAGTAAGTTAAACAGAAGCATTTTTATGTATTATTAAAGCCGAGGCTAATTTATTGACATCCCACCCAATAAATGAAACCCTTATAAACCCTCCCTCCAAGAGCGCTTTCCACACTACCCTCGCACCGCCCCAATTTTTATTTCCTTTCTCGAAATTCCAGCCTAAAGCTGCCATGTACGTTTCAGTGGACTGGCTAATGTACATTATTGCTGAACCAATTAGCAAGAGTGCCCATGCTGTATACACCTGCAGGCATGGGCACCTATTTAAGTCATTTCAGTTGATTTACTTAAAAAAATAGTTTATGCTTTCTTATTTGCTACTGAACTGACAGTAGAAAGCTGTTTTGCTAAGTATATATGCCTGAGTGGCTCATCTAGTTATTCTAGTATCTGTGCTCGGATACAACAAAAACACATGACAAGACAAAGCAAAAAAGATTTCCCCACCTCCTTCTGCATCGCGCTACACGCGCAAACCAGTTGTCTGCAGAAAAACAAAGCCAACTCCAAGTCACTCACTCGAGTCATTCGGCAAACTCGGACGAGACGCACCGTTCGACGCCCTCCGCTCCCTGCAGAGCCCGCGCTGCCTGCTCCGCTCCGAAGACCTCCGACGGAACCCGCGGTCGGCTGCGGTCGCTCGGGTAGCGACAGTCGTCCACCATGGCGCCCGCCAGGTCGGCAACGTGACCGGCCAGGCTGCTCTGCAGGTCGCTGCTCGAGACGCAGCTCAGATGCTGGCTCAGCTGGTGGCTGCGCTCGATGGGCTGACCCTGTCTCAGCAGCAATGCCTTCAGCGCCTTCTCAGTAGCCTGCCAGCTGATGTAGCAGGCCCAGTTGTACTCTCCGGCCTCAGCCAATCGCGCAGCCGAGCGCAGGTCGTGCCGCGCCGTCTTCAGGTACCTCGCCGCATCGTCAGGCGACGGTTTGGCAAAGTTTGCGCCACCTGAACTGCAGAAAAAGCTGGCAGAACCGCCGCCTCTCGAACTGCCAGACCGGCCAGGGTAGCGGAAAGCGCAGCCACCGCCGCCGCCGCCACCGCTCCAGCCTCCTCCTCCGTAGCTTCTTGATCGCATGGTGACGACAACTTCCTCTGCGATGAGAATCTGTCGGTACCTGGTAACCCGAGTTGTCTGCTCGCGCCATCCACCAATGCACTGATCGAACTGTCGGGTCCATCCATGTTGCAGCGCGCGTTCGCACCTGGTTTAATGACTCATCCGAGTTCGAGTAGTGAGCCAGTATGCGCTGAAAAATCTGGCGCTGCTGCTCGGTCGGCAGAGAAGCTGCGCTGCTCAGCAGATGATCCACCGTTGTTGCAATGTCCTCACCATTATTTTGGTTAGCTTGGGCGAAAGACCGCTCTTCAAAGGAGAACAGCGCAGACATTGAAACTCGTAGTTTCGAACCTTCACCGATTTTAATAGTAAACTCGCTAGTCCACGGGTTATCGCTGCCACCAGGGTGTCTTTCCACTACCCGAGCGTAAACAAGTCTTCCATCGTCATTTCTGTAAGCCACAATTTGGTTCACAATGTCCCTTGGTCTATCTGGCAGTTGCTTCAGTAGACACTGCTCAAACTCCGGTACAGGTTCACGAGCACTGAGTCATCGGTTGCGCTTGGCTCTGCAAACTGCTGCTCACTGGTCTGGTGCAGTGCAATTCCTAGTCCGTGCAGAACGGCCAGCATGCTGTCTGGACTGTCCATAAGAAGCACCTGAATCAAATAACTTTTCTGCTCTGGCAAAATGTTGACACCGTAATTCAAAATCTGCATTATAATTTTGATAAAGTCCATCTGCCAGAGCTGCCTTCGGTCACCGCTCATCTCGTCCGGAATCGTAGAGTGATTCATGAGAATCCGCTGCCCATCCAGAAAGAAGTTCTTGTCCTGTTCCGAGTCCTGCTGCTCGACACCATCCAGCAGCAGACACGTGCGCAACTCGGAAAGACACACAACCGAGAAGCGAGATATCAAAGATTTCACTGCAGCCAGTCGCTCGTCTCCTTTGCCAGAAAGATCCTTGTTTCCATGCAGCATGATGCTTACGATGCACAGGTGCAGCATTGGGTGGCTCAACTTAGCTTGCAGACCGAGTAGGGTCTCACAGCTCTCACCATCGCTGCAAAACTTATTGGTGTCTGAAAGCAGCCTCTCGCTTACGTTGTCGCTCAGTTTCTTCAGGCCCATGTCGGCTGCGAGATGAAAGTACAGCCTCTGAAGCTTGTCAGTGCCCAGCTTGCAGAAGCTCAGATCAAGGAACTGTACATCCTGTGCATCCACCAATCGATTGTTGTGCGCCTCTGAGTCGTTGATGGTCAGACACCTGCAGTCCACCAGTTCGAAAGCGGCTTCCGTGCTGCTGTCTTGATGCTGACTTCTTTTAGGCAGGAAGAGCACTCTGTCGGACTCGAACTGGAGCCTGCCGCCCCGCTCCAGCAGAACTATGATACTCGATAGACAGTGCGACACTGACTTCAGTTGCTCTGCGCGAAGCGAGCCTTGTTGCTCATTCCGAATCAGTTCCAATGCAAGTCGAAGTTGCTCGATTGTGGCAGACTCTGTAGCTCCCAGTTTTGCAAACAGCTTGCGGAACTGTGAAAATTCTTGAGGACACTCGTGAATGTAAGGCAGAATAGCAGAGTTTTTATCTTGAGTAATTCTGCCAGCTGATACAAAAAATGATTTATAGCCTTCGGTTTTGATTAGCACACACGGAATATCTTTCAGAAATAGAATTGACTGAACTGCTGTAGAATTCATAATGGTACTCAATCTTGAGTACACGGAATTCATGACATCGCTTCTCAGTGTTGCAACTTCGCCTCGAAGATCAGCTGACGTGAAGGTCGCTGCAGAGAAAAGGTTGACAACGTGGCGCAGAAAAATGGCATCAGAAACTGGCATCACTGAGCTTGCAAAGCAGCTGCCCTGGCCAACACAGCTCGGTCCGTAGGGCATGGCAGTCCAGCACAGGAAGCGAGCTTCGAACAGGGCGCACTGGGACAGACTCGCCATTCGAATTCGATCGCTCTGACAAAGGCTCTGAAGAGCGCCGTCGCTGTTGGCTACAATAAATTGAATTCCTGCCAGTTGTCGGACTACAGATTCAGTTCTGTCTTTGCGGAACTCATAGCTGTCGATAAACTTGAGCAGAGCTTCCGATTTCCTAGATAACTCATCTGTGATACCAATGGCTCCTTGCGTTTGCAGTTCACTGGCAAAGCTGATGGCAATTGGAGCCGTGCATTCCAAGATCAGACCGGAAAATTTCATCAGCTTTCTCCATCGCTCTTCATTGTACGGCGTTGGCAAGAAGCATTGTGGCTGAAGAAACTTTTTGAAAATTTCAACATTTCCATCATAAAACGTGTTGACGCTCCACCATTGTCCGTCAAACGGAATGAGTTTGGCTGCCCTGAGAGACTGACTGAGCATTTGAAACTTGTCAGGGTTCTTCACTTTAACCCTTTCGAAATCCCAGCTCAGCTCGCAAAGTTTTTCGAGATGCTTTTTTCGAGTATCGTCGGTGAACTTGGAGAACACTGGCAGGATAAACCTCGCATAAACCTCAAGCTCTGCCATCTCGTCGCATTGAAGCTTTGCGTACAGCATCGTGAGAGACCAGTTTGCCTTCAAGAAGATGGCCTTGCTGGAGCTCTTCCACTCGTCCATCTCATCGGTCACGAGCGATGCCGGTAAGATACAGGCCTGCTCAGACTTGAGCGCACAGCAGCGACCATCAGAAGTGACAAACACCGGTAATTGACGCACTCTTGCAAGGAGGTTCTGCTCTCCCATTCTCTTACTTAGCTCTCCCCAGTTGCTCTGAATGTACACCAAAAAGCTCACAGCCTGCTTCTCTGTGATCGTAGATCTCTCAGCGTTCTCATTTAGAGCGAACTCCATCACTCTCAGCATGGACTCGGGCTGTCTGACGTTGCCACACAGACTGCCGACCAGCTTCAAGCCCATCATGCTGAGCGAGGGAGCGTTGAGCTGCTGCAGAGACTCCTCAACTGCTTTGCTGCAGTCATCGAGACCGAATCTGATTGGCTCATAAATACAGGGCGCTAGTGAGAGGCTTGCAAAGCGCGACTGGTTTACAGGAATCAGGTGTGCGCTGCCCAGTCCTGAAGAGGATAACGTTTGCATTGGTGCATTCTTATTAGTGCATTTGTTGTCTAGAAACTCCCACACTCGATTCAACCATTGTTCGAGAAACTCAGCTTCCATTCCGAACTCTGAATTTGGTAAAAAGGCAGAGTCAGTCCTGCAGATTGCAGCATGCTCTCTGTGCAGAAGAGTGCAAAAATCCATCAGCTGAAACTTTTTGCACAGCTGTTTCTGGATTAAATTGTTTTTCTTATTTTGATCGAGCTGAAACAAAACTTTCTTGTGCACAAACTCGTGCTTTGCTTCGCTGTGTGAAAACAAGTCGTGGAATTGAGTGAGAAACAGAGGCGTCCGTCCATTGTCAAACTCAGTGAGTCGGTTACCGGCACCTAAATTCAAGGGCACTCCGATGAGATGCTGCACTTCGTCTTGCAATTCATCAAGCAGATATTTGAGCAGGCTTACAACGGCCTCTGGTGTTTGAAATGATGACGTGCTCACATCACTCGGCAACGAATCTCGAAGTTGCTTGCACGCTGGACCCCTGAGAAATGCGCAAATTGACACAGCATCAGCTACAGGGCTGAACTCCAGCTGGCTCGACTCAAGCGACTGACGAAGGCCTACATGATCCGGGACCATGATGGGAAATCGCAGTTTACTCAGGATGTTCTGAAGAAACGCGGTCAAATTGTACGGAGTCAAGAATGCAGCACTACCGCTGACATCACCTGAGCTCTGTGCTAGCGGCAGCCACTTCAGCTGCTTTTCAAGTACAGAGTGCACAGGGAAGATGGCCCATCGAAATCGAAAGGCGTTTTGGAAGACAAGCTTTGCAAGCTGGCCCCACAGCGTCTGATTGCTTGCGTGGTACTCTGGAAGAAGGCTGTAGAAGTGGTGTACGTTCTGCACATTCGGATAAACTGTTTTTGCTGCTTCGAGTAGACTGCCATAGCAGTCAGGCAGAAGCTGTGTGGCCAGCACTTGGTTCCATTGCTCCTTGACATCCACAGCTCCATCCGCCTTCCACAGAGATCTGCGCGATGGGTCCAGAATGAAGTGACCGTTCACGTGTACAGGAAGTGCAGTCGTCACAGGCAATGGCAGCAGACAGTAGACGTGACCTTCAACCCTGCATGTTTCAGTCATGGAAATGGGAGCAGCGACTCCGGTCTTTGGCAAAAGACGCCACTTTCCGGAGGCCACTTGCTGCTGCAGCTGTGCGGGCATGTGGTCCAGTCCACCTCCGAGTTTTTGGAAAACGAGCCATCTTTGCTTGAAATTGGTGCCAGTCCCACTAACCGTAAGTTCGTAGGTGACCGAGCTGACTGGAATGCAGCTTAACTGAGCTCCCCTGCTCCGCAGATGCTGACTGGCAGTTTCGCACGCCTCCTTGTAGTTATCAAAGCACCCTGATACAGTTTCAACTTCCAACTTGGCGGCAAAAACTGTTGTGAACTTGTTGTCAGGCCATACTTCGGAGAGTTGCACTTCACGGATATTCAAGAGAAACAAGGCAGTTCGCCCAAGTTCATTCTTGAATTCGTCGAATAGCTGCTTGATATCATCGGCACTTACCGATCGTTCGCATATCCTAGATTTTTTAGCTGAGCTCACCGTTCTCAATGGCAGTCGAAACACGGTTCCTCCGGTTTGCTTCAAGCTCTCGGGACAGTACCCCGCAAATACGTCGCGAAAAGTATATTTCAAACACTCGACGTTCTTGTACATACCTCCTGGAGAAGCCAAAGTAGCACCAGGCATGTACCCGCAGTGCGGATCCATCACGCAGAAAATCTTTCCATCGGACAGAAACGAGGGCGCATCCGTGATGTTGTACACACAGTTGAATCCGATGCCGTACTGTCCAGCTTTCCATGCGTCGTCTCGCTTGGACCCGAGACCGAGATTCTGGATGCCTTCGATGTCCGCATCGGAGAATGTCGAGTCGTTGTAGACAAGAAGCGCAGGTCCCTGCAGCTCCTTCCAGCTGTCACTCAGCACTCGCTCGGTCCCGTGATGCCGACGATCGATGATGAAGCTGATCTTTGATGCCCCAGCATCGTCCGCATTCTGAATGAGTTCCTTGAAGAGCTCGATTCCAAGCGGGTATCCGGAAATGATGTTCTGCAGTCTGGTTGTGAGGTCCTCGTGTTGGCCGAAAGGCAGAGGCTGCATCGCTTGAGCCAGCATGCTTTCTCTCTGGCTTGGAACTCCAAGTTTCTGGCACAGTCCGAAGGAGATGTTTTCGTGGCAGAAGAAGGTCTCATTTGGTAGTTGCACGGACTTCATCCAAGGCAGGTTGTTAAAGCACAGTTGTGTGCAGGGTCTCAGAATGCGGCTATGGTCAGGTGCGAGCAAGCTCTCAGTCGCCAAGGTTTCATCCTGACGGCGGCTAATCTGGTCGAGTATTTTCAGGCTCAAATCTAAATCGCCAGGTATTAGTGGTGCCGAGGAGTAACGCTGAGAAAGAAGTTTAAGCACACCTGCATAGTGCGATGCCGCGAAATTTTCATTGACTCCAGCTGCCCTGAAGAAGCTTTCGCACTGAATGCCGCTTAGTTCGGAAGGCAAAACATGAAGAAATGGCTCGAATCCCGCATCAGATCTCGACAGACTTACTTGAGCAGGCGTAATGAAACCTGATGGGGACCAAATAATGTTCGGAGTCTGAGTCACTATGCCAAGAACCATTTGGCTATTGAGCCGTCGGTTGGAGATTTGGGCACTGAGGTGTCGATAAACGCACCGGCTCACTCGCAGAGTTTCTTCATTGCCAGCTTGGGTGCCGGCCAGAGCTACCAGCTGCTTCCAAGCCACCTCATTGGCGACGTAACTCACGTTCAAAACTCCGATTTGAGCCAATAGATCTTGTCTGCTTGATGAGGTAACATCACGCAGCACTGTCTCGTCCAAAATAAGGTATGAAGCCGAAACGAGATCTTTGCAGCTGGCATCAAACAGCTGACAAGGCTGGAAAAGTTGCGTTTTTGGATGCCGATCTGAAAGCCAGACAAGGCAACTGTCGTTAGCTTTCTTCAAGGCAGGTAGAAATGCTACGTTTCTCAGCTGACCGATCGGCTGGTTTACAAACTTAGAGAGGAACGAATCCAAGTACGAAAGCAGCGCAACCGTGCGCTCAGTTCTCTGAGGCTCGGAGAGCGCAGCAACTGACTGAGCGCGACTCAGCAACTCGGCCCAATTGAGATCCGCACGGAGCCCGACTGTGCGGAGCGCTTTTAGCTGATCCGGTGTTTGCAGGTCGCTGTGAGGAAAAACGCTTGCGTTCATTTCAAACAGCTTTGCAGCCTGACAGCTGGTGTCCAGAAGCTGCAGAGGCTGACAAAAGGCGTTTCCAACGTTAGGAATGCAATAGGACTGCTTCAACGAATTCAAAACCTTTTGAGTAACAATTCTAGAAGCGGAGCTCCAGTCTGCATTGCCGCCTCCACTGATAACATTCAGTATGAATTTCAGCGCTTTAAAGCAGTCCTCAGAGTAGCCCGACTGCCACAAGCGAGGCATGTTCGGCACCAAATTAAGCAGCAGTGTCTCGCCCGACCATTGACGCTGCAAAATCTTGTTCGTCAGTCCCAGCTGCTCCACAGTTCGTCGAACTCCATCGGTCAACGATGCTACACCTTCGTGCTGACCCACGAGTCTCGTGGCGAGTCGACTCAAACAATCTGAAATCCCACCCAGTGACAGGATGCTGGGATCCAGAAACACTGTATGTCCCAAACTTTTCCAGCCGGCTGATGTGTGAAAGATTGACGCCTGACCGTCAAGCAGGGAAGCGTAGAACTTCTCAATAAGCGGCCTCCACACAGACTGAGTAGCTCTGTCGAATCGAGGCCACAGCTCTTGCGAAATCTCTGCATTTACCAAAGACATTCCACTTAGAATCTTCAGAGCGTCGATGTAGGCAGGACAAATGACGTCTGTGAGCAGCACTCGGTTCCACTCGCCGAGACTCCACACGCCCTGCTTCTCGTCGACCGTGACCTCGTTGAGGTGGCGTCGGCTCGAGGTGACGGAGAAGCTCGCGTTCAGCATCACTGGAAATGGATTTTCTACAGGCAGCGGTAGGAAACAGAACAGCAGCGAGGCCGGCTGTGTGTCACGTGATAGCGGCACAATCCTGTTAGACTGCTCGATGGGCAGAGCCACGGCTCCCACAGGCGCCAGTCCGAGACGACGCTGCTCCAACGCGACAGCGAGCGACTGCCCAGTGGCGACAGCAGCGCACACGAGCCACACTCTGGTGGAGGCGACTGTGCTGATCTGGAACTGGTCATGAGCTGAGTCTCCAAGCTGAACCTCTACCTCGACAGTCGCTTGACAGCGATGTGCTTGATTTCGTCCAGACCCTCCTTGAGTAGCAGATTCGATCAGAGCTTCGGCTACCTTGAGAATAGAGCTCTGAGCAGCGAACTCTTGATCCGCTTGTGACATTCCTGCTATTGGTAGCGGTGGCAGTGCAATGGCATGTCGCTGGAAATATTTGAGAGGGCTCTTGTGAACGCAGAACACGAGTTGAGTTTGATTTGAAGGATCGGTCGCATTGGACGGCAGGAACAGACACCGGAATGTTCGCACTGTCTGGGTGAACAGAAGCATAGTGTCAGCTTGCTCTGCAGCCAGTCTCAACAAGCCACGAATCTCCGAGTCAGAGTACACGCGATCGCAGATCTTCGACTTCGCTGCCTGAGCCTCAGTGCGCAGCGGAAGACGCAGCAGCGTGCCGGCGAAGTTTCCTTCATCCGCTTGCAGATTGCAGCCTGAGACTCCAGCGAACGGTGCAAACTGGTTGGCGTACTGATCCAGCAGACTCCGCTGTGCTTGAAAGTCGAGCTCAACTCCAGTGTCCCTGTCCCCGTGACTCGCGTACACCGTCTCCAAGTAGCCCTCGCCTCTGCGCTCACCATGCGGGTCGAGGATCAGCATGCGGTGTCGACTGAGGATCTGCGGCACGTCAGTCAGGTTGTACACCGAGTTGAAGCCCAGACCGAAGCGACCGACCTTGGCCGTCTTCTCCAGCTTGGTGGCTCCGCTCAGCTGCAGGATGTTGTCGAAGTCCTCGTCGCTGAAGGTGGCGTTGTTGAAGGCCCACAGCGCCCGTCCCTGACAGTCGGCCATCGCCGGATCGAGCAGCGACTCGGAGCCGCGCCAGTTTGAGTTCTTGCGACAGTCGTAGAGCATGGTGAGCTCGGTGGCGCCCGCGTCGTCAGCGTTCTGCAGCAGCTCCTTGGGCACCGCCAGACCGTCAGAGTACTCGTCGAGCAGTCGCTTGAGTCGTCGGGTGAGCGGCTCGGACTGTCCACGCAGACGCAGGCCGTCGGAGGTCTGGGCCATTCTGGAGTGCGTAGGGTTTTTGAGTGATTTTAACTTTGATTGAAGTACATGAGAGTGCATGACTTGATGCACGGGTTTGCGTGATTGGCCATTGTGTTGTAAACTGTCCAATTGCTAGTGAGACAAATAACGAAGACAGAATGACTAACACTTAGGAAGGCTATATTTAGCAAGAGGCGGGCAGTGAAAGTTTTAACGGTAAAAAGTCGTAAAAGGTAGGAAGAGAGAGACCAGGCTATATTTAAAGGTAATAAAACTGGACTTCTTCGTGCGCCATGCGCACGGAGAGGTCTAAAATATCGATCGTAAAATTATTATACGAAACGCCTTAAGTAAGCACGAAGCAGGAAAAATAAAAACGGCCCGATTTGGGGCCAACAAACGCAATATACACTCGTACATCGTAGAGTGAATAGGAAATGATACGAATATTGTCAATTTTAGATAAATCTGACAGAAACCCAATCTTCTCTTTTCTTAGTTGTCGTGCAACTAACTTCGCATTCGACTCACATCAGACTTGAAATAATTTAAAATTGAAATACCCGATGGGAAAAAAATGGTCGCGGCGACGGAGTTGCGACGGCTGTCCGTCGTATTTCGGGTCGAATTTTTTTTCTGCTACTAATGTACTCCAAATGACTCAAAACAGGCTGTTTGAGGTTAGTTCGGGGTTAAGGAAGTGAAATATCAATAATTTGACATGGTCGCCAAAGGGTCGCTTGATCAGAGGTTATGCGCCTGGTCGCGCCCGCGTACTAAAATGGGTCGGCTAACCTCCGGGTCGCCAAGCACTCGACTGTTAGCCTAATTGGCGACCCACGTGTATGCAGAATACTACTCAGTAGTATGAACTGCGCATTAGCCTTTCTCAGGCAAATAAATTTTATATGGCTTATAAAAGCGTAACTTGAGTCGCCTTCAAAGACTTATAGAGCTTTGGAATCGGTACTTTTTAGATAAATGGTCATTTTATGTCATTTCATTTCATGATGTTTTACCTACTAATAGGTATCTTCTTAATACAACGGTCTAGGCCAAATTAAACCTCTAAAGTCCCCAACCTTATTTAATTTTGGCTTGCAGGCGAACAGAATCCTTGTGAATTTGTTACCCTAGCAGTCCAACCGCATAGTAACAAATTATTTTTTCTTGTATACGACTATTTCTGCACTGGCTGTTTAAAGTGCAAATTTTAAAGTGTTGCATAGAAATTTAACGTCTTGTCTGCTGTTAAAATTTTGAACTCGTTAATCAAATGCTTGACTAAGGATATTGATCTTTGTCATGGATAAATCTATTGATTGCATTTTGCCGATTATGGCATAACGAATACGTTTCTTTGCTTAAAATGTAGTCAGTTCGCTTTAATGTGCAATCTGGGACATCATAATCCTTAATGGGAACAGCTGAGGTGATAGAAACAATGGTATCCAAGGGAAAATATGTTGCTATGCAGCTGGGATGCAAATAGGGAAATTTGAGTCCTGGTTTAATCAAGGGTGTTGAAATATCGACTTCTTCATCGTGTAAAAATCAGACTTGGAATTTTGTTGTACATTATAATGCATTATTAGTCTTCCGAAGTTTAAACGTGTTGTCTTGTGCCTACTATAAGTAGGGCATAGGACACTACTCTATGAGCAAACAGCTTTGTAAGACCTTTACTTCACTGCACCAATACGAATGTATGCAAGTAACACTTGGGGCCACGGGAAGAAGCAAGCAATCTTTTAGATTTACAGAACACTCATTGGTCTGTGATGTCGACTTATTGGTCTGATTAGATCCCCCGCGGGAAATCTAACACAGTCTAACATAGCTCATTAATTTTATTCGTTCCCCACACCCCTTAACTGTTCCCCACCTCATCCCCGCCGCATGATGAATCCTCCAATGACAAAGCCTCAAAGCGGCCGCAAATTACACGACAAATAGGAAGAACGTTTGCTTTGAAATTAAGTTATTTAAATTAAATATGAGCTGAATTAAAATTACTTTATTTGCATTAGCATTCAATCACAATTTTACGAGAAATTCAATGGCGCGCTCTAATTGTCGATGTCATAGATCAAAAGCGGAGATTCCTAGAAATTCTAATGTATTTTAATAGGGAAAGCCAAAAAAATCAATCAGCAACTGCCAAGCTGTATCTGTAGATTCAGATATGAGACTCTACAGATAATTAGAGCATCCCAGTCGGTGTCTTTTGCAGAAAGAATCGGATCTCTAGCCTAATCAGCTTTCCAGATATTCAAAAGCGGAGATTCCTAGAAATTCTAATGTATTTCAATAGGGAAAGCCAAAAAAATCAATCAGCAACTGCCAAGCTGTATCTGTAGATTCAGATATGAGACTCTACAGATAATTAGAGCACCCCAGTCGGTGTCTTTTGCAGAAAGAATCGGATCTCTAGCCTAATCAGCTTTCCAGATATTCAAAAGCGGAGATTCCTAGAAATTCTAATGTATTTTAATAGGGAAAGCCAAAAAAATCAATCAGCAACTGCCAAGCTGTATCTGTAGATTCAGATATGAGACTCTACAGATAATTAGAGCACCCCAGTCGGTGTCTTTTGCAGAAAGAATCGGATCTCTAGCCTAATCAGCTTTCCAGATATTCAAAAGCGGAGATTCCTAGAAATTCTAATGTATTTTAATAGGGAAAGCCAAAAAAATCAATCAGCAACTGCCAAGCTGTATCTGTAGATTCAGATATGAGACTCTACAGATAATTAGAGCACCCCAGTCGGTGTCTTTTGCAGAAAGAATCGGATCTCTAGCCTAATCAGCTTTCCAGATATTCAAAAGCGGAGATTCCTAGAAATTCTAATGTATTTTAATAGGGAAAGCCAAAAAAATCAATCAGCAACTGCCAAGCTGTATCTGTAGATTCAGATATGAGACTCTACAGATAATTAGAGCACCCCAGTCGGTGTCTTTTGCAGAAAGAATCGGATCTCTAGCCTAATCAGCTTTCCAGATATTCAAAAGCGGAGATTCCTAGAAATTCTAATGTATTTTAATAGGGAAAGCCAAAAAAATCAATCAGCAACTGCCAAGCTGTATCTGTAGATCAGATATGAGACTCTACAGATAATTAGAGCACCCCAGTCGGTGTCTTTTGCAGAAAGAATCGGATCTCTAGCCTAATCAGCTTTCCAGATATTCAAAAGCGGAGATTCCTAGAAATTCTAATGTATTTTAATAGGGAAAGCCAAAAAAATCAATCAGCAACTGCCAAGCTGTATCTGTAGATTCAGATATGAGACTCTACAGATAATTAGAGCACCCCAGTCGGTGTCTTTTGCAGAAAGAATCGGATCTCTAGCCTAATCAGCTTTCCAGATATTCAAAAGCGGAGATTCCTAGAAATTCTAATGTATTTTAATAGGGAAAGCCAAAAAAATCAATCAGCAACTGCCAAGCTGTATCTGTAGATTCAGATATGAGACTCTACAGATAATTAGAGCACCCCAGTCGGTGTCTTTTGCAGAAAGAATCGGATCTCTAGCCTAATCAGCTTTCCAGATATTCAAAAGCGGAGATTCCTAGAAATTCTAATGTATTTTAATAGGGAAAGCCAAAAAAATCAATCAGCAACTGCCAAGCTGTATCTGTAGATTCAGATATGAGACTCTACAGATAATTAGAGCACCCCAGTCGGTGTCTTTTGCAGAAAGAATCGGATCTCTAGCCTAATCAGCTTTCCAGATATTCAAAAGCGGAGATTCCTAGAAATTCTAATGTATTTTAATAGGGAAAGCCAAAAAAATCAATCAGCAACTGCCAAGCTGTATCTGTAGATTCAGATATGAGACTCTACAGATAATTAGAGCACCCCAGTCGGTGTCTTTTGCAGAAAGAATCGGATCTCTAGCCTAATCAGCTTTCCAGATATTCAAAAGCGGAGATTCCTAGAAATTCTAATGTATTTTAATAGGGAAAGCCAAAAAAATCAATCAGCAACTGCCAAGCTGTATCTGTAGATTCAGATATGAGACTCTACAGATAATTAGAGCACCCCAGTCGGTGTCTTTTGCAGAAAGAATCGGATCTCTAGCCTAATCAGCTTTCCAGATATTCAAAAGCGGAGATTCCTAGAAATTCTAATGTATTTTAATAGGGAAAGCCAAAAAAATCAATCAGCAACTGCCAAGCTGTATCTGTAGATTCAGATATGAGACTCTACAGATAATTAGAGCACCCCAGTCGGTGTCTTTTGCAGAAAGAATCGGATCTCTAGCCTAATCAGCTTTCCAGATATTCAAAAGCGGAGATTCCTAGAAATTCTAATGTATTTTAATAGGGAAAGCCAAAAAAATCAATCAGCAACTGCCAAGCTGTATCTGTAGATTCAGATATGAGACTCTACAGATAATTAGAGCACCCCAGTCGGTGTCTTTTGCAGAAAGAATCGGATCTCTAGCCTAATCAGCTTTCCAGATATTCAAAAGCGGAGATTCCTAGAAATTCTAATGTATTTTAATAGGGAAAGCCAAAAAAATCAATCAGCAACTGCCAAGCTGTATCTGTAGATTCAGATATGAGACTCTACAGATAATTAGAGCACCCCAGTCGGTGTCTTTTGCAGAAAGAATCGGATCTCTAGCCTAATCAGCTTTCCAGATATTCAAAAGCGGAGATTCCTAGAAATTCTAATGTATTTTAATAGGGAAAGCCAAAAAAATCAATCAGCAACTGCCAAGCTGTATCTGTAGATTCAGATATGAGACTCTACAGATAATTAGAGCACCCCAGTCGGTGTCTTTTGCAGAAAGAATCGGATCTCTAGCCTAATCAGCTTTCCAGATATTCAAAAGCGGAGATTCCTAGAAATTCTAATGTATTTTAATAGGGAAAGCCAAAAAAATCAATCAGCAACTGCCAAGCTGTATCTGTAGATTCAGATATGAGACTCTACAGATAATTAGAGCACCCCAGTCGGTGTCTTTTGCAGAAAGAATCGGATCTCTAGCCTAATCAGCTTTCCAGATATTCAAAAGCGGAGATTCCTAGAAATTCTAATGTATTTTAATAGGGAAAGCCAAAAAAATCAATCAGCAACTGCCAAGCTGTATCTGTAGATTCAGATATGAGACTCTACAGATAATTAGAGCACCCCAGTCGGTGTCTTTTGCAGAAAGAATCGGATCTCTAGCCTAATCAGCTTTCCAGATATTCAAAAGCGGAGATTCCTAGAAATTCTAATGTATTTTAATAGGGAAAGCCAAAAAAATCAATCAGCAACTGCCAAGCTGTATCTGTAGATTCAGATATGAGACTCTACAGATAATTAGAGCACCCCAGTCGGTGTCTTTTGCAGAAAGAATCGGATCTCTAGCCTAATCAGCTTTCCAGATATTCAAAAGCGGAGATTCCTAGAAATTCTAATGTATTTTAATAGGGAAAGCCAAAAAAATCAATCAGCAACTGCCAAGCTGTATCTGTAGATTCAGATATGAGACTCTACAGATAATTAGAGCACCCCAGTCGGTGTCTTTTGCAGAAAGAATCGGATCTCTAGCCTAATCAGCTTTCCAGATATTCAAAAGCGGAGATTCCTAGAAATTCTAATGTATTTTAATAGGGAAAGCCAAAAAAATCAATCAGCAACTGCCAAGCTGTATCTGTAGATTCAGATATGAGACTCTACAGATAATTAGAGCACCCCAGTCGGTGTCTTTTGCAGAAAGAATCGGATCTCTAGCCTAATCAGCTTTCCAGATATTCAAAAGCGGAGATTCCTAGAAATTCTAATGTATTTTAATAGGGAAAGCCAAAAAAATCAATCAGCAACTGCCAAGCTGTATCTGTAGATTCAGATATGAGACTCTACAGATAATTAGAGCACCCCAGTCGGTGTCTTTTGCAGAAAGAATCGGATCTCTAGCCTAATCAGCTTTCCAGATATTCAAAAGCGGAGATTCCTAGAAATTCTAATGTATTTTAATAGGGAAAGCCAAAAAAATCAATCAGCAACTGCCAAGCTGTATCTGTAGATTCAGATATGAGACTCTACAGATAATTAGAGCACCCCAGTCGGTGTCTTTTGCAGAAAGAATCGGATCTCTAGCCTAATCAGCTTTCCAGATATTCAAAAGCGGAGATTCCTAGAAATTCTAATGTATTTTAATAGGGAAAGCCAAAAAAATCAATCAGCAACTGCCAAGCTGTATCTGTAGATTCAGATATGAGACTCTACAGATAATTAGAGCACCCCAGTCGGTGTCTTTTGCAGAAAGAATCGGATCTCTAGCCTAATCAGCTTTCCAGATATTCAAAAGCGGAGATTCCTAGAAATTCTAATGTATTTTAATAGGGAAAGCCAAAAAAATCAATCAGCAACTGCCAAGCTGTATCTGTAGATTCAGATATGAGACTCTACAGATAATTAGAGCACCCCAGTCGGTGTCTTTTGCAGAAAGAATCGGATCTCTAGCCTAATCAGCTTTCCAGATATTCAAAAGCGGAGATTCCTAGAAATTCTAATGTATTTTAATAGGGAAAGCCAAAAAAATCAATCAGCAACTGCCAAGCTGTATCTGTAGATTCAGATATGAGACTCTACAGATAATTAGAGCACCCCAGTCGGTGTCTTTTGCAGAAAGAATCGGATCTCTAGCCTAATCAGCTTTCCAGATATTCAAAAGCGGAGATTCCTAGAAATTCTAATGTATTTTAATAGGGAAAGCCAAAAAAATCAATCAGCAACTGCCAAGCTGTATCTGTAGATTCAGATATGAGACTCTACAGATAATTAGAGCACCCCAGTCGGTGTCTTTTGCAGAAAGAATCGGATCTCTAGCCTAATCAGCTTTCCAGATACTCGAAGGCGGAGAAATGAATACAAATAGCTGTAAAGCTGTATTAGTAAATACAAATACAAATGTTTTTTTTAGAATATATTTTTATCGTTACCTTTGAATCACAAATTTTAGCAATAGCATTTTAGCAACTAATCAAGCAGGGAAATCAAGCAGGAGCCTGCATCAAAGGAAGGGGAGGGGCCAGGGTACAGATCACAACACTCAGTCTGTTGCGTATTTTGGTGGATCCGGAAGAGGCAGGGTGCAAGATGGAGGGTGTGTGCTGAAGCCCCGGCAAACAAAGAGCAATCCAAATATACTAAATCTTAACATTCTAAGCCAATTCAAGTAATTTTCCCACGCTCTTCATTTCCGATTTTCAAACTTAGAAATGTAAAAGATAGGGGTAGTGGGGGTTTGAGGGCCTTTTTGCGAACACTCAGTTCCATATTCATGGCCAGCCGGAATGTGGGTGTACCGATAAAGTCTCATCGTTACAGACAGAGTGGCGCCACATAGCACAGCATACCCTCCTACCCACCATCACAATGTATCTCATAGGCAAGATAACAGAGAGAAAGAGAGAGAGAGGTGGGAAGAGAGAGACAGACACACAGAGGGAGAGAGAGGATGAGGGATAGACGAGAGACAGAGAGAGAGAGAGAGAGAGAGAGAGAGAGAGAGAGAGAGAGAGAGAGAGAGAGAGAGAGAGAGAGAGAGAGAGAGAGAGAGAGAGACAGAGAGAAGAGACAGAGACACATACAGAGGGAGAGAGAGAGAGAGAGAGAGAGAGAGAGAGAGAGAGGAGAGAGAAAAGAGAGGGGACAGAGAGAAGAGACAGAGACACATACAGAGGGAGAGAGAGATAGGGATGAGGGAGAGACGGAGAGGAGGAGATAAAGTGAGTGAGACTGAGAGGAAGACTGTGAGAGGGTGAGAGAGGGAGGGAGAGAGAGACAGGGAGAGAAAGGGGTAAAGGAGAGGAGAGGAAAAGTAGGGGAAGCCCCCAGAGCCCCACAGAGAGACAGAGACACAATTATAAACTGGGTGCAAAATTCTATATTCTGTCCCCTTCTCTAAAATATAGGCAATAATATAGAAACCTGAAGTCTAATCAAACAGACGAAGACAGAAGGAGAGAGAGAGAGAGAGAGAGAGAGAGAGAGAGATGGCAATATGCACTAAGATCTCCCATTGGCTGTCGCTGAACATGAGGACTAAAAGAATGCAAACGAGAGAGAGGATAAAAAGAGCAGTAGCTTTCTCATTGGTTCACAAAAGAATTAAGTGGCATTTAAGAACAGACTACGACTTTCTGAGTCAGATACTATTCACTTCGTAGAACAATTCCTATGAGCATCTGACATATCTATCTGATCGTTTCTGTAGTTATCTCTCAGCTCTAGTACGCTCGTATATGGCAATGCGCTTCGTAGTAATTTTTAGTTGCGACCTGGAAGTAGTTGAAGTACCTTTTGAACAAATAAGGCTTCAAGGGCGATTCGCTACGTTTGACAGTCACAATGACTGGATAGGCTTTGCTCAAAGTGATGATCATGAGACGGAGCGGATCCGTTGCAGCGCCATCTACGGAGACGCCTTCTACGAAGCAACAGTTATATTGGTAAGCAAATGATATTGACTTTTTTATCTTATTTCTATTGTTTGGTCAGCTGCAGCCTGCGGCTCTTTATAAACTGCGGAACCGGAATGCGGAATAGAATAAATTCCTTAATATAATTGCTTTTCCTGGGCTTTCAAAGCCTGTTACTGCCACAACAGACTCTTTAGGCAATAACAATGTTTAAATTGAGTCCACCGTACCGTGTCAAGAAGCAGAAATTTCTACCAGTTTTTCCACTTTGATTGTTATGATTCCTATGCCCGACTACACTACTGGAAATAGAGCAGTGCACATTTTTCGGAAATTGAAAAGTGCATATAACAAGGGCCACGATGGTATAGCATGTAGCTGAATGCGGGGAAATATTGCATCGTTTGATGAGGAAGCCATTGGAGCCAAAACAATGTCCGCATCATAAATATTTTACACCATTCCGCAGGTATTCCGTAGAATATAAAAACCGTCCGCACTTTATCAAGACCTGCAGCCTGCTACCTTCATCTATATAATGCATACAAATAAAATGGAGTCGGGGACGACTTATACCATACAATTTAGATTTACACCCAATCCTTACTTCTCAGGTATCGCTTGATGACGGGTATGATCTTACAAGAGTCATACAGTACTGCCGCAGGTGCCGGCTTGAAAAAGACTTTCGCCCGAAGCGAATGTTCCTTCAGGTTTCGCCACGCGTTATTTGTCCCGGAGTGAAGAAGCGGCTGCTGCTGAAGCCCGTGCAGGTATGTAAAAGATAATTTACCAAACTAAATTATTAAGAAACCAGGTGTCTATCGATCAGAACAGGAGCCAAAAATCACGCCGTCGAAAAAGCTTTTTGACTGTCTTTTTGCAGTGCAGTAGAAAGAATTCGTTCTTAGAAATACAAATGGAAGTGTGGGAGTGGTCGGAGGGCAGAGTGGAAAGGAATGAGCGGATTATGGGTAAAAACAACGGTTGCGGACAGGGAAGGAGAATGATTTTACTCCTATTTTTGTTTGTACGTTTCTAAGAATAAACTCTAAGCTAAGGCCAAGGGCTGCTTTAACGGAGTTATCCACAAGCCATCAGGTAAAATATAATTCTGCTAGCTTAGAAAAATGAGTATAATTCGGGCCTTTCCCTTCACTGTTGCGTCGTTATAGTCTAAGCATAACGTGAGATAATTTCGGGCTTTGAAATAATCATACACCTGGATAAACTATATAATCCATTCCCATACTATGCGATCTATCTGTGCAGGCACTCCAATCGGATCATGGCACGAAGGATTCAGAGGCTGATGTCGGTTCCGGGCAGCCAGCAGCATCCGCGAGCCATCCACATGGAGCTTCTGTGGTACCTAAGCCGAGTATGGAGGCGGCTCAACTACTACCCATGCAGAACCGAGCTTCACCTTCAGCAGCAGCCGCTTCTCCGTCGGATTTGCATCGTTCGGTGCGGGTAAGCATAGCACACCTTGTGTCTCACTACCTGACGATGAAAATGTCATGGCAGACCAATTTTTAGATTTACGCTGTAGTGAAATTATAGGTCAACTTGGGCTGAATTCAAGTATATATATTATGAGTTAAACGATGAGAAGATATGAAGCGAGAAACTTAACTGCGAGAAAGAACTGTAAAAGGAAATTTTCTATGGTAAATCATGACAACTGAGTCGCAAATAAAAAGTACAACAAAATATTTATAACGCTCAGGCGCTTGGCCGTGGGTACGGTATATTTATACTATAGTGAGCGCCTTGACATGTTTAATTCTTGGGAAAGGTTAATCCGGTCCCCTGGTCATCTTTGCACATCATTTTAGTCACTATAGTCTCGACAGCAGCAACTTCAAAGTAATAAATAAATGAGTGTGCAAGATTAGTAATTGTGATTGATAAATGCTATGCTATGTTCGCATTAAATTTTAAGTACGAATTCGAGACTATGAAAGTATAAGGTGTATATGCTTTATACAAGAAAATGACATAAATGTATTCGCAGATCCGGAGTAATGAGTGTAATGATTTGTCCCCCACCCCTATTCTATTCAGCCAACAGATACCGCTACGGCTACATCGACACCAGGGCCTCAACATGACCAGAGTTTCACTGCTGCTGCTGCTGCTGCTGCTATCACAGCTGCTAGCTCAAGCACCCAGAGCCGCAACAGGGAAAGCGTGGGCCTACAACTGGAGAACCAAGCCGCTCGCAGGCTGATGATGGACTTAACAGCCAAGTTCGGTGACTTGGCGAGTCTGAAGGGTATCTCGCAGCTGATGTTGCTGGTGTTGCGCGGCCAGCAGCTCCAAGAGCAGCGAGACGCAACAATACAACAGCAGCAGCGGGAGATTCTGGCGGCCCTCAACAGGCAGGGCAACTCGACTGTTGGCGGCACTATCATCGAGCTGCCCGAAGCTGAATGGCAACCAGCTGCTTCGTGGGCGGGCTATCTAAAGCTGGCATCAGATAAGGAGGCACAGAAAGTTCTGCGCACGCAACTGGCACGCTGCCGGGGTGACAGTGTTGCGAGCACCATCCGACGGATGCTGCTAAAGTGTATCACCCCTGAAATGATGGCCCAGCTAAACTATTGCGGTCGAGGCTTGGCCGAGAGGTCCGGCGGCGCGGGAACAGATGACAGCCTTGGCTTCCAGACAACACTGCTTCCTCTTCTGAAGCGTAAGTTTACAGAAATCCGAAAGTGTGTAATTGTAAATCTAGAATCAGAATCATTTTGCCTAATTTTATAGTATAGTTTCTTCAATGAAACTGGTTCAGAATGAAACATTTAGACAAATTCAAGTGAATAATGTCTACTTAAAGTAGGGACTATGGAGCATAGAGTAGAATAAATTTGACAGAATAAAACCACCAATCCAATTCCAGGAGCCGTTTCCACGATGTACAAAGACGACAAGCCTCATGAGAGGCCATCTGAGCGAGATGTAGAAAAACACGTCATCTCGGCTCTTAAGCATGCGGGGGACAACCTGCGCAAGAAGGCGAAGAAGCGCCCAAGTGCACCCGAGCAGGGCAGCGGAAAGCGGCACTATCCTGATTCGCAGGACTTATCTGACGAGTCTCCATCGCCTTAACCATCATATGTGCACAACTATCACCCTCCCGTCAAAACAAAGCCCCCCTGGGAATTCTCCGGAAAATCCCCCGACAATCGGTGACGCAAAAATCCCCCAATCTCAAAATCTCATTTCTATGCCTCATTTTTAGGTGCATATAGTAAGCTAAGAATTTCCCTTTTGTGGTTCAGTTGCCCTTCTCACAAAGATGCCCCATTTTACTGTTCCCACCTCCATAATTAGCTGTCTTGAAAATATGTTTATTCTCAGATATAGCCACGCGAAAGCCGATTGTAAAATGTGTTTATAGGGCGTTAGAAAATGGCATATGCAAATAGCTATTCATCAAGAAGAAAATTCGCAAAAGCCAACTGCATGCCGAAATTTTTCCACAGCATTTTCTAAATTTTATGGAGGCCATTGAGCCAGAGAGGAAGCTTTATAATTACCATACGCGCCTATGGATTGGAGATTTGAGTTATCAAAACGTCAGGTTAGGGTCTCTGCGAATCGATTTTTGCAAGGTTCTTCGCAAGGGACAATTCTCGCATGAAAGAGATTCTCATACAGTGAGTCTCAAAGAAAAATTTCTGAAAGCAGTTGTCAATTGGCGCTTCTCACAGCGAGCGATTCTCTGTGGGGGTCAAACTAGATGTACTTGGGACGCTAAACTAGGTGTTCTTGGGGCGATAAATTAGGTGTCCTTGGGACGCTAAACTAGGTGTCCTTGGGGCGATAAATTAGGTGTCCTTGGGACGCTAAACTAGGTGTCCTTGGGGCGATAAATTAGGTGTCCTTGGGACGCTAAACTAGATGTCCTTGAGGCGCTAAATTAGGTGTCCTTGGGGCGATAAATTAGGTGTCCTTAGGGGGTCAAACTAGATGTTTTGGGGCGATAAATTAGGTGTCCTTGGGGTGATAAATTAGGTGTCCTTGGGACGCTAAACTAGATGTCCTTGGGGCGCTAAATTAGGTGTCCTTGGGGCGATAAATTAGGTGTCCTTAGTGGGTCAAACTAGATGTTCTTGGGACGCTAAACTAGGTGTTCTTGGGGCGATAAATTAGGTGTCCTTGGGACGCTAAACTAGGTGTCCTTGGGGCGATAAATTAGGTGTCCTTGGGACGCTAAACTAGGTGTCCTTGGGGCGATAAATTAGGTGTCCTTGGGACGCTAAACTAGATGTCCTTGGGGCGCTAAATTAGGTGTCCTTGGGGCGATAAATTAGGTGTCCTTGGGACGCTAAACTAGATGTCCTTGAGGCGCTAAATTAGGTGTCCTTGGGGCGTTAAACTAGATGTCCTTGGGGCACTAAATTAGGTGTCCTTGGGGCGATAAATTAGGTGTCCTTGGGACGCTAAACTAGATGTACTTGGGGCGATAAATTAGGTGTCCTTAGGGGATCAAACTAGATGTCCTTGGGGCGCTAAATTAGGTGTCCTTGGGGCGATAAACTAGATGTACTTGGGGGATAAATTAGGTGTCCTTAGGGGATCAAACTAGATGTCCTTGGGGCGCTAAATTAGGTGTCCTTATATGTTAAATGATACAGCTGATCTTTTACTCTAAACCCCAAACGTTTAAAAAATAATGAGTTTTTTGACCCCATAAATCGACTATTATTGCAGCTTCTGTACATAACAGTGTTATTACTTTATGTGCATAGAAAGCCCATTGAATTAGTCATTTGGCCGTATGAATAAAGTGAGCAATAACTGGCAAGTTTCACCTCAAACTCTGAGTTGAGCAAGAGCTCGAACTCGAGTACTGCTCTGATCTGGAGTAGTTGCTCAATGTTCATAATCAGAAAATTAGTTAGCTAATGCACGCCATATTTCTATTGATGACTGCTTATTTGTCTGTGGGGTACAATGGACCCTATAGGCCATTTATACCTTATTGTACTTTATTGTACTTAATATTGTGAACGATTGCTTTCTTGTACGCTTCGTGTATGCTTAATAAACAACAGTTTGATATTATTGTACTTTTTTGAAGTATGTCTATGGGTGAATTTTTTCTTCTCTAGCAGGAACTGAATAATCAGGTAATTCTATAAATATAATGCTAAAAAGCATTTCCCATAGCAACATAATGTTTATTTGTTGAAAAAAACTGCATCTATATTTCGTTTCTTTTTTATTCCGAAAAAATAAAAAATTCGTGGGATATATCATGGTCCATCTACACTACTACACGATACAAGTAGTATCGTACGCATATAAGAGTCGCTAATGGGTCTTCCGACCGCCGTCGCAGCGACCGTTGTGGCGACGGAAACTCGGCGTTCACTCGAACGGAGTTTCCGCCGTCGTAAACGCAACAAACAGAAGCCGTCGCGGCGACCATTTTTTTCCCACCGGGTAAATTCAATATTGGAGTCGGAGGTTGCACGAAAGCTTTTCTTCTTGCCCGCTTGTTTCTGACTTTGATCTCAGCGGGATCTTTGTATCTCTCTCCTTAGTGCTCTCTCATTGGCTGAGCTGGATCGGGTCTGACCCCTAGGCTAAATTTCATCTGTCTTGCGTTCACTTGTGTACATCGACATGCTCGTTGTTCATCTTAACCCCGTGGGACAATATGCGGGGTCCTTTGCTAGCAAGAAATCTATCTGCTCGCCGAGATTTGCCAGCAGAAATCTGTTAGCGAAGATTTAGCTAGCCGAAATCTGCTAACGAGAGCCCTAACCAAAACTGGCGATCAGCAACTTGGCTAGCCGAACTTCGTGTAATTCGCCAGAGACAATTATGCTACGATGATTCGATTTGCGCTTAATCGCTCTATTGACTCATTTTGTCGTGTTGATCATAGATCTTATATTCCCTAGATAGGCCACTTTGTATGGCGGTAATACGGAAAGTTCGACCGCTGTTTTAGGTCACTTGTGCGAAAAAGCTGGCATGGGTTGCTTATAAATTTGAGTTCAGTAGCTTAGGGACATAGACGCTATTTTTGAGAATTTAATAGAACTTCTCATGAATTGAATAAAAAGCTGCTCAATTAAACAACTAACAATGAGTAAATAAACAGCGGCCCCAGTGCGTGACAACGATTGTTTTGCGAGCGCCGGTAATGACATTAACACTAAAAAATAGTGCAGTAGAAACATTGCTATGCGCTTTCGTCTATGGTATTACTTGGCGCCGGAAGGAGTCGAGGAGGGGGGAGAGTGAGAATGAGGGTGTGGGGGCGAAGCCCCCACTTTCTACAATGAAATTTAAATAAACTTTAGTCTATGGCCCACATCGACATTAATATGCACTGTAGTTTTTTGATCCCATAAAGAGGGAGACAGAAGGTTTAAGAGAGCTGAGTAGAAAGACAGCAGATTTGATTGCTTGCATCTTTCATTTACACAAACAAAATCGAAATGGCTGGACGCAGAGCCAACTACAGTGGCAGAAGTTCTGCCTCCTCTATTTAACTACGGAGCTATGCCGAATGGAGATTTCAGGAGTAACATCCGGCGAATTCGACTTGATTTGCAAGTCCTTCGATCATGCCCAAGGTCATTAGACAGTCGAGATGCAGCGAACCGCTATAGATTGTCTGAGAAAAGCTGCTGGAGGCTTTCGCTATCTTCTGGCATGGAGCAGCTCTGGCATCATCGTCTATGGCCCGAAAGTTTGATCTTTGGTGTTGATTAGCAGTGACGCAAATTACAATACATTGCGTCCTGCGAAGTTGTATTTTACATGCAATTGAAAATAACCCAAACAGAAGTTTCATTGTGGTACTTGCATGACAAGAATCTGGATGTACTTCATATACACTACAAAATGAGTTTGATAATTCTATGCTCGTTGACACTTTTTAAAATGTGTTTCTACTTTGGTCAAGATAAACTTTTTTTCTTAAAGTGTTTAGGAAAAGGCCGATGGGGCTAAAATTATAAGCGTTTCCAAGAACTCAATCATAAAATTTGAAGCCAGGTAGTTCAGGTAGTTAGGTTTTAACGTATCTACACAATTCTCAGTCTAAATAGCAGTACGAGCATATTTACTCATACGAATCAAAACGGCTCAAATCGAAATCAAAACACGCAACAGATAAGAGAGCAAAGCAGCAAGTTCGGCCAGCAAATTACTACTAAAAGCTTGGTACTCCTACTCCACCATATGCGCCTGAGGAGAAAATCCACAGATACTAAAATATCTAGATGGGCCACTCAGGGATATTGATTTACTTAGTAAAACAGCTTTCTACTTCCAGTTCAGTAGCAAAGAAGAATATATCAGCTATTTTAGAAAAGTAAAGGCAGCTGAAACGACTGATTAAGTTTTGAAGCCCAACCTTGAGGACGTGCATGTACTTGCTAATTGGTTCAGCAATATGTACCTTAGCCCGTCCACTGAAATGTACATGGCAGCTTTAGGTTGGAATTCCGAAAAAGACAATAAAAATTGGGGCGGGGCGGCGAATAGTGTGGAAACGCTGGGACTAAGAGCCAATTAATGAGCCTTGGTTTTAATATTTCATTAAATGATTAATTCTGCTTTACTTACTACTGCACTGAAAGTAGCTACGCGCAAATGTGCTGAGTGGCCCATCCAGTTATTACAGTATCTGTGCTTGCACTGACCCAAATCCCTCCCTCAGCACTGACCCCAAACACTCAGCACTGACCCCAGTCCCTCACTCAGCACTGACCCCAGCACTCAGAACTGACCCCAGTTTCTCACTCAGCACTGACCCCAAGTACTCAGCACTGACCCCAGTCCCTCACTCAGCACTGACCCCAGTTCCTCACTCAGCACTGACCCCAGTCCCTTACTCAGCACTGACCCCAGTTCCTCACTCAGCACTGACCCCAGTCCCTTACTCAGCACTGACCCCAGTTCCTCACTCAGCACTGACCCCAGTTCCTCACTCAGCACTGACCCCAGTTCCTCACTCAGCACTGACCCCAGTCCCTCACTCAGCACTGACCCCAGTTCCTCACTCAGCACTGACCCCAGTCCCTTACTCAGCACTGACCCCAGTCCCTCACTCAGCACTGACCCCAGTCCCTCACTCAGCACTGACACCAGTCGCTCACTCAGCACTGACCCCAGTTCCTCACTCAGCACTGACCCCAGTCCCTTACTCAGCACTGACCCCAGTTCCTCTCAGCACTGACCCCAGTTCCTCACTCAGCACTGACCCCAGTCCCTTACTCAGCACTGGCACCAGTCCCTCACTCAGCACTGACCCCAGTTCCTCACTCAGCACTGACCCCAGTCCCTCACTCAGCACTGACCCCAGTCCCTCACTCAGCACTGACCCCAAGTACTCAGCACTGCACCAGTCCCTCACTCAGCACTGACACCAGTCCCTCCCTCAGCACTATCCCAGTTTCTCTCAGCACTGCAGCATAGACACCAGCGTAACTATAAGCAGGTACACATGCACGCAGAAATGGCCAAAAGTTCCCTAATTTCAAATCACAATTTTAGTGACATTATTTTTTGCAGTAACTCGGCAACGAAAAATGGAGCTGTATAAAAAAGTTCTTACCGTTTGTATCAAAAGAGGTTTGGAAAAACAATAGGTGGAATTGATTTTTTTCTTAGAGAAGTTTCACGATCGAGTAACTACTCAATTGATTGCGAGCTGTTAACGATATCAGTGCATTGTGTGTATCATTATATACTGTCGCTTTCCTAACGAGATGTCATTTCCAGGAAATTCACCGTGCATTACCGGTACGTACACGAATTTCTGGTAAATAGGCCAACCAGACTCACTGAGCTTATAAGTGGGAGAATTTTCTATCACTACCAACTCTGCCCAACTCCCAGTCCCAGCATGCACAGTTTAAGGGGATCGAAAATTAGTCAGGAGAAATGGACTTACAAATGTGCGCCATTCTTTCAGTATACCCGTGGAAGCATAGCAACAAAACATTCCAGGGGTAGAAAGTCGAGAATACAGTACTATTGACATCACCGCTATTGTCTCCAGCTGTTACTGTCTTCACAGCTACAGTCTCAGTCGCTATTGTGTTTCCTGCGACAATGCCCCAAGCACTCCTCTGGCGGGCAAGCGTCGTCACATTACATGCAGAGTGTCAGGGAAGAGAGAGAGAGAGAGAGAGAGAGAGAGAGAGAGAGAGAGAGAGAGAGAGAGAGAGAGAGAGAGAGAGAGAGAGAGAGAGAGAGAGAGAGAGAGAGAGAGAGGAGTGAGTGACTGAGTGAGGAGAGGCCGCTAACCTCCTCTCCGTTCCCCACGCCTCTACCTCTGCTCACCCCATCTCTCGTGCCATAGAATGAGGAATAATTCTTGATAACTAACGCCAGTTCCATCGCCATTGCCAGTCAGCTTTCAGTTCATTGATGAGAAGTATCTGTAGCGAGTTTAAACGAATGAGCCGTAAAGGCGATGGTTCTTTGGCTTTATTTTTGTTAAACAGTTTTCAGTATGAAAAAATTCTGGCTTGAATAAATGCAATGCTGGGTGCTTTTTATTTATACACAATTTCATACAAAATGTTAAAGTCCGGGAATATTCGGGAAGCATGTGCGCGGGAGTTTACATCACAGAATATACACAGAATGGCGAATCCCGCATTTTGAGAAAATTTCTTGCACAAGAATGATATTCTATACTGGCTACTCTTGTTGTGAAAAGAAACTAAGTAGGCTGAATGGCACTTTACCAATTCTTTGCCATTTATTGCGGGTTCCACAGAATATAGGAAGGCTTGATGAACCAACCCACCCCCTTCTAAACTGTGCTATTTTTAGAAACTACCTTAAGGCTGGCCCTGCCTTCTGCTGCGCTTTAAGTTAGTGCCATTAAAACTTAACCTTGCTGTTATATGTTTGTTACTTTTGTTTTTTAGCTTACATGTACATGGCAATGAGGTTATAACAGTTCTTACTACTGCTCATGACTTTGCGGACGCACCGTTTGAACAAATTAATTACAATGATGGCGCAGCATTCATCTGCAGCGTCAAAACGATGATTCAGAGCTTTCAAAGGCTGTCTTGAGCTCAACTTTTACATTCAACTTTGCGTTTAAAAAATCGCAGCTACTTATCAGCTTCACAACGTTAGTAGTGCAATCGCATTTATTTTCGCTTTCATAGAGAACTGCCGATTCGCCATTCTGTGTATGTTCTGTGGTTTAAATTGCCTAATTTAGAATGTTGTTTACACGCAAATTTGTAGAACGCGTTCACTTTTGTACGCGCACGGCCATGTCTCGAAATCCTCTTTGAGATCGAATTCTCCATCGAATTCTCCATCGAATTTTACGTCGAATTCTCCCTCAGAGAAACATTTCTCTAGTAAACCCCGAAACATTGATACGGATAGCTTCCAGCAGAAGTATAGCCTGGAAGCGCCTAGAGGGGAGTGGAGCCCGGGAGAGAGATGAAGGAGGGATAGAGTGAGAGAGAGAGGGAGAGGCAGGGAGAGATGCAAGGCCGTAGGGCGCCAGCCAATGGTAGGGGGGGGGGTCGATATCGATACACACCTCCCCTCTATAAATGAAAGGTATTGGGAAAGCAATTGGGTAACCCACGAGAAGATTTAGGATTAAAACGAATATACTTTTAAGGGTAATGATCACAACTGTCAAATATCCTCACGCTGGGAAAAATTCAAACAAACAGGCCGAAATCTTACGTGATTGATGGCACGACAAATATCAGGGGAAAAGCGCCAGTCACGTGATTCACCAGATCAGTTGTCGCTTAAATGAAGTAAATGAAATAATCGAATTTTGATTATTTACGACATGAAAACAGAAGCGCAACCAAGGGGGGCAGGGGCGGGGAACACCACCCCCTAGGCAGAGACCTGGAAATCAAAAAGGGGGCCAAGCGCATTTTCAGCAAAATACAGAACCACCCTCCGCCCACCCCTCTAGGGTCTTTACCCTCCAGAATAGGCCCCCTTCAACAAATTTCTGGATGCGCCACTGCATGAAAAAGTATGCTGGGATAAAATCCCAAGCAAAAGAGGAAAAAACATGAGAGAAAGTACAAAAAATTAATGGAGGCGATAATTATTAAAAATTGAAGAGAGTAGAAAAGCAAACAAAAAAATCATATTGCTACTGTCATTAGTAAGTGCAGTACATCAAAGGAACTCATGTGTCCTCACACCAGTACTGACTGTCCATCCTCATCATATTTAAGCTTTAATTTCTTCTTGAACAGCTTTAAAATCTGTTTTTCTTTACATCTTAGATTTGCCGAGTTTCTGAATTTAATCACGTGATCCAATTCTAAGCACTAGGATAGGAGCTAATGCTGATGAAATGTTGATGACCCACGCATTGACGCAAAAAAGCCGTCGTCGTTGGTAGGTAGAACGATCCGCAGCACCCAGTCAAGCACTGCAGAACGAACAGGAACGGCACAATCGCGTAGGTATCACTTTACATGTGCCTTTAAAGTTTTTAAGCAACAGAAAATTGTTAGAAGAGAAGTCATTTAGAAAACCAATTTAAAAAAGTAGAAAACATTGCCACTGCTAAACAATAAAAAACAAGAAACACACGTTTTTAGGCTTGATCACCCCCGTCATGTGATGACTGTTTCGATTTTTAAAAATTTCGTTTTAAAACGAAAACGAAACCGGAAACAAAAAATGTTATACTTTATTTTCGTTTGCTCCATGAAGCTGATTACTTTTAGCACTCCTTCAACACACAGTTTACGGTTGAAGTACTTTAACGATGTTGTTTGACGAGGGTATCCAAGTAAACAGTACCAAACCCAACCGACCTAGTGAGAAAAATTATGATGCACAAGGATATAAGTACGGATGCTTTGTGTACGCCAGAGTGCTGTAGAAACATCCTGTTGAAGTCGAGAATCCATGGAGCAGTGAGTACATCATTGACATAGGCGAAAGTGCTCACGTCAAAGCCACGAAAGCTGAGCTGTTCGTACTCAATAAGCAACCAGCTTCACTTTATTCATCGGCTCCAGATGAAAACATGGATGTCAGAGCGTCCATTGACCATCTGTTGAGCAGTGCAGCTTCGCTGTCGTCTGAACAGCAGCGTCAAGTACTACTAACTCATTTGAACAGAATTTGAATGCGCTGCTGAGCATACCTGGACTCACTAAATCCATAATCTCATTGACGAGTGGCAGCAGCATTGGTGCAGAAGGCTGAGCCTGTAGCACCAAAATGAGTGCCTTCGGCGCTAAAATTAGCGCAGACAACACCGATACTCAAAATAATGTACAAGTAGGAATCTGTCATGTACACGTAAAATTCTTGTCTTTAACTCCCCCCCCACTATAAAATCCATGGCGACACACCTGCGCCAAACTGCTGCTAGACTGCTCGTGAACTGTTGTCACACTTCTACATGTACGAGCTACCTTAGAAGTTTGCATCTAGTTGACCCGATTCACTGCCGTCACTTCGTCAATCAGACTCCATCACCCTATTATTAGTTTCATTTTTATCACGCAGCGGTAACGCGGCTGTCTGACTGTTGACTGTGCTGTTTCACTGTAGCAACACTGTTTTTACAGTCCTGCGCAATGATTGTTACGGAGAGACAATTGAGATCACGAAATAAACACACAATTAGGAACCATTGAGACAAAAAACTGAAGAATCGATTAAAACTAAAGTTTGACCAAAAATTCCAGCATTGTGTTTATTGAAAAAACCACAAACTGAATCGATTTTTTTGCATTTTATTAGTGCAACACTGGTTGAATATTATTTGCTTAAATATAGCCATTGTGCCGAGGCGCGAGAAAAAAAACTGGATAAAAACTTAATTGGATAAATATAGTTCAGAATGAACAGAGAGATTAGCGGCTAATGGTTATCAATGATTAATTTTAGGTAGATTATTATCCACCGCTGAACCGTACATAATGACATTAAGGAGAGCCAACTGCTCAACCCATGACAACGCAAAATGATAAGCAGAGGAAGGCGGTGGATCAGCACAGAAACTAAGTTTAGCTACAGGTAATCCTTGAAATAAAACATTGATAACCTTATAGCATTATAAAGTAAAGTTGAAATGAAAACTTTATGAATGAAAACTAGAAAACTATTTTCTATTCTCTAATTTTCATCTTTCAAATATTTTTAAAGGTCATTTTTAGAAATTGGTGGTAGGGAATAAATGAGTGAATTAAAGATTCAGTAGAAACAAAACTACTCATGCCAGACTGCTGTCACTGTTTGCTCTAACGAGCTGTCGACCGTCTCACACTTATTTCAAGCCTCAAGATTACTGCCACCTGTTTTATAGAACTACCAAATTACGAGTTGGATCCGTAAAGCATAAATAATAAATATGAATCTAATAATAAATATAATAAATATAATAAATAAATAATAAATATGAATAAATATGAATTATATAGTTAATAAATTATATAAACCTACTAACTACTTACTATCTAAGCAGTAGTGTATTGAACAATAGTCCCTTGAATAAAAAAGCATAGCATGAATAAATTTAAACTACCAGAGCTGAGCAAAAGGGTATCTGGATACGAACAGACAGTAGCTAATAGTGAACATACAACTGACAGGCACATCTTAAAAGTACTGTGACGTTGCTAGTTTAAGTGGTCCCGCAAAAGGGCCGTTGGACTATAGTTTCCCTTGCTATTTCTCATTTTAATTTCTCCAATAGTTTATTTTAACGTTTACTTATAGTAGCGTGCAAAAAATCTGTATCAACTGCTATTTCACTGTGTATTTGATAGACCTTGCGCCCGTCTGTGAATTTTGGCACGATCGATAATTTCAAGTTCTCTCGCCAGCCAATGAAAACTCTCCGTGTTTTACGCTACCCCCCTTTTGCGCTCTTTATTAACCCTCGCCTGGCGGGCTGGGGGTTTCACTCGTCCCTGTTCTTGTGTTCTGTGTTCTCTCTCCTTAGGCTTGTCCTCCGTCCGTCTGGCTTGCCTAGCCTTGTCTAGCCTTGTTTTCCTTCTCTCTGTCTGGCTGCCTCGAGCCTCCTTATCTCACGCCACGGCTGACGCCAACCTCGCCACTGCTCATCTGCCTGCCTACTGCGTCTCACTGCCTTCACTGTGCTCATTGCCATTGCTCCTCACGTTACGTCGCCATTGCATCATTCGTCTGCCACTTGACTTCACATTCAATTTATCTTCAAAACCATTGTTGCAGCCGCCAGTGCCCAGAAAGCTATAGTTTGTGAATTGACAGTAATAGCCAAGCCTAATATTGATACTACCAATAAAAACAACTACGGCAGTTCCTGCCTTTATCGCCAAGTGCTCCGCTACAAAATCCGCTTTACAAGAGTTGACTTCAACTTATTTTGAGACTACGACTCACTACAACTCTCGTCAAAACGGCCCTTTTAAGGTCATAGCCATAGTTAGCCGCTACGCAATAACGTGACAGTACTTTCCTCTTTCCACACGCATCTATAACCTTCCTGACGAGTTATCGCCATTTATTGTTGGCCTTTTGCCTCAGTCAATTGTTTGTTTGTTGAATAACTTAAATGGAATATTTTAAACAATACAGCAAGCTAAGTGTGAAGTATGCAGCGATAAATATTATTTCGTAGAAATTGGTCTACGATACCTCTAAACACCATACTTTTTTATTAAACATAATTAGCACGCATTTCAATTGGACATGTCTCCTCTGAAGCTGCTCTCATTGTCATAAACAAAGTTGTATCGCAATTCCTCACTTGAATCCACAGATACTTAAAATAACAGATAGGCCACTCAGCACATGTAAACTACTTTGAATTCAGTAGTAAGTTAAACAGAAGCATTTTTGTATTATTAAAGCCGAGGCTAATTTATTGACATCCCACCCAATAAATGAAACCCTTATAAACCCTCCCTCAAGAGCGCTTTCCACACTACCCTCGCACTGCCCAATTTTTATTTCCTTTCTCGAAATTCCAGCCTAAAGCTGCCATGTACGTTTCAGTGGACTGGCTAATGTACATTATTGCTGAACCAATTAGCAAGAGTGCCCATGCTTTATACACCTGCAGGCATGGGCACCTACTAAAGTCATTTCAGTTGATTTACTTAAAAAATAGTTTATGCTTTTTATTTGCTACTGAACTGACAGTAGAAAGCTGTTTTGCTAAGTATATATGCCTGAGTGGCTCATCTAGTTATTCTAGTATCTGTGCTCGATACAACAAAAACACATGACAAGACAAAGCACAAAAAGATTTCCCCACCTCCTTGCATCGCGCTACACGCGCAAACCAGTTGTCTGCAGAAAAAAAGCCAACTCCAAGTCACTCACGAGTCCCTCACTCGAGTCATTCGGCAAAACTCGACGAGACGCACCGTTCGACGCCCTCCGCTCCCTGCAGAGCCCGCGCTTGCCAGCTCCGCTCCGAAGACCTCAGACGGAACCGCGGTCGGCTGCGGTCGCTCGGGTAGCGACAGTCGTCCACC
>NIVC01001564.1:217500-230445 GCA_002269645.1 Macrostomum lignano | reverse complement strand
TTCCAGATATTCAAAGCGGAGATTCCTAGAAATTCTAATGTATTTTAATAGGGAAAGCCAAAAAAATCAATCAGCAACTGCCAAGCTGTATCTGTAGATTCAGATATGAGACTCTACAGATAATTAGAGCACCCAGTCGGTGTCTTTTGCAGAAAGAATCGGATCTCTAGCCTAATCAGCTTTCCAGTATTCAAAAGCGGAGATTCCTAGAAATTCTAATGTATTTTAATAGGGAAAGCCAAAAAATCAATCAGCAACTGCCAAGCTGTATCTGTAGATTCAGATATGAGACTCTACAGATAATTAGAGCACCCCAGTCGGTGTCTTTTGCAGAAAGAATCGGATCTCTAGCCTAATCAGCTTTCCAGATATTCAAAAGCGGAGATTCCTAGAAATTCTAATGTATTTTAATAGGGAAAGCCAAAAAATCAATCAGCAACTGCCAAGCTGTATCTGTAGATTCAGATATGAGACTCTACAGATAATTAGAGCACCCCAGTCGGTGTCTTTTGCAGAAAGAATCGGATCTCTAGCCTAATCAGCTTTCCAGATATTCAAAAGGAGATTCCTAGAAATTCTAATGTATTTTAATAGGGAAAGCCAAAAAAATCAATCAGCAACTGCCAAGCTGTATCTGTAGATTCAGATATGAGACTCTACAGATAATTAGAGCACCCAGTCGGTGTCTTTTGCAGAAAGAATCGGATCTCTAGCCTAATCAGCTTTCCAGATATTCAAAAGCGGAGATTCCTAGAAATTCTAATGTATTTAATAGGGAAAGCCAAAAAAATCAATCAGCAACTGCCAAGCTGTATCTGTAGATTCAGATATGAGACTCTACAGATAATTAGAGCACCCCAGTCGGTGTCTTTTGCAGAAAGAATCGGATCTCTAGCCTAATCAGCTTTCCAGATATTCAAAAGCGGAGATTCCTAGAAATTCTAATGTATTTTAATAGGGAAAGCCAAAAAAATCAATCAGCAACTGCCAAGCTGTATCTGTAGATTCAGATATGAGACTCTACAGATAATTAGAGCACCCAGTCGGTGTCTTTTGCAGAAAGAATCGGATCTCTAGCCTAATCAGCTTTCCAGATATTCAAAAGCGGAGATTCCTAGAAATTCTAATGTATTTTAATAGGGAAAGCCAAAAAAATCAATCAGCAACTGCCAAGCTGTATCTGTAGATTCAGATATGAGACTCTACAGATAATTAGAGCACCCCAGTCGGTGTCTTTTGCAGAAAGAATCGGATCTCTAGCCTAATCAGCTTTCCAGATATTCAAAAGCGGAGATTCCTAGAAATTCTAATGTATTTTAATAGGGAAAGCCAAAAAAATCAATCAGCAACTGCCAAGCTGTATCTGTAGATTCAGATATGAGACTCTACAGATAATTAGAGCACCCCAGTCGGTGTCTTTTGCAGAAAGAATCGGATCTCTAGCCTAATCAGCTTTCCAGATATTCAAAAGCGGAGATTCCTAGAAATTCTAATGTATTTTAATAGGGAAAGCCAAAAAATCAATCAGCAACTGCCAAGCTGTATCTGTAGATTCAGATATGAGACTCTACAGATAATTAGAGCACCCCAGTCGGTGTCTTTTGCAGAAAGAATCGGATCTCTAGCCTAATCAGCTTTCCAGATATTCAAAAGCGGAGATTCCTAGAAATTCTAATGTATTTTAATAGGGAAAGCCAAAAAAATCAATCAGCAACTGCCAAGCTGTATCTGTAGATTCAGATATGAGACTCTACAGATAATTAGAGCACCCCAGTCGGTGTCTTTTGCAGAAAGAATCGGATCTCTAGCCTAATCAGCTTTCCAGATATTCAAAAGCGGAGATTCCTAGAAATTCTAATGTATTTTAATAGGGAAAGCCAAAAAAATCAATCAGCAACTGCCAAGCTGTATCTGTAGATTCAGATATGAGACTCTACAGATAATTAGAGCACCCCAGTCGGTGTCTTTTGCAGAAAGAATCGGATCTCTAGCCTAATCAGCTTTCCAGATATTCAAAAGCGGAGATTCCTAGAAATTCTAATGTATTTTAATAGGGAAAGCCAAAAAAATCAATCAGCAACTGCCAAGCTGTATCTGTAGATTCAGATATGAGACTCTACAGATAATTAGAGCACCCCAGTCGGTGTCTTTTGCAGAAAGAATCGGATCTCTAGCCTAATCAGCTTTCCAGATATTCAAAAGCGGAGATTCCTAGAAATTCTAATGTATTTTAATAGGGAAAGCCAAAAAAATCAATCAGCAACTGCCAAGCTGTATCTGTAGATTCAGATATGAGACTCTACAGATAATTAGAGCACCCCAGTCGGTGTCTTTTGCAGAAAGAATCGGATCTCTAGCCTAATCAGCTTTCCAGATATTCAAAAGCGGAGATTCCTAGAAATTCTAATGTATTTTAATAGGGAAAGCCAAAAAAATCAATCAGCAACTGCCAAGCTGTATCTGTAGATTCAGATATGAGACTCTACAGATAATTAGAGCACCCCAGTCGGTGTTTTTGCAGAAAGAATCGGATCTCTAGCCTAATCAGCTTTCCAGATATTCAAAAGCGGAGATTCCTAGAAATTCTAATGTATTTTAATAGGGAAAGCCAAAAAAATCAATCAGCAACTGCCAAGCTGTATCTGTAGATTCAGATATGAGACTCTACAGATAATTAGAGCACCCCAGTCGGTGTCTTTTGCAGAAAGAATCGGATCTCTAGCCTAATCAGCTTTCCAGATATTCAAAAGCGGAGATTCCTAGAAATTCTAATGTATTTTAATAGGGAAAGCCAAAAAAATCAATCAGCAACTGCCAAGCTGTATCTGTAGATTCAGATATGAGACTCTACAGATAATTAGAGCACCCCAGTCGGTGTCTTTTGCAGAAAGAATCGGATCTCTAGCCTAATCAGCTTTCCAGATATTCAAAAGCGGAGATTCCTAGAAATTCTAATGTATTTTAATAGGGAAAGCCAAAAAAATCAATCAGCAACTGCCAAGCTGTATCTGTAGATTCAGATATGAGACTCTACAGATAATTAGAGCACCCCAGTCGGTGTCTTTTGCAGAAAGAATCGGATCTCTAGCCTAATCAGCTTTCCAGATATTCAAAAGCGGAGATTCCTAGAAATTCTAATGTATTTTAATAGGGAAAGCCAAAAAAATCAATCAGCAACTGCCAAGCTGTATCTGTAGATTCAGATATGAGACTCTACAGATAATTAGAGCACCCCAGTCGGTGTCTTTTGCAGAAAGAATCGGATCTCTAGCCTAATCAGCTTTCCAGATATTCAAAAGCGGAGATTCCTAGAAATTCTAATGTATTTTAATAGGGAAAGCCAAAAAAATCAATCAGCAACTGCCAAGCTGTATCTGTAGATTCAGATATGAGACTCTACAGATAATTAGAGCACCCCAGTCGGTGTCTTTTGCAGAAAGAATCGGATCTCTAGCCTAATCAGCTTTCCAGATATTCAAAAGCGGAGATTCCTAGAAATTCTAATGTATTTTAATAGGGAAAGCCAAAAAAATCAATCAGCAACTGCCAAGCTGTATCTGTAGATTCAGATATGAGACTCTACAGATAATTAGAGCACCCCAGTCGGTGTCTTTTGCAGAAAGAATCGGATCTCTAGCCTAATCAGCTTTCCAGATATTCAAAAGCGGAGATTCCTAGAAATTCTAATGTATTTTAATAGGGAAAGCCAAAAAAATCAATCAGCAACTGCCAAGCTGTATCTGTAGATTCAGATATGAGACTCTACAGATAATTAGAGCACCCCAGTCGGTGTCTTTTGCAGAAAGAATCGGATCTCTAGCCTAATCAGCTTTCCAGATATTCAAAAGCGGAGATTCCTAGAAATTCTAATGTATTTTAATAGGGAAAGCCAAAAAAATCAATCAGCAACTGCCAAGCTGTATCTGTAGATTCAGATATGAGACTCTACAGATAATTAGAGCACCCCAGTCGGTGTCTTTTGCAGAAAGAATCGGATCTCTAGCCTAATCAGCTTTCCAGATATTCAAAAGCGGAGATTCCTAGAAATTCTAATGTATTTTAATAGGGAAAGCCAAAAAAATCAATCAGCAACTGCCAAGCTGTATCTGTAGATTCAGATATGAGACTCTACAGATAATTAGAGCACCCCAGTCGGTGTCTTTTGCAGAAAGAATCGGATCTCTAGCCTAATCAGCTTTCCAGATATTCAAAAGCGGAGATTCCTAGAAATTCTAATGTATTTAATAGGGAAAGCCAAAAAAATCAATCAGCAACTGCCAAGCTGTATCTGTAGATTCAGATATGAGACTCTACAGATAATTAGAGCACCCCAGTCGGTGTCTTTTGCAGAAAGAATCGGATCTCTAGCCTAATCAGCTTTCCAGATATTCAAAAGCGGAGATTCCTAGAAATTCTAATGTATTTTAATAGGGAAAGCCAAAAAAATCAATCAGCAACTGCCAAGCTGTATCTGTAGATTCAGATATGAGACTCTACAGATAATTAGAGCACCCCAGTCGGTGTCTTTTGCAGAAAGAATCGGATCTCTAGCCTAATCAGCTTTCCAGATATTCAAAAGCGGAGATTCCTAGAAATTCTAATGTATTTTAATAGGGAAAGCCAAAAAAATCAATAAGCAACTGCCAAGCTGTATCTGTAGATTCAGATATGAGACTCTACAGATAATTAGAGCACCCCAGTCGGTGTCTTTTGCAGAAAGAATCGGATCTCTAGCCTAATCAGCTTTCCAGATATTCAAAAGCGGAGATTCCTAGAAATTCTAATGTATTTTAATAGGGAAAGCCAAAAAAATCAATCAGCAACTGCCAAGCTGTATCTGTAGATTCAGATATGAGACTCTACAGATAATTAGAGCACCCCAGTCGGTGTCTTTTGCAGAAAGAATCGGATCTCTAGCCTAATCAGCTTTCCAGATATTCAAAAGCGGAGATTCCTAGAAATTCTAATGTATTTTAATAGGGAAAGCCAAAAAAATCAATCAGCAACTGCCAAGCTGTATCTGTAGATTCAGATATGAGACTCTACAGATAATTAGAGCACCCCAGTCGGTGTCTTTTGCAGAAAGAATCGGATCTCTAGCCTAATCAGCTTTCCAGATATTCAAAAGCGGAGATTCCTAGAAATTCTAATGTATTTTAATAGGGAAAGCCAAAAAAATCAATCAGCAACTGCCAAGCTGTATCTGTAGATTCAGATATGAGACTCTACAGATAATTAGAGCACCCCAGTCGGTGTCTTTTGCAGAAAGAATCGGATCTCTAGCCTAATCAGCTTTCCAGATACTCGAAGGCGGAGAAATGAATACAAATAGCTGTAAAGCTGTATTAGTAAATACAAATACAAATGTTTTTTTTAGAATTTATTTTTATCGTTACCTTTGAATCACAAATTTTAGCAATAGCATTTTAGCAACTAATCAAGCAGGGAAATCAAGCAGGAGCCTGCATCAAAGGAAGGGGAGGGGCCAGGGTACAGATCACAACACTCAGTCTGTTGCGTATTTTGGTGGATCCGGAAGAGGCAGGGTGCAAGATGGAGGGTGTGTGCTGAAGCCCCGGCAAACAAAGAGCAATCCAAATATACTAAATCTTAACATTCTAAGCCAATTCAAGTAATTTTCCCACGCTCTTCATTTCCGATTTTCAAACTTAGAAATGTAAAAGATAGGGGTAGTGGGGGTTTGAGGGCCTTTTTGCGAACACTCAGTTCCATATTCATGGCCAGCCGGAATGTGGGTGTACCGATAAAGTCTCATCGTTACAGACAGAGTGGCGCCACATAGCACAGCATACCCTCCTACCCACCATCACAATGTATCTCATAGGCAAGATAACAGAGAGAAAGAGAGAGAGAGGTGGGAAGAGAGAGACAGACACACAGAGGGAGAGAGAGGATGAGGGATAGACGAGAGACAGAGAGAGAGAGAGAGAGAGAGAGAGAGAGAGAAGAGAGAGAGAGAGAGAGAGAGAGAGAGAGAGAGGAGAGAGAAAGAGAGGGGACAGAGAGAAGAGACAGAGACACATACAGGGAGAGAGAGAGAGAGAGAGAGAGAGAGAGAGAGAGAGAGAGAGAGGAGAGAGAAAAGAGAGGGGACAGAGAGAAGAGACAGAGACACATACAGAGGGAGAGAGAGATAGGGATGAGGGAGAGACGGAGAGGAGGAGATAAAGTGAGTGAGACTGAGAGGAAGACTGTGAGAGGGTGAGAGAGGGAGGGAGAGAGAGACAGGGAGAGAAAGGGGTAAAGGAGAGGAGAGGAAAAGTAGGGGAAGCCCCCAGAGCCCCACAGAGAGACAGAGACACAATTATAAACTGGGTGCAAAATTCTATATTCTGTCCCCTTCTCTAAAATATAGGCAATAATATAGAAACCTGAAGTCTAATCAAACAGACGAAGACAGAAGGAGAGAGAGAGAGAGAGAGAGAGAGAGAGATGGCAATATGCACTAAGATCTCCCATTGGCTGTCGCTGAACATGAGGACTCAAAGAATGCAAACGAGAGAGAGGATAAAAAGAGCAGTAGCTTTCTCATTGGTTCACAAAAGAATTAAGTGGCATTTAAGAACAGACTACGACTTTCTGAGTCAGATACTATTCACTTCGTAGAACAATTCCTATGAGCATCTGACATATCTATCTGATCGTTTCTGTAGTTATCTCTCAGCTCTAGTACGCTCGTATATGGCAATGCGCTTCGTAGTAATTTTTAGTTGCGACCTGGAAGTAGTTGAAGTACCTTTTGAACAAATAAGGCTTCAAGGGCGATTCGCTACGTTTGACAGTCACAATGACTGGATAGGCTTTGCTCAAAGTGATGATCATGAGACGGAGCGGATCCGTTGCAGCGCCATCTACGGAGACGCCTTCTACGAAGCAACAGTTATATTGGTAAGCAAATGATATTGACTTTTTTATCTTATTTCTATTGTTTGGTCAGCTGCAGCCTGCGGCTCTTTATAAACTGCGGAACCGGAATGCGGAATAGAATAAATTCCTTAATATAATTGCTTTTCCTGGGCTTTCAAAGCCTGTTACTGCCACAACAGACTCTTTAGGCAATAACAATGTTTAAATTGAGTCCACCGTACCGTGTCAAGAAGCAGAAATTTCTACCAGTTTTTCCACTTTGATTGTTATGATTCCTATGCCCGACTACACTACTGGAAATAGAGCAGTGCACATTTTTCGGAAATTGAAAAGTGCATATAACAAGGGCCACGATGGTATAGCATGTAGCTGAATGCGGGGAAATATTGCATCGTTTGATGAGGAAGCCATTGGAGCCAAAACAATGTCCGCATCATAAATATTTTACACCATTCCGCAGGTATTCCGTAGAATATAAAAACCGTCCGCACTTTATCAAGACCTGCAGCCTGCTACCTTCATCTATATAATGCATACAAATAAAATGGAGTCGGGGACGACTTATACCATACAATTTAGATTTACACCCAATCCTTACTTCTCAGGTATCGCTTGATGACGGGTATGATCTTACAAGAGTCATACAGTACTGCCGCAGGTGCCGGCTTGAAAAAGACTTTCGCCCGAAGCGAATGTTCCTTCAGGTTTCGCCACGCGTTATTTGTCCCGGAGTGAAGAAGCGGCTGCTGCTGAAGCCCGTGCAGGTATGTAAAAGATAATTTACCAAACTAAATTATTAAGAAACCAGGTGTCTATCGATCAGAACAGGAGCCAAAAATCACGCCGTCGAAAAAGCTTTTTGACTGTCTTTTTGCAGTGCAGTAGAAAGAATTCGTTCTTAGAAATACAAATGGAAGTGTGGGAGTGGTCGGAGGGCAGAGTGGAAAGGAATGAGCGGATTATGGGTAAAAACAACGGTTGCGGACAGGGAAGGAGAATGATTTTACTCCTATTTTTGTTTGTACGTTTCTAAGAATAAACTCTAAGCTAAGGCCAAGGGCTGCTTTAACGGAGTTATCCACAAGCCATCAGGTAAAATATAATTCTGCTAGCTTAGAAAAATGAGTATAATTCGGGCCTTTCCCTTCACTGTTGCGTCGTTATAGTCTAAGCATAACGTGAGATAATTTCGGGCTTTGAAATAATCATACACCTGGATAAACTATATAATCCATTCCCATACTATGCGATCTATCTGTGCAGGCACTCCAATCGGATCATGGCACGATGGATTCAGAGGCTGATGTCGGTTCCGGGCAGCCAGCAGCATCCGCGAGCCATCCACATGGAGCTTCTGTGGTACCTAAGCCGAGTATGGAGGCGGCTCAACTACTACCCATGCAGAACCGAGCTTCACCTTCAGCAGCAGCCGCTTCTCCGTCGGATTTGCATCGTTCGGTGCGGGTAAGCATAGCACACCTTGTGTCTCACTACCTGACGATGAAAATGTCATGGCAGACCAATTTTTAGATTTACGCTGTAGTGAAATTATAGGTCAACTTGGGCTGAATTCAAGTATATATATTATGAGTTAAACGATGAGAAGATATGAAGCGAGAAACTTAACTGCGAGAAAGAACTGTAAAAGGAAATTTTCTATGGTAAATCATGACAACTGAGTCGCAAATAAAAAGTACAACAAAATATTTATAACGCTCAGGCGCTTGGCCGTGGGTACGGTATATTTATACTATAGTGAGCGCCTTGACATGTTTAATTCTTGGGAAAGGTTAATCCGGTCCCCTGGTCATCTTTGCACATCATTTTAGTCACTATAGTCTCGACAGCAGCAACTTCAAAGTAATAAATAAATGAGTGTGCAAGATTAGTAATTGTGATTGATAAATGCTATGCTATGTTCGCATTAAATTTTAAGTACGAATTCGAGACTATGAAAGTATAAGGTGTATATGCTTTATACAAGAAAATGACATAAATGTATTCGCAGATCCGGAGTAATGAGTGTAATGATTTGTCCCCACCCCTATTCTATTCAGCCAACAGATACCGCTACGGCTACATCGACACCAGGGCCTCAACATGACCAGAGTTTCACTGCTGCTGCTGCTGCTGCTGCTATCACAGCTGCTAGCTCAAGCACCCAGAGCCGCAACAGGGAAAGCGTGGGCCTACAACTGGAGAACCAAGCCGCTCGCAGGCTGATGATGGACTTAACAGCCAAGTTCGGTGACTTGGCGAGTCTGAAGGGTATCTCGCAGCTGATGTTGCTGGTGTTGCGCGGCCAGCAGCTCCAAGAGCAGCGAGACGCAACAATACAACAGCAGCAGCGGGAGATTCTGGCGGCCCTCAACAGGCAGGGCAACTCGACTGTTGGCGGCACTATCATCGAGCTGCCCGAAGCTGAATGGCAACCAGCTGCTTCGTGGGCGGGCTATCTAAAGCTGGCATCAGATAAGGAGGCACAGAAAGTTCTGCGCACGCAACTGGCACGCTGCCGGGGTGACAGTGTTGCGAGCACCATCCGACGGATGCTGCTAAAGTGTATCACCCCTGAAATGATGGCCCAGCTAAACTATTGCGGTCGAGGCTTGGCCGAGAGGTCCGGCGGCGCGGGAACAGATGACAGCCTTGGCTTCCAGACAACACTGCTTCCTCTTCTGAAGCGTAAGTTTACAGAAATCCGAAAGTGTGTAATTGTAAATCTAGAATCAGAATCATTTTGCCTAATTTTATAGTATAGTTTCTTCAATGAAACTGGTTCAGAATGAAACATTTAGACAAATTCAAGTGAATAATGTCTACTTAAAGTAGGGACTATGGAGCATAGAGTAGAATAAATTTGACAGAATAAAACCACCAATCCAATTCCAGGAGCCGTTTCCACGATGTACAAAGACGACAAGCCTCATGAGAGGCCATCTGAGCGAGATGTAGAAAAACACGTCATCTCGGCTCTTAAGCATGCGGGGGACAACCTGCGCAAGAAGGCGAAGAAGCGCCCAAGTGCACCCGAGCAGGGCAGCGGAAAGCGGCACTATCCTGATTCGCAGGACTTATCTGACGAGTCTCCATCGCCTTAACCATCATATGTGCACAACTATCACCCTCCCGTCAAAACAAAGCCCCCCTGGGAATTCTCCGGAAAATCCCCCGACAATCGGTGACGCAAAAATCCCCCAATCTCAAAATCTCATTTCTATGCCTCATTTTTAGGTGCATATAGTAAGCTAAGAATTTCCCTTTTGTGGTTCAGTTGCCCTTCTCACAAAGATGCCCCATTTTACTGTTCCCACCTCCATAATTAGCTGTCTTGAAAATATGTTTATTCTCAGATATAGCCACGCGAAAGCCGATTGTAAAATGTGTTTATAGGGCGTTAGAAAATGGCATATGCAAATAGCTATTCATCAAGAAGAAAATTCGCAAAAGCCAACTGCATGCCGAAATTTTTCCACAGCATTTTCTAAATTTTATGGAGGCCATTGAGCCAGAGAGGAAGCTTTATAATTACCATACGCGCCTATGGATTGGAGATTTGAGTTATCAAAACGTCAGGTTAGGGTCTCTGCGAATCGATTTTTGCAAGGTTCTTCGCAAGGGACAATTCTCGCATGAAAGAGATTCTCATACAGTGAGTCTCAAAGAAAAATTTCTGAAAGCAGTTGTCAATTGGCGCTTCTCACAGCGAGCGATTCTCTGTGGGGGTCAAACTAGATGTACTTGGACGCTAAACTAGGTGTTCTTGGGGCGATAAATTAGGTGTCCTTGGGACGCTAAACTAGGTGTCCTTGGGGCGATAAATTAGGTGTCCTTGGGACGCTAAACTAGGTGTCCTTGGGGCGATAAATTAGGTGTCCTTGGGACGCTAAACTAGATGTCCTTGAGGCGCTAAATTAGGTGTCCTTGGGCGATAAATTAGGTGTCCTTAGGGGGTCAAACTAGATGTTTTGGGGCGATAAATTAGGTGTCCTTGGGGTGATAAATTAGGTGTCCTTGGGACGCTAAACTAGATGTCCTTGGGGCGCTAAATTAGGTGTCCTTGGGGCGATAAATTAGGTGTCCTTAGGGGGTCAAACTAGATGTTTTGGGGCGATAAATTAGGTGTCCTTGGGGTGATAAATTAGGTGTCCTTGGGACGCTAAACTAGATGTCCTTGGGGCGCTAAATTAGGTGTCCTTGGGCGATAAATTAGGTGTCCTTAGTGGGTCAAACTAGATGTTCTTGGGACGCTAAACTAGGTGTTCTTGGGGCGATAAATTAGGTGTCCTTGGGACGCTAAACTAGGTGTCCTTGGGGCGATAAATTAGGTGTCCTTGGGACGCTAAACTAGGTGTCCTTGGGGCGATAAATTAGGTGTCCTTGGGACGCTAAACTAGATGTCCTTGGGCGCTAAATTAGGTGTCCTTGGGGCGATAAATTAGGTGTCCTTGGGACGCTAAACTAGATGTCCTTGAGGCGCTAAATTAGGTGTCCTTGGGGCGTTAAACTAGATGTCCTTGGGGCACTAAATTAGGTGTCCTTGGGGCGATAAATTAGGTGTCCTTGGGACGCTAAACTAGATGTACTTGGGGCGATAAATTAGGTGTCCTTAGGGGATCAAACTAGATGTCCTTGGGGCGCTAAATTAGGTGTCCTTGGGCGATAAACTAGATGTACTTGGGGCGATAAATTAGGTGTCCTTAGGGGATCAAACTAGATGTCCTTGGGGCGCTAAATTAGGTGTCCTTATATGTTAAATGATACAGCTGATCTTTTACTCTAAACCCCAAACGTTTAAAAAATAATGAGTTTTTTGACCCCATAAATCGACTATTATTGCAGCTTCTGTACATAACAGTGTTATTACTTTATGTGCATAGAAAGCCCATTGAATTAGTCATTTGGCCGTATGAATAAAGTGAGCAATAACTGGCAAGTTTCACCTCAAACTCTGAGTTGAGCAAGAGCTCGAACTCGAGTACTGCTCTGATCTGGAGTAGTTGCTCAATGTTCATAATCAGAAAATTAGTTAGCTAATGCACGCCATATTTCTATTGATGACTGCTTATTTGTCTGTGGGGTACAATGGACCCTATAGGCCATTTATACCTTATTGTACTTTATTGTACTTAATATTGTGAACGATTGCTTTCTTGTACGCTTCGTGTATGCTTAATAAACAACAGTTTGATATTATTGTACTTTTTTGAAGTATGTCTATGGGTGAATTTTTTCTTCTCTAGCAGGAACTGAATAATCAGGTAATTCTATAAATATAATGCTAAAAAGCATTTCCCATAGCAACATAATGTTTATTTGTTGAAAAGGACTGCATCTATATTTCGTTTCTTTTTTATTCCGAAAAAATAAAAAATTCGTGGGATATATCATGGTCCATCTACACTACTACACGATACAAGTAGTATCGTACGCATATAAGAGTCGCTAATGGGTCTTCCGACCGCCGTCGCAGCGACCGTTGTGGCGACGGAAACTCGGCGTTCACTCGAACGGAGTTTCCGCCGTCGTAAACGCAACAAACAGAAGCCGTCGCGGCGACCATTTTTTTCCCACCGGGTTGCTTTTATCTTTAGTTTAGAGCAGTATTGCTAGTTCCCTAGGACTTAGAAATGGTTTCCTAGTGCTCTGTGTAGGTTAGAGAGGAAACTTAGACACCGGAAATTCGTCTCTGTGTGCTCCGGAGCTGTATTAGTGCGATTTTCACCTGCTGACCTCATTCCCTGGGCCGCCTACGCACACTCGTTTTTTTGACCAATGAGTCCGCTAATAGCACTGATAATAGCACAGGTAATGGCACCGTCTGTCTGTCTGTCTGTCTGTCTGTCTGTCTGTCTGTCTGTCTGTCTGTCTGTCTGTCTGTCTGTCTGTCTGTCTGTCTGTCTGTCTGTCTGTCTGTCTGTCTGTCTGTCTGTCTGTCTGTCTGTCTGTCTGTCTGTCTGTCTGTCTGTCTGTCTGTCTGTGTGTGTGTCTGTCTGTCTGTCTGTCTGTCTGTCTGTCTGTCTGTCTGTCTGTCTGTCTGTCTGTCTGTCTGTCTGT
>NIVC01001564.1:30000-215000 GCA_002269645.1 Macrostomum lignano | reverse complement strand
AAGGGCAGTGTACACTTTCTGCTCCTCGATTTTGACGCTTAATCTTACCAAAATTCTTAATTTAAGTTTACCCGAAATTAATTTGATTGCGGCCGGGAATCGAACCCGGGCCTTCTGGCCCGAGAGTCGGACGCGTTAACCACTGAGCTACACTGCCCCTCGCGCAGACAGCTATGCGACTGCCTTATTAAATAATTACGTTTTGACTATGTTGACTCGATAAAAGCAACTGCAGGGAGCAAAAATGATGGCTACATTTTCTGGGATTGACATGTTTTGCCAATTCCTAGATTTCCGGATAATCCCTCTGAGAGGCCATTAAGCAAGAGAGGTTTTATCTGTTCTGGTTCGACTGGCTCTGGGCTTCAGTCCCTATTAGATGTCTATCTCGACGGTCGGGGCCAAGCGTGACTTCCCAGCTCATTTGTGGGCAGGAGACAGCGTTGCATTTTCGGGTAAAGTCCTCTCGACAGCATCTTATCGGCCCTTAGTAACTATTCACTTGTCGGTAAATTTGGTTAGTTCGTTGTGGAGGCCGCGGGAATGCTCTCTAGCCAAGATCAGTGGGTTGAAAGTGAAGTGACCTTAGTTTAAATTGACGATGCTAGTATACTCAAGAAGTTTTTGTGACACTTGAAGAACTGAGAACAAAGAGCATGAGTTCGTGAATCGGCTCAAAAGTTCTGAATGACTACATGAGTGACTTCGTGAATGACATCATGAGTGACTTCGTGAGTGACTTCATGAGTGACTTCATGAGTGACTTCATGAGTGACTTCATGAGTGACTTCATGAGTGACTTCATGAGTGACTTCATGAGTGACTTCGTGAGTGACTTCATGAGTGACTTCATGAGTGACTTCATGAGTGACTTCATGAGTGACTTCATAAGTGACTTCATGAGTGACTTCGTGAGTGACTTCATGAGTGACTTCATGAGTGACTTCACGAGTGATATCATGAGTGACTTCACGAGTGATATCATGAGTGACTTCGTGAGTGACTTCTTGAGTGACTTCATGAGTGACTTCATGAGTGACTTCATGAGTGACTTCATGAGTGACTTCATGAGTGACTTCGTGAGTGACATCATGAGTGACTTTATGAGTGACTTTTTGAGTGACTTCATGAGTGACTTCATGAGTGACATCATGAGTGACTTCATGAGTGACTTCATGAGTGACTTCATGAGTGACTTCATTAGTGACTTCGTGCGTGACTTATTAAGTGATTTGTGTCAGAGATTTTATAGACCAAAACTTGTCCCGAGCCCTTGAAAGAAACAATTGAAATCCTCTTCAAAAAGCTTATAGAGTGAAATATCTATTTTTTCAAAGCTGTGGGTCTCAGCTGGGGTTAGTCTTTGAATCGGCAGCTGCGTTTTCAATTTTTGTCCATCAATTATTTTTTATCAAAGACCGACGGGTTTATAGAAAATCCTTTCATAAAGGTGAAATTTCCTGAAGGATTGAGAGCTTTTTGGATTCGGGTCGTTATGGCGTGGTTTAGTTCGATTTGGGATGCTCAGCACGGGGACTTCTTACGACCTAGAGTTCTCATGATCCTTTATTAACTAAAATTTATCCATGATCTGAAACTCTGCTGATGTCCATGACATTTGAGGGCATGAACTTTTTTATCTATGACCCCCGATCTATGATCTTAATCCTCCTTGACCTCCCCAATCCATGACTTCCCTAATCAGTGACCCCCAATAAATAATCTCCCTAATTCATGAAATCACCAATCCATGACCTCCTCAATATAGATATGGCCTCCCCAATCTATGGCCTCATCAACCCATGACCTCCCCAATCCATGACCTCACCAATCCATGACCTCACCAATCCATGACCTCACCGATCCATGACCTCACCGATCCATGACCTCCCCAATCCATGACCTCCCCAATCCATGACCTCACCAATCCATGACCTCCCCAATCCATGGCCTCACCGATCCATGGCCTCATCAATCCATGACTTCCCCAAGCCATGACCTCCCCAAGCCATGACCTGCCCAATCAGTGACCTCCCCAATCCATGACCTCCCGATTGATGACCTCCCAATCCATGACCTCACCAATCCATGACCTCCCTAATCCATGACCTCCCCAATCCATGGCATCATCAATCCATGACTTCCCCAAACCATGACCTCCCCAAGCCATGACCTCCCCAATCCATGACCTCCCCAATCCATGGCCTCATCAATCCATGACTTCCCCAAGCCATGACCTCCCCAAGCCATGACCTGCCCAATCAGTGACCTCCCCAATCCATGACCTCCCGATTGATGACCTCCCAATCCATGACCTCCCCAAGCCATGACCTCCCCAATCCATGACCTCCCCAATCCATGGCCTCATCAATCCATGACTTCCCCAAACCATGACCTCCCCAAGCCATGCCCTGCCCAATCAGTGACCTCCCCAATCCATGACCTCCCGATTGATGACCTCCCAATCCATGACCTCACCAATCCATGACCTCCCAATCCATGACCTCACCAATCCATGACCTCCCAATCCATGACCTCCCCAATCCATGACCTCCAAATCCATGACCTCCCCAATCCATGACCTCCCTGATTCATGAACTCATCAACCCATGACCTCTCCAATCGTTGACCCCCCAATTAATGACAAGAGAAATGTAACAACCATCTAAATTGATCTAACTAAACAAAGTTGAGTTGCAACAAGAATTTTGTTAACTTATGAGTCCAATTGTCCCTCAGTAAAGATTTTCACCTCTATTTCGTTACATTGAAAGTCTGCATACATGTAGTTTACCGCGGTTGACATTTGACAGTCTCTATTTTCCAGGTAGGTATAAGTGTAAGTGCATGTGCCTTTTTTACCGAAACTACCCCTGTGTATGCTGGGAAAGTCACGGATGTTAAAAGTACATTTGGCGGATGTTTCAGTTTTATTGTTTAATCTCACTTCACTTTGGGTCTATCTGGAGAATTCTGACGCGATCGATCTTATCTAGGTTTATATCAATCTCATCGAGATTTCATCAATCCTATCTAGATTTCTATCACTCTCATAGACATTACCATCAATCCCATCTAGCTTTCTATCAATCTCATCTACATTTCCATCAATCTGATATAGATTTCCTTCAATCTTAACTAGATTTCTATCAATCTCATCTAGATTTCCATCAATCTCATCTAGATTTTTATCAATCTCATCTAGATTTCCATCAATCTCATTTAGATTTCTGTGAAACTCATCTAGATTTCCTTCAATCTCATCTAGATTTCCTTCAATCTCATCTAGATTTCCATCAGTCTCATCTAGATTTTCATCAATCTCATGTAGATTTTTATCAATCTTATGTAGATTTCGTTCAATCTCATCTAGATTTCGGTCAATCTCATCTAGATTTTCGTCAATCTCATCTACATTTCCATCAATCTGATATAGATTTCCATCAATCTTATCTACATTTCCATCAATCTCATCTACATTTCCATCAATCTCATCTACATTTCCATCAATCTCATCTACATTTCCATCAATCTCATCTACATTTCCATCAATCTCATCTACATTTCCATCAATCTCATCTACATTTCCATCAACCTCATCTACATTTCCATCAATCTCATCTACATTTCCATCAATCTCATCTACATTTCCATCAATCTCATCTACATTTCCATCAATCTCATCTACATTTCCATCAATCTCATCTACATTTCCATCAATCTCATCTACATTTCCATCAATCTGATATAGATTTCATTCAATCTTAACTACATTTCCATTAATCTCATCTAGATTTCTTTCACTCTCATAGACATTTCCATCAATCTCATCTACATTTCCATCAATCTCATCTACATTTCCATCAATCTGATATAGATTTCCTTCAATCTTAACTACATTTCCATCAATCTCATCTACATTTCCATCAATCTCATCTACATTTCCATCAATCTCATCTACATTTCCATCAATCTCATCTACATTTCCATCAATCTCATCTAGATTTCTTTCACTCTCATAGACATTTCCATCAATCTCATCTACATTTCCATCGATCTAATATAGATTTCCTTCAATCTTAACTAGATTTCCATTAATTTCATCTAGATTTCTATCACTCTCATGGAGATTTCCATCCATCTATGTAGATTTCCATCAAGCTCACTGAGCTATGAAATCAGAAACTGCGCCAGAAGTCTCACCTGATGAACATCTCAACCCCGGTGTCAGCAACGTGCCGATGCACAGCCTTCCAAGAAGTCTTGAGCTTGTACAGTTCTCGTTGGCTCAGACCCAGCTTGGGGTCCACAAGCGGACCTCCTGCTTGACCTTCTTTGTCCCCTTGCAGAGCTGCATCGCTGAGCTCCCCCCTGTTGCCGAATCGCTGCTGCTTGCTGACATCCGGGTCAGCGTAGCTGACCGCGCCGATCTGGGCAGCTTTGGCTGGAGTGCAGCCCATTTCTCAGCGACACTGCAGGGACATCCGCTGCATTTGAGCATTGGGTTAAATTAGTTATGGAATCTTCTTCAAGCTGCCGTTTCAAAGTGAAGGATTCGACTGGAAATACTGCTGCCCAATCAGGTTGTCGAAGCGTGGATTTCTGTGCACTCTGATGGAAATGGCTGATTGGATTCGTGCCAAACTGGTGGCTTGCGGCATGGAAACTGCCACTCGCGTCTCAGCCCACCCCCCATCTCATTCCATCTAATCTCATCACCTCCAATCTCATCCCCTTCAAATCTGATCTCCTTTCAATCTCACCCCTCCGTTCTCATCCCCGCTAATCTCATCCCATCCAATCTTATCCCCTTTCCAATCTCATCGCCTCAAAATTCATCCCCTTCCAATCTCATCCCCATCCAATCTCATCCCATCCAATCTCATCCCATCCAATCTCATCCCATCCAATCTCATCCCATCCAATCTCATCCCATCCAATCTCATCTCCTTCCAATCTCACCCCTCCGTTCTCATCCCCGCCAATCTCATCCCATCCAATCTCATCCCATCCAATCTCATCCCCATCCAATCTCATCTCCTTCCAATCTCACCACTTCAAACTCATCCCTTTCCAATCTCATCCCCCATTTAATCTCATCCCATCCGATCTCATCTCATCCAATCTCATCCTATCGATCCCATCCCCTTCCAATCTCATCCCATCCAATCTCATCCCATCGATCCCATCCCCTTCCAATCTCATCCCATCGATCCCATCCCCTTCCAATCTCATCCCATCCAATCTCATCCCATCGACCCCATCCCCTTCCAATCTCATCCCATCCAATCTCATCCCCATCCAATCTCATCTCCTTCCAATCTCACCCCTTCAAACTCATCCCTTTCCAATCTCATCCCCCATCCAATCTCATCCCATCCGATCTCATCTCATCCAATCTCATCCCATCCGATCTCATCCCCTCCAATCTCATACTCTCGTATCTCATTCTCTCTTATCTTATCCGCTGTTATATAAGAAGGAAAGACGGAGAAAGTTGAAACGTAGAGATAGGGGTTGAGATGGGGTAGAGATGAGGGAGATGGAAGGTGTAGAAGGGGAGATAGAATTAGAAACGGAAATGATATTTAAGCAATGGAAAAAACCTGGCACACGGAAGAAGCAGCAGATAAAAAAGTAAGAAAGTTGCAAAATAATTATCAAACCCGTGTTGAAAAGTATATTTAACAATCAAGACCAGGAAAAGTAACAAAACAAGGAGCCAAATCGTTACTTTCATATTCATTTGTTTCGGCCTTCCTGAAGGCTCTGCAGCCAGCTGATTCCAGATATCTCAGATTTGACCCCGCTGATGCAAAGAAGCCTACATTTTAGCTATTGAATGGCTAACCAATTGGCAACAGTCGTCTGCTGTAACCGAGGACTTCTGTCTTGATCGAAAATAACCTATCAACGCATGTGAACCACTTTCATGTGGTTTCATTTTCAATCTGTAAGGAGGACCCCTCTGATCTCTCCCTCTACCCTCTCTGATCTACCCTCTCTGATCTCCTCTCTGATCTCCCTCTCTGATCTACCCTCTCTGATCTCCTCTCTGATCTCCCCTCTCTGATCTCCCCTCTCTGATCTCCCCTCTCTGATCTCCCTCTCTGATCTCCCCTCTCTGATCTCCTCTCTGATCTCCCTCTCTGATCTCCCCTCTCTGATCTCCCTCTCTGATCTCCCCTCTCTGATCTCCCTCTCTGATCTCCCCTCTCTGATCTCCCCTCTCTGATCTCCCCTCTCTGATCTCCCCTCTCTGATCTCCCTCTCTGATCTCTCCTCTCTGATCTACCCTCTCTGATCTCCCCTCTCTGATCTACCCTCTCTGATCTCCCCTCTCTGATCTCCCCTCTCTGATCTCCCCTCTCTGATCTCCCCTCTCTGATCTCCCCTCTCTGATCTCCCCTCTCTGATCTCCCCTCTCTGATCTCCCCTCTCTGATCTCCTCTCTCTGATCTCCCCTCTCTGATCTCCCTCTCTGATCTCCCCTCTCTGATCTCCCCTCTCTGATCTACCCTCTCTGATCTCCCCTCTCTGATCTCCCCTCTCTGATCTACCCTCTCTGATCTCCCCTCTCTGATCTACCCTCTCTGATCTCCCCTCTCTGATCTACCCTCTCTGATCTCCTCTCTGATCTCCCTCTCTGATCTACCCTCTCTGATCTCCTCTCTGATCTCCCCTCTCTGATCTCCCCTCTCTGATCTTCCCTCTCTGATCTCCCTCTCTGAGCTACCCTCTCTGATCTCCTCTCTGATCTCCCCTCTCTGATCTCCCCTCTCTGATCTCCCCTCTCTGATCTCCCTCTCTGATCTCCCCTCTCTGATCTCCTCTCTGATCTCCCTCTCTGATCTCCCCTCTCTGATCTCCCTCTCTGATCTCCCCTCTCTGATCTCCCTCTCTGATCTCCCCTCTCTGATCTCCTCTCTGATCTCCCTCTCTGATCTCCCCTCTCTGATCTCCTCTCTGATCTCCCCTCTCTGATCTCCCTCTCTGATCTCCCCTCTCTGATCTCCTCTCTGATCTCCCTCTCTGATCTCCCCTCTCTGATCTCCTCTCTGATCTCCCCTCTCTGATCTCCTCTCTGATCTCCCCTCTCTGATCTCCCTCTCTGATCTCTCCTCTCTGATCTACCCTCTCTGATCTCCCCTCTCTGATCTCCCCTCTCTGATCTCCCCTCTCTGATTTCCTCCCTGATCTCCCTCTCTAATCTTCCCTCTCTGATCTCCCCTCTCTGATCTCCCCTCTCTGATCTACCCTCTCTGATCTCCCCTCTCTGATCTCCCCTCTCTGATCTACCCTCTCTGATCTCCCTCTCTGATCTACCCTCTCTGATCTCCCCTCTCTGATCTCCCCTCTCTGATCTCCCCTCTCTGATTTCCTCCCTGATCTCCCTCTCTGATCTTCCCTCTCTGATCTCCCCTCTCTGGTCTCCCCTCTCTGATCTACCCTCTCTGATCTCCTCTCTGATCTCCCCTCTCTGATCTCCTCTCTGATCTCCCCTCTCTGATTTCCTCCCTGATCTCCCTCTCTGATCTCCCCTCTCTGATCTCCCCTCTCTGATCTCCCCTCTCTGATCTCCCCTCTCTGATCTCCCCTCTCTGATCTCCCCTCTCTGATCTCCCTCTCTGATCTCCTCTCTGATCTCCCCTCTCTGATCTCCCCTCTCTGATCTCCCTCTCTGATCTCCTCTCTGATCTCCCCTCTCTGATTTCCTCCCTGATCTCCCTCTCTGATCTCCCCTCTCTGATCTCCCCTCTCTGTTCTCCCCTCTCTGTGTCTCTAATTCAAAGATTAACTCAAATACTAAGCTTTACACGAAGACGCTATTGTGTCAATGCGCTTAGAAGATGCCCAGCCAGTTTTGAGCAAGATTTGTAGCTCGTACAAACTGCTAAAAATAGACATGTGCAGCAGAAGTGCATTGAACTAGTGCGTACGAACAAATCCAAAATGAGTGCCATTTTGCTTTTACTGCCTGTGTAAAGTCTCTGTATAATTAATACTCAAAGAAATCGATTAACTGATGAATAGCGGAACTAGTAGGAGCATCTGGAAACGAAACATTGGTAAAAAGTTTTGTAGAAAGTTATTAAAATATCATTAACACTTCATGCCTCAGAAAACGAGTTAAAATTATTTACAATGCATAACAATGATCTAACATTGTTTTCACTTAATTCGTAATACAATTGAAAAGGTTGGAAAACGCTGAATAGACAATTAGACACGCTTCATACTACTCGTACTTATTAATAAGTAGTTTAGTGATACGCTCGTATTAGAAATTTCAAATTACGGCTTTGTATCGTGGAAGAAAATAGCTGTGTAGTTTACCATCCAGCGTCTATCAGCAGCTTCTCCCGCTGTTTCTTGATCAATCAGAATTCTCATCCTATTCCATACTGGTCTATTCAGTACGGTGCAGCTGCTGAAACATATGAGTTTAGTTTGGAACGAATTGAAAGAGCTTATCCGACAAATGAAGATACCAGTCGACATGTTAAAACTGCAGGTCCTACTCAACATATCGGAACTCGGTATCGACAAGTTATAAAAATATAAAAGATATAGTATATTTTACCTTTGATCTGTGCTTTGCTCATTTGTGGAATTGGAGCTCGGCTGAGCTGTTGTGCTCATGGTAATTGTTTCTTTCGTCAGTAAGATTCCAATGGTTTTGAGTTCTGTTGCCTCTTTATCCCTTTCTTACTGATTCCAATTCCGTGCAACATTATTATAGAGTTCTTCACTACAATGCAGTTCAGTTATTTACTGAAATAAACTCAACTTGACATCACTTATTTCCCTATAACTGGTCCAGATTGGAGCCATCTTTAAAGGAAGAATAACCGTTTTGAGTATTTTGATCTCAAGGTAGTACCGCGGTGAATCATTTTTAAAAAGATCCCGAGTTTGAGAACAGCGTCAAAAGTGTTTTACTATAAAAAGGCTATTTGCGAACAAGTAAATCAAGTGCTATTTTAATTGTGAAGCTTTACGGTGCTCATCCATTTTACCTATTGATTAACCTGTAGATAAATAAAAGACCATAAAATAAACTTCATGCCACCTTTTTAGAACCGAATGCCTGACAAGATTTCTACTCGCATGCAAAAATCTACACAATGCACAATGCGAAAATTTATTTTTAGCTCACTACGAACATAGCTACGTAAACCACTGCTAGAAGTGCATGAACGCTGCATTCACACTGGCCGATTGACTTGATAGATTCGAGTGGTGAATTATCGATGACACTCACCTACATGTGGAACACCCATTCACCCAGCTCATGCAGAACATGTATTCATGCACCCACATGCAAAACACGTATTCACCCTCATGCAGAGCACGCATTATTCACCCTCATGCAGAACACGCATTCCCCTCATGTACGAACACGCATTCACCCTCATGCAGAACACGCATTCACCCACATGCAGAACACGCATTCACCCTCATGCAGAACACGCATTCACCCACATGCAGAACACGCATTCACCCTCATGCAGAACACGCATTCACCCTCATGCAGAACACGCATTCACCCTCATGCAGAACACGCATTCACCCACATGCAGAACACGCATTCACCCTCATGCAGAACACGCATTCACCCTCATGTACGAACACGCATTCACCCTCATGCAGAACACGCATTCACCCTCATGCTGAACACGCATTCACCCTCATGCAGAACACGCATTCACCCACATGCGGACACTCCGTGGCGGAATTTTAAATCCGGGGTGTAACCTAAGCGGCGCCAATATTTGGTGTCTTCGTGGGCATAGTTGCGCCAAATTGCTGAATAAAAATGATTTCTGAATACGTTGAATACTGAACGCCTGTACGCGCATGTACTTCTGTATTTTGATTTTTACTTTTTTAAAGTAAATGACTAAATTATATTTTTAAGTTTTACATAGATACTTTGTAAGAATTCCGTTACAGCATCAACAGCAATGCAATTTTTTCGATTTGATGTACAAATCGAGTAGTTACGATCGCTAATAATAAAAACTCTCACAAACAAACAACCACACGTACCCCAACATGCAATGAAGTCTAAATTCAATACTACATCAACGCTACATATATTATCACTGCAGGACCGATTTTAGTTCAATGCTTAATGCAGAACAGAAAGATCGATCAAAAGTATAGCGGATGATGTAGCGGTGCGACAACCAAAGTGTACGCGGTCTCTTGCATGCAGGTGCAGGGCGCCCTGTCTCTTAGATGGGCACCCAGCTGTCTCTCTTAGGTAGGCGCCCCTTGTCTCTTTTGGTGGGCGCCATTGGCTGCAAATTATCTCATGGTGGGCGCCCCTAGCTCTTGGTGGGCGCTCCTGTCTCTTGGTGGGCGCCCTAGCTGTCTCTTGGTGGGCGCAACTGTCTCTCGGTGGGCGCCCTGTCTCTTGTTTGGCACTCCTGTCTCTTGGTGGGCGCCCCTGTCATGCAATGTACGTTTATAGAATGCCGCGTCGGGGAATCATTTCGTTAACATGTAAATGTAGTACTAGCTAGCATATGTACATGTGATAATCACGCGCCGCCTTTCATGGCTCCAGCTTTCCCGCTTGGCCGCTTCAAGTGGAAGCATCGCTTTTGTAGTACCATGTACATACTCGTAAGAATGAATGCATGCAAAATTCAGATTGAGGAAAATTTTACAAATGCGAGTGAAAGGGACACAGTCCCATTATTTTAGAGTAAAAATTTTCCTGTACTGTATTTTTTTAGCAATGGAGAAATAAAAAAAGAAAGAAAATTCGGATATATTGTGATAGAATATTACTGTATAAGTCTGGATTCAAACTCCAGAATTTTAATTTTGTCTTTCTTTTTCCGGTGGTCTTAATACATTTAATGCATATGTATTTAAGAAAGTAAATGTATTTCCAGTGAATATTATTTGTTTGAATGCAATGATTTGCTTAGTTGGTAAATATTTCCATTTGTATTTCAGCATTATTTGTTATTTCCAACACCGTTTGAACTGTTTTAAAAACGTTTCGCGCTTCAATGCACTTTTTTACCAACCCTTTTTACGCCTGTGCGCGCGCTGCGCTTTAGAAAAATTTCAAAAGTGCGCCGGACACCGTCCGCGGTTTTACAACTTTTTCCTATATAGGGTTTCTAGCTACTTATGGCAAATTCTCAGGAACTAAAGATTGAGTATAGGGTAGCCGGTAATGATCAAATTCCTGACCCTCAAGGGCTCAAAACCTGCTGAAATCCAAAGTTGCATTGCTGGTATATATGCTAAGGCTGCCTCCTCATATGCCACTATCAAGTGTTGGGCAGCTAAGTTCAAGTTTGGCTGCAACTCTCTCAAAGATGACCCTCCATATGGATGCCCCTAGTTGGCTATCAATGCTGATAATATCCAGTGCATCCAAACCTTGGTTGATGGTGATTGGTGGGTAAAGGTCAGGAATTTGTGGCAAACACTCGGCTCTTTGACTATTGGTCATCAAGATCCTATACCAGCATCTTCATTTGTCAAAGGTCTCCTTGGCCTAGTGGATCCTACAAATCTTGACAAGTGACCAGAAGTCTATGTGGTTACAGTATGCAAAGCTTGTCTAGCAAAATTACAATCTAGATCCTGTTGGCTTTCTGTTTTGTTATGGGACTGCTGATGAGACATGGATCTACCACCACAATCCTTGAAGTCAAAGGAGTCAAAGTAGTGGCTTCTAGTTGATGCACCTGTGCCACCGAAAGCATAGACTAGCCTAGATATAATGCAGGCAAGGCAATTTTACCATCTTTTGAGATTCCAAAGGCCTACTCCTACTAGACTTTTTGCCACACAAGCAGATAGTCATGAGTGCCCACTGCCTACTATGCCAATCTGATTGCCTGTCTACACAAGGCAATCAAGGAGAATCAGTGGAGAATGCTGAGCCATGGTGTGGTGCTGCTGCAAAACAATGCACCTACTCATACCAGTGGGTTGGCAAAGGCAGCTGTCAGCATTGCAAGGTTCTAATAGCTGCCACACCCTGCCTATTTACTAGACCTTGTCCTTAGCAACTTTTACCTGTTTCCATATCTTAAGTGAGCATTCTATAGGCAGCAATTTGACACTGATAGGCCTAAGGCACTAAAGGATGCTGCAACCTCGGTTTGAGGGGTGCTCAATGCAGTTCTTTCAGCATTGAAGCATTGCAATCAAGATATCATAAGTGCATCTTGGTCAAGGGAGACTATATAGGAAAAAAAGCTGATTGCATTTGCCCTAGTTCTCTCTCCTTCAAACCAAGGCTCAGAACTTTTTACTGCCCTTTGTAAATTTGAATAATCAAATTTTTTTAAATCCAGAAAGGGAAAGCTTTTTTTGCAGCTTTTTTCTATACTAAATTGCAAGACAAAGCAAATAGAAAGTCTTGAAATCCAAGATGCCATTGCTCTTGATGAAATTTGGGCTCAAATTTACAGGTATATGGCAAGAGTAACAATGTATTATATTTATAGTATAAAATTTCTTGTTGTATAATCAGTTTAATAATGTAGGATTGAAGGTAATATATAAGTAAAGTTAATAAATGTTTTTATTCACTTCCAAATTCTAAAGTATAACTATATCATTTAATATTTTTTATTTAGACAACTCCCCCAAGATTAAAACTGAGCCTAGCTATATTATAAAAAGAAGTTTAAGCATTCCTAAATATAAAATTAATGATAAATATATTTTATTACTGAACCAAATAATTAAAGTGCGCACTTTTTATGTTCATATAACATAAGCCTAGCTTATCTATTTTTTTATACAAGTTAGACAAAACTGAATTAAAAAATTTCAAAATCTTCTATATTTTAGTATTCTTGAAATGCATGATTTATATAGCTGTAGTGTTGTATGTAAAAATATTTCAAGCCTAAATGAATCAATAACCTAAGTCTTTTATATTTATTTAACTTGATTTGTAGTTTTAAATGATTATATTTTTGTGGTTTTAGCTAAAAGAGCAATAGTTTTCTATGAGAATATATATATAGCTATTGTATTCTATACCATAGTCATAATATTTTATAGCCATAATTAAAATAGAATCATACATGTGCAACTGCTAGCCAAATTGGGGCAGACAAATAGCAAGTTACAAAATTGAAACCAATTTGACAAATTTAGATTTTTGTTTACCTCTTTGAGAGAACTTGACAATGAATTGAAAAAAAATACTTTGTTTTTAGTTGAATTGCAAAACAAAGTTGCATTTTTAGTCAAAATATGGCTGCTGTAATTTCAATAATTATTAAGTATTAATGGTAAACAAAAAATATAATTTTCATGCTGGAGCCAAAGCAGCAGCAAAGTGCAGCACTTGCTGCTAGTCAGCTGCTGCAACTGCGCTGCAAGCATCCTGCTATTGCTCAGCAAGTTCAACAGGCCAATGTTATTAGTAGTCAACTAGATTCCTTAGACCAGGTGGAATCACTTCGCAGTGAGATTGCAACATTGCGGGCTAATTGCAGTGAACTCACTCACAAGTTAGGCCAACTAGAAGCGTCATCAGCTATTGTTAATGAGACTGCGCATTGTCTTGACAACGACTTAGCAATGGTTAAGGCCGCTACAGATGCTGAACTAGCTCGAGTGTCTCAGTTGGACAGAGAGAAATCCTTGGCCATGGCTGCAGTCGACAGTGCCGCCTGGCTGAGAGGCGAATTGCAGAGGCTGCACAGTCGGTTGGCAAAAGCTGAGTCTGTTGAACAAGAACTGAAGACGCTCAGAATCGAGGTTGGTTGGTCTTACAAAATCTATATATATATATTTTGGCATCAAAAATAATGATTTATTTTTTGAGTAGTTGTAATTATAATCCCCTACATTAAATATCGCTAATCCCCTACATTAAATATTGCTAATCCTACATTAAATATTGCTAATCCCCTACATTAAATATTGCTAATCCCCTACATTAAATATTGCTAATCCCCTACATTAAATATTGCTAATCCCCTACATTAAGAGTTGCTAATCCCCTACATTAAGAGTCGCTAATCCCCTACATTAAGAATCGCTAATCCCCCTACATTAAGAATCTCTAATCCCCTACATTAAGAATCTCTAATCCCCTACATTAAGAATCGCTAATCCCCCTACATTAAGAATCTCTAATCCCCTACATTAAGAATCTCTAATCCCCTACATTAAGAATCTCTAATCCCCTACATTAAGAATCTCTAATCCCCCTACATTAAGAATCGCTAATCCCCTGCTTTAAGATTCGCCCCAGTAAAGCTATAAACAAAAATCCTTGCAATCCCACAGGCCTCTGAGTCGGGCAGCCTTCGCCGCCAGCTCAGTCACGCTGTTGAGTCAGTCAACGCTGAGCAAACTCGATGTCGCAGATTAGAAGCTGATCGAACTCGGTTGCTAGGCGACAGTGCGAACAGCTCAGAGTCGATTGATAATCTGAAGCGGGCTTTGGAGTCTACTCAATCAATGCTCAGCGAGCAGCGTCGATTGACTTGTCGGACTCAACTTGAGACTCAACAGCTGTCTATTCGGCTAGCGGAGTCTGTCGAACCGGAAGTTCAGAAGCTGCGCTCGGATATGCGCAGGTTGAGGGAACGGCGCGACGAACTGCTGGTTAGTATAAGAGATGGGGGGTGAACCGGTTTGAGAACTGATGGTTTTACTTTGATTAGCAATCAGCATCTTGAAAATCATCTAACGCTTGCCCAAGTTGGTCAAATCTAGAAATCAAAACTAACTGGCATCTAGAGAAATCACTATCTGGCATCTAGAGAGTCAGTATCTGGCATCTAGAGAAATCACTATCTGGCATCTAGAGAGTCAGTATCTGGCATCTAGAGAGTCAGTATCCGGCATCTAGAGAGTCAGTATCTGGCATCTAGAGAGTCAGTATCTGGCATCTAGAGAATCACTATCTGGCATCTAGAGAATCAACTATTTGGCATCTAGAGAATCAGCATCTGGCATCTAGCGAATCACTATTTGGCATCTAGAGAATCAGCATCTGGCATCTAGAGAATCAACTATCTGGCATCTAGAGAATCACTATCTGGCATCTAGAGAATCAACTATCTGACATCTAGAGAATCACAATCTGGCATCTAGAGAATCACTATTTGGCATCTAGAGAATCACAATCTGGCATCTAGGCATCTAAAGAATCAATCAACTATCTGGCATCTAGAGAATCAACTATCTGGCATCTAGAGAATCACTATCTGACATCTAGAGAATCACAATCTGGCATCTAGAGAATCACTATTTGGCATCTAGAGAATCACAATCTGGCATCTAGGCATCTAAAGAATCAATCAACTATCTGGCATCTAGAGAATCAACTATCTGGCATCTAGAGAATCACTATCTGGCATCTAGAGAATCACTATCTGGCATCTAGAGAATCAACTATCTGGCATCTAGAGAATCACTATCTGGCATCTAGAGAATCACTATCTGGCATCTAGAGAATCAACTATCTGGCATCTAGAGAATCAACTATCTGGCATCTAGAGAATCAGCATCTGGCATCTAGAGAATCAACTCTCCAACCTCTAGAAAATCGCCGGTGAATATTCAAAACTGAGTGAATATTTCAATACATTTAAAGGTGCAGATTTAAAAATCCTGAAAATATTCGGCAATAAAACTCGTATTAACAGGCTGAACAGCAGCAGGCTCGAATACTGTCCAACATGGCTGCTGCCGATTCCAGTGCTACGCCCTTTTCGTCTGGCATATCTATTGCTGCTTCTACAGCTGCCCAGCAACAAGCTGAAGCAGAGCTGGCTGCAGTTTCCCACGAAGAATTGGAACGCGAAATTCTGCAAGCTAAACTTCGCTGCGATCAATTGGAAGCCTCTGTTGCTAATTCGGATTCTGCAACAAAGACTTTATGCTGTACTTTAGATCAATTAGACGCCGTTATTAAGCGAATGCGTTTGACAACGCCTGCTGATAATATTTCAGTCAGCTTGCGTACTATTTCGAGTACAGCTTTGGGCAGGCGTTGGACGCCCACCGTGTTGCTAGGCGGTAACTGGGGCGGCGTTGCCGACGGCCGGGACACGCCTGGTAGCAGGTTTATGGCCCGGCAGCGGCAGAGGCAGCGGGCTGATGGTGGCGCCAAGTAGGTTGAGGACAAAGACCTGAAGGAGTAGCTGTGAGCCTAGATCAGTCTGAGGACAAAGACCTGAAGGAGTAGCTGTGAGCCTAGATCAGGCTGAGGACAAAGACCTAAAGGAGTAGCTGTGAGCCTAGATCAGGCTGAGGACAAAGACCTGAAGGAGTAGCTGTGAGCCTAGATCAGGCTGAGGACAAAGACCTAAAGGAGTAGCTGTGAGCCTAGATCAGGCTGAGGACAAAGACCTGAAGGAGTAGCTGTGAGCCTAGATCAGGCTGAGGACAAAGACCTAAAGGAGTAGCTGTGAGCCTAGATCAGGCTGAGGACAAAGACCTAAAGGAGTAGCTGTGAGCCTAGATCAGGCTGAGGACAAAGACCTGAAGGAGTAGCTGTGAGCCTAGATCAGGCTGAGGACAAAGACCTAAAGGAGTAGCTGTGAGCCTAGATCAGGCTGAGGACAAAGACCTAAAGGAGTAGCTGTGAGCCTAGATCAGGCTGAGGACAAAGACCTGAAGGAGTAGCTGTGAGCCTAGATCAGGCTGAGGACAAAGACCTAAAGGAGTAGCTGTGAGCCTAGATCAGGCTGAGGACAAAGACCTGAAGGAGTAGCTGTAAGCCTAGATCAGTCTGAGGAAAAGTATTGGAAAGTAGTCATGACACTTAAAAGTGCAGTGCACTTAAACAGTAACTCGCTGAGTATAATTAACACATTTAATAGCTTTTGTTTCATAAAATCAAAACTTTAATTCATATCTATTACATTTATATTGGTGATTTATACTTTTATGCTAGTTTCATCACTGTTGAACAGTTCGTTTTATGTATTTTAGTATTTTTGGCCACAGTTCTACATAACCGCCATTTTATTATTTTTATAACTAATAATGTGTTCCATAACCAGTGCCAACTTCTCAATGAAGACACTATATAGATATTGAGACAATTTTTTTTTTGTTTTCCAACTTGCATTATTTGGGTCTTTCAAAAAACCTAAAGAAGCTTCTAGCGTTTGTAGACCATCGTGTGTTTGCTGTGATATGCATTAGAAAATTATCACTATTATTCAGTAGCTTTTGACGTTGTTGAGAAGAAACTTTTTAGCGCGTTTCGCATTCCACTACATTATTGAATCATAATTAATTTATTCTGGAAGTTAAGAGTTACATTCTACTCGACTTCAATATCTTTTCAAACTTTGAAGAAAATGCTGATATGCAGATATACAGTTGTACGAGTAGATCTGCTGCTTTAGCTTTAATTTGTCTTCAAAACAAACCATAAAAGCTGTGTACTTTTACTACAACGAAATATACTTCCTCAATACTAATTCCAGAATTTTAAATTATACGTACTTTGATTCCTAATTTTCGACAATTGACAATCGGGTAAATCCCACCCTTTTAAAAGCAATAGCAAGTTTAAGGTTTTTCTGTCAGCTTCAGCATTCTGTACTTGCTTTGTCTTGCTTCAGCTGTAGGAAGGAGGATTGTCGTAGGATTGCCCGTGGTAAAACCATGGGCAAACCAGAAACTTTGTGCTTGCTTATAAAAGAATGCTGCAAAGACTGAAATAATAGGTGAACCAAAAAGCGATTTGAGAAAAGCACAATCTCAACCCCATCACGCTTTCTGAGACCAATAGAATTTTTTTCAAATTTGTTGAAATTGCAACAATGGTATTTTCAAAAGGTAAGAATCATACCTCTCCATGGTAATTTGTTCGTTTTTTAGCAGCAAATTTTATCCCCTACGGTATAGGCTACTTCAGCCAGGTGTGAGGTAATTTGGTAACTGCAGGTATAAAAATTGAGGAATAGATATAGATAGAACTACCATTGCCATTTTTTGAATCGATATTAAAAAAGAACCAGTGACTGCTATAAATTTAATAGGGTTGTCCAAATTCATTTTTCGGGGAAATTGCGCTCCCTACCCTTGCCCCTGTTTCTTTGGTGATAGCCACCACCGTTAAAATCCAACAAATTTGGTAGATTTTTAGGACTGTCGCAGTAATGCAAATTCTTCTACTTAAGCAAACTAGTTTTACGATGTATGCTACTTTAAAAATGTAACTTTACAACATCTCAAAATAATACAAATGTAAAATGTTTTCGCAAAGGCATTTCTAAAATGGGAGCAAGTGTCGTAAGATCTAAATATATCAGTCCATTTTTTCGTCTAGGGACTCCCAAGGACTAACCGTGAACATTCCGTGGCCATTCCAAGGCCATTCCGTGGCTGCCCCGGGGAATCTTCGTGTGCATGTGTACATTTAGTGTGGAAGTGCTATTTATAGGCATGAACAAGTACACTCTTCAACACTGTATTCCTATTCTAGTTGCTGTATTTCTTTCCAGTTCGTATCAAGTACAGTTGTTTAGGATGCAATAGCTCAAAATAAAAGTAGTTGATCTATTGTTATTGCGTTATTTCTACTTTCGAACAAAAATATATCAATATATGAATATTCCATATACTAAAAATGGTTTCTCGTAATCTTCTATAAATCCAAGCAATTTCGAATGCGCAAATGCGTTTATGCACAAATCCTACAAGGTACTACCTACTAGAACTAGGTACTACCTAGCAAATAAATTTATTCATTCTCAATGTTCCTTATCAGACTAAACTAAAACGTTTTGCTTGAAATCTTCATGAAATTCTCAACTCATTTCGGAAAATCCAAGTCAATTCCACGGCTTCTCCGCTCTCCAGCTGCCAATGTCGACCCCCGGACTGTCCGAGAAGGCTTCGCTGGCCCAGCCGGCTGACGAGAAAGCCGTGCCGCCCCATCTGCGCTGCAACAGCTGCTCCAAGCCGGTGTTCAACGCCTTCCAGACTCCTCACGGCTGCCGCATCTGCCAGTCCTGCGTGCAGGCCAAGCTGCACCCCACCGAGAGGCGCCTCTGCCCCGGAACCACCGAGGCCTGCAAGGATGAGGATGAGGAGATCCGCATCTGCCAGTCCAGCTGCGTGCCCGACATCGCCACGAGACGGGAGATCAGCAAGCTGACCGTGTTCTGCCCCAACCGGGACGGAGGCTGTAAGGACCAGATGAAGTGGAGGGAGGTGGACACTCACCTGGAAAAGTGCGAATACGAGAAGGTCAGCTGCGAGTTGTGCCGGGACTCGATACTGAAGAAAAGACTCAAGTCCCACCTCAGTGACGAGTGTCGGCAACGACGGGTGACCTGCGGTTTGTGCCAGCAGTCGGTGGTGCACAGCGAGATGGAGAAGAGCCACAGGAACCTGGACTCGGCCACATGCTGTCCGAGATACACAGACTACTGTCCGTTCTGCAAGGACAAGTCCAGGAAGCTGAACCGCAAGGACTTTGTTGAACACCTAAAAACTTGTCCAGACAAACCGAACGAGTGCAAGTACAGCCACCTGGGCTGCGAGAGAAAAGCCAGAAAGTCGGACCTTGAGAAGCACTACAGAGACGAAGTCGACCACCATTTGACGCTGCTGGACTCGAAGCTGAGGCAGGTGGCGTCCGGTTCGAGCTTTGCACCACCGACTGCTGCGACTGCTGCAGCCACCGTCGTTCCCGCCGGAGGCTCCGGAGAGGTGGAGGAGGTGAAGCGGAAGGTGGCCAACATTCATGACCACTTCAAGAAGCTGCAGGTGAACGTAGCCAACTGGGCTCACACCACGCTTGAGTTTGAGCAGATGGCTGACAAATTCGGGGGCATCTCGCAGATGCGACAGTTCTTGAAGAATTTGGATGAGAAAATCAGACAGATGGACAGCTCGGGAGTTGAGACAGGGCGACGGACTGGAGTCGACCAGGATGCAATGATGCTGGACTCGAACTCTTCATTTGTGCAGCAGAAGCTGAATGAGATCGAGTTCCGACTGCTGAATCTTGAAAGCACGAACTATGACGGGTTTCTGGTGTGGAAGGTGAGCAACCTCACCAAAAGGCGGCGGGAGGCCATCGACAAGCGGGTGATCAGCATTTTCTCCCAGCCCTTCTTTACTCGCCATTTCGGCTTCATGTTCAGAGTTCGCCTGTTCCTCAACGGCAACGAGTCCGGAGAAGGAACTCACGTGTCGGTGTACCTGGTGCTCATGCAGCACGAGTTCGATGACATCCAGGAGTGGCCGCTGAAGGCGAGCGTCTCCTTCAAGATGGTCAACCTGAAGAATCGCGCTGACGATGTGGCCAAGACCGTGAGATTCGACTCGGGCAATCAGAGACCGTCTGGCCGGGAGGACCTGTCGGTGTGCTGCGGTGAAGCCAAGTTCATGAGCATCAGCCAGTTCGAGAACTCGGACCGGTTCGTCAAGAATGACAGCTTCTACCTGGAGGTTGACGTAGCCGTGGATGGCGAGAGCAGTCAGGGGCGCAGGGGCAGGAGGAAGTAGCCTATTGTTTAGTCAGGCTTTATCCAACATTATGCCGACGATTGGCTACTCGTATCAAATAATGCTTTCTTTAGTTAAATTTCTAGTAGATTTGTCATACTTTTAAATTTTACTATGTGTATAATTCATTATTCTTCTGTTTGATTTGCTAATGCTAGTTTAATTAATTACTTACTTCAGCTTTGCATGGCGTCTTATTCCGGAACTTATTTCATTATACATCAACATTTATCGTTGTATACTCGTATGCTTCGTTAATCATTATTTATTATTGAAGATAGCAGTGATTCGCTATTACACTCAAAATTCAGAATTACAGATAAAAGCGGTGTCCATTGGGTTTCCAGCAAGACAGCAGGTCGTTAAAAAACTTGATTTATTTTCGGACATTGTTATGGTTAAATGGGTAGCATTGCTGTACAAATTTATTCATGCTTTTCCTTCAAATTACTTACTTAGTTTCCTTTCACTTGTGTACTCTTTGTCTGGTATGAAAACTAAAGTAATAAACTTACCTACTTCTCCTATGGTGCTATTGTGTTATCTACTAAAAAAGACATGAACAGACAAAAAAATCATAATTTAGTTTGCTGTACGAGTATATGCCTTGGTTATTTACATAAATCATAATAACATTGCATTCGATACTAGTAATTGAAATGTTGCTAATAAATATTTGATTTGCTTACGGATGGGCTATGCGGACATTTTTTATTTTTATCTCTGGCGCTATACTTGATTAGCTAGTCAATATCCGCAAAGTTACTTAGGCTTATAAATGACAATTACATGTATATAGTTACATTACTGTAATGCCTATTTACACTTACATTTTAATCTCAAGTATCTCAGATATACATGTACATACGGTAAGCGCAATTACGAGTATATATGCGTAGCTGTTAGGTGATGCAGTGTCAGCTGCTATCGGAGTAGTGAGTGTTGTATACTTTCCTTGCATCTAATGTAAAATCGCTCGTAGTTAGCATTGTATAAATCAGTGTATATTAGTGAGTTTAGTGAGAAGGAAAATCTGATCAATATATTTTAATTCAGTAGTCCGTGGTGAGCAGTCGATTACATGTACCTGCATTGAATCAATTGAACTAATTATTACAAACAAGTGCAATTTTCCAAGTATAATGTCACGTTTAGTCAATTCCTACTTTCCAAGTATGCTCGTATTACCTGCAAACGTTTTTATCGGCTTACTTCAATAGTGTGCCTTCAATATTGACAGAAAAGACACCACTTGGCAGGTCAGTTCAGAGCCGCGCTTCTAATCGGTAGTTCGATTTCTAGACGGCCGCATGGCTTGGTGCCAGTTCACAGGGAATTTGGTTAGCGGTCTCTGGAAAAGCTAATTTCTTTACCTCTTCAATTCTCTCTCCTTGTTTCTCGCGGTCTTCTCTTAATTACATATCAGACTCTGCTGCTCGCCACATCTATGCTACCTGGTGGCTGACCATTTGTCAGGAGATGGGGAGGCCAGAGCGGTAGCTAAATAAACGCGATTAGTTACTATACTGTATACACTGATGCCCGAAAGCTTCCGATTAATGTTTTTAAAAAATGCCTTATTCCCGCCCTACCCATTAAAGTTCTTAATAAACACTCCTCTCATTAAAATCTTCTCCAAATGCCCATTTGATGCAGCCGCGCGTTGCCATCTAAAGCGATCTGTGGGACGCTCAGGGGTCAGGAGTTTATAGGGAGAGGCTGACTGATTCCATGTATATATATGTTTAGTGCCCCCCCCAAAGCAAATACAAAGACGCGACGTTGGCGAAAGCGATCGAAAGCAGCAGCGGAAACCTCCAAAGCCAAAGCAACGAAGCGGAGAGAAAGCGAGCAAAAGAAAAAAGGAATTTAGAAAAGCTCAAGGTCAACCGTCAAATGAGAGTTCCTACACCACTAGCAAACGCGAAGTAAGCCGCCTGCAAGCCCTGCTGCGACTGCGGGAGATACATTGTACCACTGCACTGCGTCACTCTTCCAGTCCCCGATCCTCATGATGTCAGGCACCGGCACACCCACAACACCGAGGCCCCATTGAGTTGCCTGCCCGTCAGCAGCCGCTGGTTGCCTCCGGCGTCGCGATAAGTGAAAAGGGGTGCATCCGACGATTGCAGATTATTGAATCTTGCGTGCTGCTCGATTGTCAACACCGGGCACAGCGACGTCCGCCTCGCTAGCCTCGGTAGATCGAAGCGCCTGGTGTACTCGTTCTTTGAACTACTGGAGAGTCTTTCCGTGCTCCAGGCGCAAGATCAGACCTCGCGGATGTCGAAGGATGTCAGCGCAGCGCTCACGTGCCGGACCTTTTCCCGAAGCTGGCAGCACACTAGATTTTCGAAGCATGTCCCACCAACAGCAGATGTGACTTCCCAGCATATGCAAGCTGAAAACTTTCAGAACTACTGACTCGCTGATGAATCTCCCGCAACATGATCAGCGACACCTCGCTTGGCACCTCGCAGGAGGAGAGTGGTGGCGGCATGCTTTGTCAGATCTGTTGCAGAGTTGACGCGAAACCATACGGACAGGGAGCTGGCGACAGAAGCAACGCTGCCGTACGCACGCAAACGCGTCCCGACTAGGCTGGCCAGGTAGTCGAGCAGGCTGTTCAGCGGACAGGATACAGGACTGCAGCTGATCTGGTTGCAGTAAGCTTGCCACTCACGGATGTGCCTTGCCACCGCCTGTCTCGACCATGGTGCAAAGGAGACGCCTAGCAGCGACGCGGCCCGGCGGCTGAGAAAGTCTGGCGCATCTGGACGGCCTGAAAATGAAGAAAGTGGGCAGAGGCAGGGCAGAAAGCATGCCGGTACATTGATTGCAAAGCAAGCGGGCACAAGTAGACATAGCAGCGAAAGAAAAAATAATCAACTGACTGCTCTCGTGCAACCGAGACGCTGCATCAACGAGAATTTGAAACTCTCCCGGCACATGAAAGGCTCGCACACTTAGACCATGTCGTAAGGACATCATCGCAATCGTCTGCAGCTAGTAACCTATACACAACGGGACACTTCGAAGTTCCATTGTTTATAGTATGGCACGCCGCCATGTCATAACAATAAACGCTTACATTAGAGCCCTCCAGCGCAGGATTGACAGCAGAAGAGCCACCGCCTCTTTATAGTTGATGGGCAGATCAGCGAACACTCCGGCCGCGTCCTGGCTCCAATTGACGTAGCACCAGTCGCAACTGCCATCCGACCTTCGAAGCACCGCTGCCCTGCCTCTTCTACACGCATCAGACTCGATTGCAGTTCATGGTTCTTGAAGACGGGCCAGAGCTCCACCCACCAGGCTGACTCCAGCGCCACAATCCACCAGCTGAATTGGTCACATAACTGTAGGCTGACTTTAATTCTCTCGTCAGGTCGCATAGCGTTGCACACTTCAATCAGATCACGCAGAAAGGTTTTCCCTTTGCAAATCACTTGCGCTGCCCAGCCAAGCTTGCCAATCAAGCGTTGCAAAGCCAACTCAGCCAGGTTCCTCGCTTTCTCATCGGGCAACCTCTTGATGCCGGCCACCGTATCGAACTCGACACTAAGGAAAATCATACGCTGAGTTGGTGCCTGACACTTTGCCCAGTTCACGGTGAAGCCCAGCCGCGTCAACAGGCACCATCATTTATTGCACAGCGTTGCAAAGATGGTGAAAACAGGTAACAATGGCGGCGGTACCGAACGGCAAGCGGGTGTCGTACATGTAGGTGGCTGCCTTGGACTCGCCGAAGCGGAACTTAATCCCTGTCTGACTGAAATCATCGGGTAGAACACCACAGGCGCGGTATGCTTCTCTGAGATCCACCTTAGTCATAAAGCAGCCTCTGGACAGCTTTCTCGCAAAGTTGTCGGCGCACGTGAACCGCAGCCTCTCCTGGCTGACCCATCTAGAGTTTACAGAGTTATTCACAGGCCGACTGCAGTCGTGAATCAGGCGCACACGGCAAACTAACCTAGGGCAGGGCTCCGAGAGCACTGACCACTTGCGGACGCCAGCCGGTCGGGCACTCGCGATACCTGCCACACCCGAGCTCCTTCTTAATCTGCTTTTCGACAGCCTCGAAATGAACAAGGACAGATGGTAGTTGTTATTATCAATTGGCTTGCAGTCAGAAACACTTTTGTTAGTTGTACGAAAACCATACGCGACACCATCGAGAATAAACTTCTTCCGATTCATAGGCAAATCAATAAACATCAGCTCCTTCTCCCACTCCACGAACCTCAAGTCTGTAGATAAAACGGGGACGTTAAAATCACTACGGGCACTCAGTCAGTGCGATGGTCTGGCCGTCTCGATGCCCACGCCATCCCGGTGGGCAGCCGCTTCTGAGTGGCTTAGACCGCACCTCCGGCATTGATGAGCGAACTTGCAGTTTCTTCTGCTGCAACCGGCTTCCTTATTGAAATCAAAGCACACAGGCTGCTGGCTCCGCTTCGACTGTCTCTCTGAAGCAGTCGGTCCTCTCTGCGGTGCCATCAGGTAGGCGGCAACCAGGCCCATGTCGGAGGCTCTGGATTCCCAAGAGGTAGTAGCCGTCTGGCTACATTAAAACACAGGTAATCTCGGAGCTCAGAAACATCAGGACATCCTCCTTCACCGCTCTTAACTAGAGCTCCATCATCCAGCATCTTCAGCATTATGCGCGCATTGCCAGCAATCCAGTCGCCAAAGGTCAGAGATTCCAACGCTGCCTCCTTCACCTTGTAGACAACTCTACCTGTCCGATCAACAGACTGGATGATACCCGCTTCCTGCTGCTTGCGTTTACAGATGAATTCGGGTATGCGGTAGGTACCATGCTGGATTGCTGGTCTAGCCGACTCACTCCCTGATCATGTGACCAAACAACTCACCATGGTTAGTTGAGGGAGCCTGTTGCCGCTGCAATAGGTTAACCTCGGCCTGCAGCTCGGCTTCTTCCTTGCGCAGCTTCAGCAGCCGGATACGCTGCTCGACTTCCGGCAGCTCGTCGTTCGCTGCAGCCTCACTGCGCCGCCGCCGCCGCCGCCGCCGCCGCCGCCAGCAGATCTTAGATGTTCTTCGAGCGAGTTGTCTCCGGGGTCTGTGAAGGCGATCTGCAATCATCGCCGTCCTGCAGTCCTGTTAGGCTATCGATGTGTGCAGACAGCCTCTCCAATAGCTCCATTTTGTTTCCGTGGGTTGGCAGGCCTAGGCCTTGCAACCTCTCGCGCAGTGACTTGATAGTGTCAGTGCTAGTCATGATTCAGCGATTGGCTTTAGAGTTAAAAAAATAACTGCGCGAAAACACTGCTTGCTCAGAAGCGCGGCTGGAATAAAATACCCCCAGCCGGCGGAGGGGCCCACCCAACCAACACGAGACAATGTAATTGCCTCTCCCCCAAATTGCGACATCTTCAATTCCCCCACCGAGCTAGTGACGTCATTAAGTTCGAAGCCATCATCTTCGGCGTTAACTGCTAGAACTTCTTCGAAGAGTCAGCTTTTCCTGAGAGCTTGAGTATTTGATTGGTTAGGTGAGAGGCCTACTTGAACCTGCTTAGCTGGGATGGTCGTCAATGTTATCCAGACCCACCCAGCAGCGTCCCTTTTATCGGCTTAAACGCAGTGTATGACTTCAAGATCGTGGGACTGCAGCTCGTCTAGCAAATAATAAGAAAACAATTGCTAACAGATATGTACATATACTGTACTCAGCAACATTGAAAAGTCGCCAGCCTTTGTCCCAGTGAGCAGTGTCTTTCAACCAGCGTCTATTGCTTTGGTTTGCATGGGTGCTTGCGCCTGTGCAAACCGGCTTTAGTGATCAGCCCGCCCCTTGCGGTCTCTGTGCATCTGTGTGGGGTGGGGGCTGGCCCCCACCTCCCCTCCGCCTGCTAGCCTTTTTTAGGTGAGCCTCTCACCGCGTTTTCTGACTCAATTTGCGCGCAGCTCTCCGCTTAAGTTTTTTTTTCTATTCAATTTCTGCTTTTAACTCAAATTTTTTTTCTTGTAACTCGTTATAAAATCAAGGACCACTAGTCCGTGTATAAAATACATTGCTTGGAGGTCGCTTTTTCGCTGTGTGCCTCCCGCGCGTTGCTCGCCTTGCTCGCCAATTGTCTCTTTAATTGTGTCTCTTTGTGTCGGGCTGGTCACTAACACCTGACCAACCATTTTGATATTAAAAAATCCTTGAAAAAAACAATGAAAACCGGGCGGAATTGCTTCAATCGATCCGATCTTCGCCCTCCGCTCTTCCCAATCCCTCCTCACTCAGCCCAACTCTGCGTCGCGTGGTGCAAGTTGCACAACCGCTCAGCACGGTCGAACCTTCCTGCGCCTGCTCATCGATCTCGCCAATAGCCTGACGCATCCGTCCGACCGTTTTCGAGTTACGGCGGAGCTCAGGTCTCAGCTGGAGTTTTGGACGATCGCTTTGAGCATTCTGCCGCCAAAGTCCGCCGGCCGCCGCTATCGAATCTGACGCCTGTGACGCAGGCGGCGGTGCGGTACTGCACTTCGACGACAGTGACTCGACCTGGCTTTTTATTACTATGGCAGCTCGACTGCGGTAGCGAGTTTGAAGAGCTCCACATCAACCTCAAGGAGTCCGCTGCCCCTCTGGTGGTCGCTATCCTGAAGCACCAAGTGGCCCTCAGCGGCCGCTCCGTTGCGGTGTAAACGCACAGCACCGCTGCCTGCGGCATCATCAACTCTAACTCGGCCAAGTACCGCGGGCATCGCCGACCTGCAGAGGCTCGTCACTCTGACCTGCATCCAACGTGACTTTATCGTGCGCGCGTACCACGTGCCGGGCCGCTTTCAGCTTCTCGCGGATCCGCTGTTTAGAGCTAACGACCCTAGCCAGCTTGCTAACTTTCTTTTTCGTTTCTACGGCACCTGCTACGTGCCTACCCGCTTGCTTGCATCTGCTTGCTTGAGTCCTGCCGCTGCTTCTCACCTTCTTTTTCAGGTCCGCCTCCTGTGGTCTCCTGTGCCTGGCCTCAGCTCATCCGCCCGCCAACTGCTCGGCGGTGGCTTCGCAAGCTCAACCAGCGCCGCCTACGCCACCGAGTGCGCATTCTGGCTGCGGTTCTGCGATGCCCATGGAGTTCGGCCACTGTCAGCGCAGCCTGCCGACGTGTGCAACTAGCTGGCGGAGCTGGCCGGAAACCGACTGTTCTCCGTCAGCAGTCTGTCATGTCACCTCGCAGCCGTGTCCTGGTTCTACAAGGCGAACGGTGTGGTCGACCCTACCAAGCAACCGCTGGTACAGCTCACGCTGCGCGGAGCCCGACCGCTCCTTGGTGCTGCTCCAAAGAGCAAGCAAGCGCTTCTGCCAGCCGACCTCCAGCGACTGCGCCGAGCACTCCAGGGGGGGGGGCATGGGACGCTGAAGCCCCCCCCCCCCACTTTTCAGCATGATCCAGCAAGTGCCCTTTTTTATTTCAAGCAAGTCTCGGCCGTTTTCGGCTTTGGCTTTTCTGAGTCTTGGAAGCTTACGCTCGTACCAGCTGATATAATAGTTCATGTTGTTCTCAATCCCATTCCACTACGGTTTTTATCTAATGTGCCTAAGCCTATAGTGCTTTTAGTGCAGGGGTCAGCAAACTTTTTACCTCAAGGGCCAGATTGAGAGCAGCGCATGGCTGCCCTTCTGGGTGCGCTTCGCTGGGCCCCCTAAGCGAAACGCGCGCCCAGGAGTCTCTGATGACTGCGGGCTGTAGGGAGAGAGGATAGGGAATAGAGAAGAGAAATACGAGCGCAGGAGAAAGGAGAGGCGAAGGAATAAAGAAGAGAGTAGACTAGAAGAGAGATAATATAGGAGAGGAGAGAGGAGAGAGGAGATAAATGAGGAGAGGAGAGTCGAAATATTAGAGAGAAGAGAGGAAAGGAGAGAGAAGAGAATGGAGAGGATACGAGAGATGAGAGGAGAGGAGAGAGGTGAGGAGATGAGAGGAGAGGAGAGAGATGAGATGAGAGGAGAGGAGAGAGGTGAGGAGATGAGAAAAGAGGAAAGGAAAGGAGAGGAGAGAAGAGAGGAGAGGAAAGGAGAGGAGAGGAGAGGAGAGGAGAGGAGAGGAGAGGAGATGAGAAGAGAGGAGAGGAGAGGAGAGGAGAGGAGAGGAAAGAGGTGAGATGAGAGGAGAGGAAAGAGGTGAGATGAGAGGAGAGGAGAGACGTGAGGAGATGAGAAAAGAGGAAAGGAAAGGAGAGAAGAGAGGAGAGGAAAGGAGAGGAGAGGAGAGGAGAGGAGAGGAGAGGAGATGAGAATAGAGGAGAGGAGAGGAGAGGAGAGGAGAGGAAAGCAGAGGAGAGGAGAGGAGAGGAAAGGTGAGGAGAGGAGAGGACAGGAGAGGAGAGGAGAGGAAAGGAGAGGAGAGGAGAGGAAAGGAGAGGAGAAGAGAGGAAAGGAGAGGAGAAGAGAGGAAAGGAGAGGACAGGATAATATAAGAAGAGACACAAACATAGAGCAGGCCGGATTGCTATTGTGAAGATTCAAAGAACCCAAGGGCCGGATAGAGAGGCTTTGCGGGCCACATTAGGCCCTTAGGCCGGAGTTTGCCAACCCCTGTTTTAGTATTCAGCCCTTTTAGCTCGTACTTTGGCATCTCTGATCGAAATTCCGAGTCCGCCGCAATCCCAAGACTTAAACCGCTGCTGGCGCTGCAACTAAAAGCACTAAAATGCCGTCAGATAATAGAATAAAGAGACAGCGCCAAGAGGAACTGAAGGAGGCAGCCACTGGTCTTGCCTTGGCAATTTTCATTCATTTGAGATATTTACTAAATAAATTGATAGTGCAGTGGAGTTGCGCAATGTTTGAATTAGTTGAAAATTCGAACATTTTTCAGACTTTTGGCTAACTTTAATTCCGGACACAGCATTGAATATTGGCCTGATTGTCACAATTAATTTCACAAACTGACATAACAGCAGGAGTTAGGGTGCCCTTAGATTAAAAAAATCATGTGCAATGTGCCCTCCCACCAATAGCCCCCCCCCACTTTGAAATATGAATTCCGACACCGCTGCGGGCCAATCTGTGCGTCGCCGGTTGGTTTGACCTCCTTCGGGACCTCAGCGCGAGCTGCATCAGGCCGGCTAGTGCCGGCACTATATTCTCGTCATTCCAAGGTCGAAAACCAACCAGTTTGGTGCGCGCCAGCACCGTGTCTTTCTGTCGCGGCTCCAAGCCGGCAATCGACTTTGCCGGCCAGTTGCAGCGCTCGAGAAGCAGCTGCTCATCAACCATCCTCAAGATGCTCAACATCATCTCTTCGCGGGGCCCGCAGCCCTCGCGCCGCTCACCGCGCACGCCTTTGCCAAGCGGCTGAAGACGGCCCTGCGGGCGGCTGGGTATTCAGAGCTGGCCAGCTTTTCCGGGCACTCGATCGTTGCGGCGGGGGGGGGCGCCAAGTCCGCCGCGAATGCCGGCATCCCCGACGCTATCATGCGGGTCGGCGACTGGACGAGCAGCGCGGTAGAGCGGTACCAATTCCGCCATCGCGGTAGAGCGCAGCGGGCCGCTTCGGCTGGCATCCCACCTTCCTTCTGGGTAACCTTCACCTTTCGTTTTCTTGGGAGACAGCCACCGGTGATTGACGAAAAGTTCGTGCTAGAGGAATTCAGTGACCTGTTTGACGACAAGCTTGGCTGTTTGCCTTACGTGCACTCGTTTACTCTCGATGAACATGCTGTTCCTGTCGTCAATGCTCCGAGAAAGATTCCCTTTGCGCTGCAAGGCAAAGTTCAGGAGGAGTTAAAGCGCATGGAGGCCCTCGGAGTCATCGTTAAAGTTTCTGAGCCAACGGATTGGGTAAACTCTTTGGTTACTGTGCACAAGCCAGATGGCAGCCTGCGACTGTGTATCGATCCGACACATCTCAACAAAGCTATCAAGCGCGCTCACTACCCGATGACAACAGTCGAGCAAGTTGTTGCGCGCATTCCAGGTGCCAAGTATTTCACCGTGCTGGATGCAAAGACTGGTTTTTGGCAGATAAGACTTGACGAAGAAAGTACACAGCTCTGTACTTTCAACACTCCGTGGGACAGATACAAATTTGTTCGCCTGCCCCAGGAACTATTGATGCACCGGAAGTCTACCAACGTGAGCTAAGCAAAATTTTCAGCAGCTGGGCTGAGGTAATTGTTGATGATATGCTTGTCTGGGGACGGACCCGCGAAGAGCACGATCAGAAGCTACTCAAGGTGCTCAGTGAGGCCCGTCAGTCGAATTTAAAGCTAAATCGCAAGAAATTGAAAGTTGGTGTTACTTCAGTAAACTATGTTGGTCACGTGATCTCATCTGACGGTGTTCGTCCAGATCCTGCTAAAGTAAAAGCCATTCAAGAGCTTCCGGTTCCAGGTGATAAGCAGGCAGTGATGCGGCTGCTTGGCATGGCAACCTACCTGGGCAAGTTTATTCCGAATGCATCGGACATCACTGAACCTCTTCGTGCCCTGCTCAAGAAGGAGGTGCTTTTTGACTGGCAAGAGAAGCAGCAGCAAGCTTTTGAGAAGCTAAAAGATGTTCTGTCGGACGCTCCTGTGCTAAGGTTGTTTGACGCCGATATGGAAGTTGAGCTTCAAGTTGACAGTTCATCGGTCGGAGTTGGTTGCGTTTTGCTGCAGAATGGACAGCCTGTGGCGTATGGATCGGCTGCGCTGACCAACACGCAAAAGAACTATACTCAGATTGAGAAGGAGACTCTGGCCGTTGTTATTGCTTGCAAGAAATTTCATGACTACATATATGGCCTTCCAGTAGTACGAGTGACTACAGACCACAAGCCCCTGGAGGTTATTTTTAAGCGTGACTTGCTGCATGTTCCGCCACGCATTGCTCGAATGCTGTACCAACTCAAAAGATACAATCTGCGTGTATCCTGGGCACCGGGATCCAAGATGCTGATTGCCGATACGCTTTCAAGAGCTTACCTTCCGGAGGCCGAGGCTGCTCTAGACGACGAAATTGAGGTGGAGGTGCATCAAATGAGCAAGAGCCTCCCGATTTCCGCCATTCCTTTGCAAGAAATCCGAGACGAGACCCGCAAAGATTCGGACTTAAGTTCTGTAGCCCGGTTTGTTCTGACGGGTTGGCCAAGCAACTTTTGGAACATTTGCCACTCTGTCCGTCCGTATTGGAGCTTCAAGGAGGACTTGACCTACAATGATGACGTGCTGATGAAGTTGGACCGCGTTATTGTTCCAGCATCGTTGCGACAGAAGATTCTGCAAATTTTACACGAAGGTCATGCTGGCGCGGGCAAGACGGAGGCCCGAGCTCGTCAAATTCTGTACTGGCCAGGCATGTCAGCGGACATTAAGAACTTCGTGAAGAACTGCAGCACTTGTCAAACGTTTCAGCCGGCCAACCCAAAGGAACCGCTGTTGAACCATCAGATTCCGAATGCACCATGGACCAAGGTTGGTTGTGATCTGCTGGACTTCAATGGCGACAAGTGGCTAGTCGTTACCTGCTATTACAGCAACTGGATCGAACTGGCAAAGTTAGGTCAACAGTCTGGAGCTGACCTAGTGATTGCTCGAATTAAGTCGATGTTCGCCAGGTTCGGTATCGTCGAAGAGCTGGTCAGTGACAATGGGCCCCCATTCAGCTCGTTTAAGTTTCAAGAGTTTGCTGCACAGTTTGGTTCGTGCACACGCGCTCGTCACCCGGATATCCACAGTCCAACGGGATGGCTGAAAAGGCAGTCAAAGTGGCAAAGAGCATCCTGAGGAAAGCTGATCAGCCTGAAATTGCGCTAATGGAATATCGAGCTTCACCAATTAGCGGTACGAGCACCAGCCCCAGCGAGCTCATGTTCGGTCGGTTGATTCGTACGAAGCTGCCAGCAGGTGAGGAGGCGCTGCTCAAAGACAGAACAACCGGATTCTCTAAAGCCCCGCTGCAGGCTGCTCAAAAACGGCACTACGACCAGCAAGCCCGACCGCTCTCAACATTGAATCAGGGAGATGCAGTTCGTTTTCGGCATGGTTTCAGATGGGAGCCAGCTGTTGTGACGCAAGCTGACCCGGAGCACCGCAACTACCGACTGCTGACTCAAAGCGGCAGGGAGCTGATTCGCAATCGCCGGGACCTGCGACCAGTGCCGCCGCAGCAGTCCACTGCTGAAGCCGAAGACGTCCAGCGGGCGGCCCAGGCGGCTCCGGCCGGCGATGAGTTGGCGGCATCAGACCTTGCGGAGCCTGAAGAGCCACTGCGCCGCTCTGCCAGGGCCACAAAGGGCATTCCGCCTCTCCGCTACAGACATGACGTGTGAGTGATAGGGACAGTGACTTTTGTTTGTTTTCAAGGACTGTAACATGGATTTTCAATTAATCCGCTGATTTTGTTGCTGAGAAAATATTCCAAATATTTTATTCCTTATCTAAATCGAATTTCGTTGTTGATTTTTTTTGTCTAAAAATTTTGAAAAAAAATTAATTTTTGCATTTGTTTTAATAGAAATATTTTTTTGAGTTCTCGCACATGCCTAATGCGCAAATAATGAAATGTTTTGGAAGCGATAATTCCTTCGAGAAATTGATTTTATTTCCTCTCGTTTTTTTTGCTATTAGAAAGGAGTGATTAGTGATAATTCTTCGAACAATTGATTTTAATTCCTCTCGATTTTTGCTATTAGAAGAGAGATGTCAGTGATGCACTTGTAACTATAATTTATTGTACGCACATCTGCGCCCCAGCCGCCCCGTCCCCCAATCATGTACGTTGCTATCGATTGCTCAGCCCCCCTCGCCCCTCTATATAATATGCTTTTTGGCACTCTTGAATAATACACGTATTTCTCGGTTGCGCGTTCATTACAAAATAACCCAATTCTCAACTCCAAGCAAGCTTCTGATAATCAAATGTTCCAGCCCTACGCTACTCTTAGTAAGTTTCAACGCAAATCGACGCACATTAAACTTCGGTATCATAGGACCCAACTTGAACGACGCCCATTTACGACCACTCGACTATGACTTCAACAACACTCCCCCCAGAATTAAGGAACCCGGCAGACGGAGTAACCCGGTTTCTGAGATTAACTGCGCGATCTTCCGGCTTGATTCGTTCGAACTCAACGTAGGCGGCAATTCAAATTTGCTAAAATCGCTACAGCGACGGGTACTTATCATAAATATTTCCTTCTACTCTTGATCTATTAAATACATTGAAATATATTGGCCAAACAGGCTTCCTGCCTGAGCCAAACTTACTACTACTACTACTGCCCGAAGTATCTATCTTTTCAAACCACCTTATTCACTAAGATGCAGACCTGACGTACACGCAATTAAAACACTATGTGGACGGCTGCCGCGCACGCAAGCTCTGTATAAACCAGTAAACCTTACAGCATACTGGCGGCATTACTAAAACCTAACTATTATCTTCTGATTCTTCTCCTTGATAATGATATGGTTATCTTTTTAATAAGTTGATAGCAAACTAGCCTAGGCCTACAATTACAAACTTCATATTTGCCAAATAGGGGCCTATAGCCTATAGGCCTACATAGCCTATAGGAAATGAAAAAAATATACCTAGTCTTAGACTTAGGTCTATTAATTATCAATTTAGATATTTAGATCTATGGCTATCTTGGTATAGCCATAGGCCTATAGTTGTCTTGGTTATACTAGGTCTAACCTAGCAATGTATTGTAGCAAGAAGGTTAGCAAAGAAGCAAAATTCCTATGGCTATATTATGCCTAATTATTAATCAAAGGAATCTATGCCATATTGCCATGTACCTACTATATGTTTATGTCAAGTTAAGATATAGTTAAAATCATACATCTGCAACTGCTGGCTGGCCAACCTGGCTAATCTGGCCACCATAAATTGTGGTGGACCAGGGGTAAGTTGCAAAAATTCCCAGCCTAGAGAATACAGACATTAGTGTTCCACCGTAATTATGGCTACGGCTACGGCAAATTACGGCTACGACACTTTTGAAGCCAAATTTTCATTACGGATTATGGTTACGGACATATTTTGAGCTTATGGTTACGGTTACGGATTACGGAGATTTTTCTAGACTTGCCATAATTGGTAGCCGTAACAAAAATTATTTATTTTTAACTGTTTAGTGTTATAAAAGATTTTTTTTATATCAACTTCAACCAGTTTTCATTTTGTTTTACTAGTTATTATTATTTTTTACATTTGTTAAGTTTCTAAATATCTACGAAACTTCTTGAAAATGAAAAACGATTTTTTTCACGAATTTTCTCATTAGGCATACGGCATAGCATAGCATAGTGATAGCATGATAACAGCGAGACAGAGAGAGCCAGTCAAAGCCTACAAGAGACTAAGAATCTGGCATTCTTATTTCTTAGCCATATGTAGCATTTAGCTCCTTAGCATAAAAATAGGATATTAGATTTTGATTATGAGGATAAGGATGAAAGAATATTAATAAGGAAATACTAAATAAATACTAATAGGATAAGAATATGAATTATGATTGAAAATTGATTGAAACCAAAGAAGACAATATAATAGACAATGCAATAAAATGAAAATGAAAAAATGTAACATGCAATTTCTTAGTCATCGGAAATTTTGAAGCAGTTTTATTTGAACAAATTCATATATTTATTTAATGATATTAAACATACACATTGACCTTGGCACGTCAGTCATATATTCATATTGTAGCGAAACAAAACAGAATCACGACACAGAAAACTGAAAAAGGCACCAAGCACACAATTGCATACAACAATGCTATAGAATACTTCGATAAAGATATTATATTTACGAAAAAATAAATGAATATTAATGCATGAACGAACAACAAATAGGTTTTATTGCTATCCTTTTATCCTTTTTATCTGTCCTTTTCTGTCTGCCCTACTTTTCATGCAAAAATATCAATTTTTGTTATACATTACGGCTACGGTTACGGCAAATTACGGTTACGGACTTTTTTAGCCCGTAATGACGGCAAAATTCGGCTACGGAAGTTGCTTCTTTCTTACGGCTACGGTTACGGTTACGGAGGTCAAAACTCGCGACGGCGGAACACTAACAGACATAGTACTAATTAGATGACGAGGCATTTAGCCCTTATAAGATAATCATACATACATGCGCAACCTCCAAAATTCGGTTGGCCGTGCAACTTAGGTTTCACAAAAATGCAATGTATTTGTTGGCCAAGAATGCGACTTACAATACATGTAAAACGAAATTAACGCAACTTTGGGTAAACGGCAGGAGTAACTATAACTGTCTTATAAACCAAAATGCCTCGTCAGCTACTTAGTGCTACTACTTGGTGTTTTTCAGGTGGGCATTTTTGCAACTTCCATGGTTGGCTGCCAAATTGGTCAGCCAGATCGGCCAAGGGCCAACTTGGCCGACTGTTGCGCATGTATATAATCATAGTAACTCCTGCAGTTTACCCAAAATTGCATTAGGGTTTCTTTCACGGGTAAGTTGCATTTTTGGTCAAAAAATAAGTCGCATGGCCAGTGTAAATCAGGGGGGTTGCACATGTGTGGTTAAAATGATTATATTCATAATTGGGCAATCCTCTAGTTTTGGACTCTTAGCCTTGCCCTTAATTATTTTTAGAAAAATAGCAACTTTGTTAGTTACCTTGAGTAAATATTTGAACTCATGCAAATATAAGATGTGGCAATTACATGGCAAACAAATGTTAATTTTATTTCTATACTATAGTCAGTGTTTTCTTTTTTGCTAGAGACAAAGTGCAAAATCACACCTTATGCTCTCTTTTATAATGCAATTTTAAGGCTCAAAGTGCAATTTCTCTTATTCTTATTTTAAGGCAATATGAATATGGCTTTAATAGAAAAATAAGTTATAAGACGGCACCTAAACTGCACTCACTTTTCAATTTCAAAGTGTGATTTTAAAATTTAGGGTGCATATGCACACTTGGCATACAAAAAATAAACCCACTGACTATAGTTACTAGTTTGAGATAGCTAAAGGCTATGTCTATGGCCTTTAAGCTATATCTATGGCAAAAACCAGCAATCGCTCTCTGTTTTTTAAAAGGGACTGAGTTGAAAGGACTAGGATTCTGAGAGAACATCTAGGGCCCTATTTGATATCTACCTACATAGAAAAGCAACATACTTTTGGTGGCATATTACTATAATGTTAGACTACTATATACTTTTCTGGGTGACACACTAATACAATGTCTAGTTCAACTAAATATGACATAACAAACTTTTTAACTTTATTTAACTTTGTTAAAACTTTGTTTAGAGTTTGAGTAGTTGTCTGAGTATTATTCTTAGTATATAAGTTGCGTTCTACTATTATAATAGTGTTCTACTATTATTCTGGCCTGAGTAGTATATTGGTTTACTGGTAGATGTATGGGATATACTTCTAATCCTAGGCATTACCAAGATCAGAGGGGTCACGGCCTTTGGTTATTCTTACATGTATCGATTTAGGATCTACTTTGTATTCTCTTACTACTTTCACTTCTCAATAGTATATACTGCATAAACTTCTGTCTTCTGACTCTTAACTTAAGTCCAGTTAGTAAGCCAAGATAAAAAACTAGTGAATGAAGACGCTATTGTCTTCAAAGGTAATACAATGGTTATATTATGTTTTATCTTTTATGGCCTAAATTAAAAACAAACTACAAAGCTATATTCAGTTATTATATGCTCACCTGTTTGACTTTGCAGTTGGGTAAAAAAGGCCACAAGTAGGGGGAGGGGGGGGCTAGCTGATTTCACACCCTTGGCTTTTGTAAGGCTAGTGGGAGGCTCATCACCCCCCACACCCCTGGTGTTGGTAAGGCTAGTAGGGGGCTCACCATCCCCTTTATTCCTGGCATTAGTAAGGCTATAGTGGGGGGCTTGCCGCCCCCCATCCCCATACCCTTGGGGCATTAGTGAGACCATAGTGGGGGGGGATTGCTGTCCCCCACACCCCTGGCATTAATAAAGCTATAGTGGGAGGCTCACCACCTCCCATACCCCTGGCTTCCATAAGGCTAGTGGAGGGGCTTGCCACCCCTACACCTCTGGCTTTTGAAGGGCTAGCGGGGGGCTTGCTGCCCCCCCCACACCCCTGCCATTACTAAGGCTAGTAGGGGGCTTGCCATCCTCATACCCCTGGCATTAGTAAGGCTATAGTGGAGGCTCACCACCCCCACACCCCTGGCATTAGTAAGGCTAATAAGGGGCTCACTGCCCCCTATACCCCTAGCATTAGTGAGGCTATAGTGGGAGGATTGCTGCCCCCCACACCCTTGGCTTCCATAAGGCTAGTGGCAGTCTTGCTGCCCCCTATACCCCTGGCATTAGTAAGTCTAGTAGACTAACTTTATATAAAATTATAACTTTATATAACACTTAAAATAAAACTTTAAAGTTAAAAGTGCAAAAAATTTATGTTCACTAAAAACATAAAATAAAAAAACAGACTATTTTGGATTTGAACCTTGCTAAACACAATTTCAAGGCAGTTGACATAGCCACTAAGTTATGATTTGCTTATGAAAGAGGCCCACGGTACATACACTATATTGATTATTGCTAATAAGAGCCATTTCTACAATTTTTGCTGCTTTTTCATGCATTTCTGCTCACTGCATCGCAACGCCTTTATCTACAAATGCAAGTCACTTGTTGTTACAATCACAACATCAAGGTACATCTATCTAATGCATTTTAAAACTATATTAACAATTTTTGTGGCTGCTAGGCACCAAAATATGCATTTTCACCTGTTCCTACAGGTATTCAAACAGGTATTAAGACCTGTTAACCTAAAAATTAGTTTTCAAAACTAATTTATTTGCATAGTGCATCCATAGTGCTATTTCTAGTAATTCTAGACACCAAACTTGAGTTTCTAGGCCTTGCCAATGCAGAGTTATTAGCAAAAGTATACTCAAAATTTGCTTAAAAGTGGCCTTCTCAAAATTCAAAGGCAATTTTCTCAAAAATACAAATTTTCCATCCATATTAGTGTATGACCGGTGTAACTTCAGCTATTTGGCTAAACAATATTGAAAATGCAGAAAAATCAGTGTGCAAAATTCTTATTTTTTTATTTCAAAGTTTGTACCCCCAAAATAGCCATTTTTAATTAATAGGTAAAAAGTATCTGTTAACAGGGTTTTTCCAGAGTGTCTTACATCAATCAAACAGGCATTCGATGAGCTACAATTTGACACTACACTCGAAAAAATTCGCCCTTTTTTAAATTTTCATTCACCTTAACAACATCTAATTTTCAGCAAAGCCCCCAGCCTCTTTTTTCCCTGGTTTCCAGGTCACTGCTAAGCACAGGTAGGTCCAAATGCTTAGAAAATCTAGGAAAACAAATTTCCATAGGTTTGACACTTTGTGTTAAAGTCTCAAAATCGTAGTGTAAAACACTTTATTAACTTTGGAGAGTACTTTTTAAAAATGTGATGCAATTTTTTAAAACTGACGTTTTTAGGCACTTTTTGGTACCTGGGCAAGTTATTAATGGCCCAATTGGCTAGATCTTGGTGTTTCCAAATAGACAACGTGTTGACATCCAATTGAGTGATTTGGTGAAAAAAATCTAAAAAAAATTTTCATCTTGATGCAATAGCCCCCTCAAAAGTGCACAAAAAATTCAGAAGTGCAGATAGGCAGCCATGTCAAAAGTACATTTTATCCCAAAAAACTAGTGCATCAAACAGCCTCAGGTGTTGTTGACATTAGGCAGCAGCTCAAAGGCTGCGCTATTGTGTGTCCTTTTTCGTTGCAGTGAGGCAAAGTTAAAAAAATGCCAATTTTTCAACCTCAAAAAAACACATTTTTTGTAGTTTAAGTTAGCAAGTTAAAGTGCAATCAAAGAATCCATTTCGGATCATTGTAGCGCTCCAATGCCCCGCGTCTTTTGAGCCCACTCACTAAGTGCTACCCTATTTTCCTGCCTTTTCCTGCTTTTCCTGCCTATTTTTATACAAATTGATAGTATGGTAAGACAAAGAGACAGGCAAAATCACCAATAGTGAAGTGTTATTATTACAAAGGTCAAGTGGTTTTGAAAATTTTTAAACTTATAGATGTGACAAGCTGTTGAAACCCGCGGATTTTGAACCCGGGGAACTCCAATCCCCGGAACTATTTTTGCGTGTATTCTACAATTGGAAGTCATACTTAAACAAAAACTATTAATAGTTAGTAATTTAGGATAGAGCTAAAAATAAAATAGAGTACATTCATGTAAAATTAGGATTTGTGGCAAATATTGAAATTATTAGCTGGGGTGCTGCCCAGAATGTCAAGCAAACTCTGGCCTCTACCTCTGCTTCTCCCTATGTCCCTTGTATCCTTTGAAACTTCTATCTTCTCTTCTGTTTCCTATCTTCTCTCTCGTCTCTCACCTCTCCTCTCTCCTCTCTCCCCTCTTCTCTCGTCTCTTCCCTCTCCCCTCTATTATTTTCTCTCTCCTCCTCTCTTCTTTCTGGTCTTTGATCTCAAAAATCTCCTTTCTCCTCTTTTATCTCTTCTCATTTCTTTCTGCTCTCTACTCTCTCTTCTCTGCTCTCTCTTCTCTCTGCTCTCTACTCTCTGTTCCCTCTCCCCTCTTCTCACTCTTTACTGTACTCTCTCTCAACACTTCCCTCATCTCTCCTCTCTCCTTTTTCCTCTCTTCTCTCCACTCTCTCCTCTCATCTCTTCTATCGTCTCTTCCCTCACCTCTCAGTTTTCTCTTCTTTCCTCTCTTATCTCTCATTTCTCTTCTTTTATCTTCTCTGTCTTCTCTTTTCTCATTTCTATCTGCTCTCTCTCCTCTCCCCCTTTCTCTCTCTCCTCTCATCTCTCTTCTCTCTAATCTCTCCCCTCTTTCCTCTCCTATCTTCTCCTTTACACCAATTTCCCCTGGCCTCTCGATTCTCTCCCCTCCCATCCTCTCTCCCCACTCAGATTCTCTCCCCTCCCATCCTCTCTCCTCACTCAGATTCTCTCCCCTCCCATCCTCTCTCCTCACTCAGATTCTCTCCCCTCCCATCCTCTCTCCTCACTCAGATTCTCTCCCCTCCCATCCTCTCTCCTCACTCAGATTCTCTCCCCTCCCCTCCTCTCTCCTCACTAACTTCTCATCTCTCCTCTCCCTTGTCTCCACCTCTCATCGCTTATTTCTTATCTCTCCTCTTTTCTCTCTACTCTCCCATCTCTCGTCTGTTGACTCTCGTTTCCGCTATCTCATCTCCCTTCTGTCATCTGTCGTTTTTACTCTCATATGTTCTCTCACCTCTCTCCTCTTGTATTCTTCTCTTTCCCATTTTTTGACTCAGGACTCTCTTTCCTTTCTTCTTTCTTCTCGCCTCTTCTCTTCCCTCTTCAATACTCTCTCCCTCTCTTGTCTTCTCTCTTCTCTCTCCATTCTCCTCTCTCCTCTCATATATCCTTTGTTCACACTCATCTTTGCTCTCTCATTCCCCTCTCTCTTCTATCGTCTCTACTCTCCTATCTCCTGTGTACTCTTTCTTTCTCCTCTTCTGACTCCTCTCTTTCCTACTCCTCTCTTCTCTTCCCTCTTGTATACTCTCTCCCCTCTTTTCTCTTCTCTTGTCTCTCTGTATTCTGCTCTCTCTTCCTTCATCTCCCATCGCTACTCTCTCATTTTTCCTTTCATCTCCCTCATCTCTGCAATATAATCTCTTTCCTCTCTCCTCCTCTTCCTTTTACTCTATCATCTCTCCTTTCTCCTGTCTTATTTCTCAACTCTCTCATCTCTTATCTCCTCTCTTCTCACTCCTCTCTCTTCCCCTCTCTCCCCCTCTTATCTCCTCTCTTCTCTATCCTTTCTAATCTCTCCTCTCGATCCTCTCTCATCTGCCTCTCTGTTCTCTAATCTCTCCTCATCTCTTCTCACTCTTCTCTACTTTCCTCTCTCATCGATTATGTCTCCTCTCTCCATTCTTCTCTCTCCCTCTTCTTACCTCTACTCTTTCCTCTCCCTCCTCTCTCCCCTTCTCTCGCTTCTTCCTCCCATATTCTCTGCTCTCTCCTCACCCCCTCGTCTCTCCTGATATCTTCTATCTTTTCTCTATCCCCCTCTCGCCCCTCCTCCCTTTCTAATAGTCTATTCCTTTTCCTTTTCACTCTCATCTAGCCCGCAGCCATGAGTTGGATTCTTTATCTGGCCGTTCAGGTAAAAATCTGCCGATCCCTGCTTTGAAAGCCAGTTTGTGGGACATAGTACTATCATTGTTATCATTTCTCATCTCATGCTTTAATCACGGCATCTTTCTGGCCAATTAGCAGCCCTGAGAGGAATTTGTGTATCTCCAGCTCCACCACCACAGCTGGAACTCTACAGCAGTCTAACAACCAAGGAAATACGCATTTCTTAGAAGCCATTTAAATTTTAAAGTTACCTTATGCGAATCTTAATGTTAAAAGCTTCATGGTGTAACTAACTAATTTAGTAGGATTGCATTGTAAACAGTTATTCATTAGTTTTTCGCTATTTTTACAAACCATCCCACATTGTCTTGACTCTTAATTTGCCATCCACAGTTAAACTGTTGCAGACTTGTCTATACAGAGGACAGTGGTTTGAATCTCTCGCTAAACTGTCTCTCCTCTCCACGCCTCTCCGGGGGTACAGAGAGGGCTATTAAAAAGTTATTCCAAAACACTGTACACTCGCTATGTACATTGAGCCCTATCGCCTGACCCTTCGTCTGGCTCTGGGGAATGAGTGAGTGAGTGGCACAAACAACAGAAAAAGCAGACAAACTTTACATGTTTACAGTTTCTGTTCTGATTGAGTTCGAGAGTTGAAACTTTACATTTAGACAGAGAATAAGTCAATGAAGAATTGTGTCAAGTTTGAAGTCAATCGCTTTACTTGGAGCAAACTTATGGCAGCTGAAAGTTAGTCAATTCTGAAACCCTTTTACACATCTGGGCCCAGATCGGGAAAGAGAGGCAGGCGGGCGGAGGTTGGGGTGGCTGCCTCGCTGAAAAAACAGCCAAACTTTAAAAGTGCACAGCGCCGTTCAGGATTAACTTTCAGACTCGAAATTTTACATGATTGTGCCAAAATAGTTTAAAATTGTCTGCGTCAAATTTGAAGCAAATCGGTAGAAGTGAAGCGGCGCTATGGAAGATTTAGTGAAAAAAATTGCGCATTTTGAGCAGTTTTTTGCACTTTTAGGTAGGAAGACTCAAATTTAGGAAATTAAAAGGTAGCCTAAGACATTCTCCGTAGTAAGTTTAGGGTGGGTGTAAAGTTTGGTGTAATTTGGTTGAGCGGTTTGGGAGTCCATAGCGATCAAAATTGTCCACACACAGACACACACACACACAGACACACAGAGTTTGATTTTTATATGTAGACGAGTGGAACTCCTCCTCCGGAGGAGAAAGGGGAAGAACTCCCATCACCGGAATTCCATTCCCTGAAATCCATCAGCTGAAACTCCATGACTTGAATCCCATCTTCCAAATGCTAAACACACCTTGCTAAACACAATTTCAAGGCAGTTGACATAGCCACTAAGTTATGATTTGCTTATGAAAGAGGCCCACGGTACATACACTATATTGATTATTGCTAATAAGAGCCATTTCTACAATTTTTGCTGCTTTTTCATGCATTTCTGCTCACTGCATCGCAACGCCTTTATCTACAAATGCAAGTCACTTGTTGTTACAATCACAACATCAAGGTACATCTATCTAATGCATTTTAAAACTATATTAACAATTTTTGTGGCTGCTAGGCACCAAAATATGCATTTTCACCTGTTCCTACAGGTATTCAAACAGGTATTAAGACCTGTTAACCTAAAAATTAGTTTTCAAAACTAATTTATTTGCATAGTGCATCCATAGTGCTATTTCTAGTAATTCTAGACACCAAACTTGAGTTTCTAGGCCTTGCCAATGCAGAGTTATTAGCAAAAGTATACTCAAAATTTGCTTAAAAGTGGCCTTCTCAAAATTCAAAGGCAATTTTCTCAAAAATACAAATTTTCCATCCATATTAGTGTATGACCGGTGTAACTTCAGCTATTTGGCTAAACAATATTGAAAATGCAGAAAAATCAGTGTGCAAAAATTCTTATTTTTTTATTTCAAAGTTTGTACCCCCAAAATAGCCATTTTTAATTAATAGGTAAAAAGTATCTGTTAACAGGGTTTTTCCAGAGTGTCTTACATCAATCAAACAGGCATTCGATGAGCTACAATTTGACACTACACTCGAAAAAATTCGCCCTTTTTTAAATTTTCATTCACCTTAACAACATCTAATTTTCAGCAAAGCCCCCAGCCTCTTTTTTCCCTGGTTTCCAGGTCACTGCTAAGCACAGGTAGGTCCAAATGCTTAGAAAATCTAGGAAAACAAATTTCCATAGGTTTGACACTTTGTGTTAAAGTCTCAAAATCGTAGTGTAAAACACTTTATTAACTTTGGAGAGTACTTTTTAAAAATGTGATGCAATTTTTTAAAACTGACGTTTTTAGGCACTTTTTGGTACCTGGGCAAGTTATTAATGGCCCAATTGGCTAGATCTTGGTGTTTCCAAATAGACAACGTGTTGACATCCAATTGAGTGATTTGGTGAAAAAAATCTAAAAAAAATTTTCATCTTGATGCAATAGCCCCCTCAAAAGTGCACAAAAAATTCAGAAGTGCAGATAGGCAGCCATGTCAAAAGTACATTTTATCCCAAAAAACTAGTGCATCAAACAGCCTCAGGTGTTGTTGACATTAGGCAGCAGCTCAAAGGCTGCGCTATTGTGTGTCCTTTTTCGTTGCAGTGAGGCAAAGTTAAAAAAATGCCAATTTTTCAACCTCAAAAAAACACATTTTTTGTAGTTTAAGTTAGCAAGTTAAAGTGCAATCAAAGAATCCATTTCGGATCATTGTAGCGCTCCAATGCCCCGCGTCTTTTGAGCCCACTCACTAAGTGCTACCCTATTTTCCTGCCTTTTCCTGCTTTTCCTGCCTATTTTTATACAAATTGATAGTATGGTAAGACAAAGAGACAGGCAAAATCACCAATAGTGAAGTGTTATTATTACAAAGGTCAAGTGGTTTTGAAAATTTTTAAACTTATAGATGTGACAAGCTGTTGAAACCCGCGGATTTTGAACCCGGGGAACTCCAATCCCCGGAACTATTTTTGCGTGTATTCTACAATTGGAAGTCATACTTAAACAAAAACTATTAATAGTTAGTAATTTAGGATAGAGCTAAAAATAAAATAGAGTACATTCATGTAAAATTAGGATTTGTGGCAAATATTGAAATTATTAGCTGGGGTGCTGCCCAGAATGTCAAGCAAACTCTGGCCTCTACCTCTTCTTCTCCCTATGTCCCTTGTATCCTTTGAAACTTCTATCTTCTCTTCTGTTTCCTATCTTCTCTCTCGTCTCTCACCTCTCCTCTCTCCTCTCTCCCCTCTTCTCTCGTCTCTTCCCTCTCCCCTCTATTATTTTCTCTCTCCTCCTCTCTTCTTTCTGGTCTTTGATCTCAAAAATCTCCTTTCTCCTCTTTTATCTCTTCTCATTTCTTTCTGCTCTCTACTCTCTCTTCTCTGCTCTCTCTTCTCTCTGCTCTCTACTCTCTGTTCCCTCTCCCCTCTTCTCACTCTTTACTGTACTCTCTCTCAACACTTCCCTCATCTCTCCTCTCTCCTTTTTCCTCTCTTCTCTCCACTCTCTCCTCTCATCTCTTCTATCGTCTCTTCCCTCACCTCTCAGTTTTCTCTTCTTTCCTCTCTTATCTCTCATTTCTCTTCTTTTATCTTCTCTGTCTTCTCTTTTCTCATTTCTATCTGCTCTCTCTCCTCTCCCCCTTTCTCTCTCTCCTCTCATCTCTCTTCTCTCTAATCTCTCCCCTCTTTCCTCTCCTATCTTCTCCTTTACACCAATTTCCCCTGGCCTCTCGATTCTCTCCCCTCCCATCCTCTCTCCCCACTCAGATTCTCTCCCCTCCCATCCTCTCTCCTCACTCAGATTCTCTCCCCTCCCATCCTCTCTCCTCACTCAGATTCTCTCCCCTCCCATCCTCTCTTTTGACTCAGATTCTCTCCCCTCCCATCCTCTCTCCTCACTCAGATTCTCTCCCCTCCCCTCCTCTCTCCTCACTAACTTCTCATCTCTCCTCTCCCTTGTCTCCACCTCTCATCGCTTATTTCTTATCTCTCCTCTTTTCTCTCTACTCTCCCATCTCTCGTCTGTTGACTCTCGTTTCCGCTATCTCATCTCCCTTCTGTCATCTGTCGTTTTTACTCTCATATGTTCTCTCACCTCTCTCCTCTTGTATTCTTCTCTTTCCCATTTTTTGACTCAGGACTCTCTTTCCTTTCTTCTTTCTTCTCGCCTCTTCTCTTCCCTCTTCAATACTCTCTCCCTCTCTTGTCTTCTCTCTTCTCTCTCCATTCTCCTCTCTCCTCTCATATATCCTTTGTTCACACTCATCTTTGCTCTCTCATTACCCTCTCTCTTCTATCGTCTCTACTCTCCTATCTCCTGTGTACTCTTTCTTTCTCCTCTTCTGACTCCTCTCTTTCCTACTCCTCTCTTCTCTTCCCTCTTGTATACTCTCTCCCCTCTTTTCTCTTCTCTTGTCTCTTTGTATTCTGCTCTCTCTTCCTTCATCTCCCATCTCTACTCTCTCATCTTTCCTTTCATCTCCCTCATCTCTGCAATATAATCTCTTTCCTCTCTCCTCCTCTTCCTTTTACTCTATCATCTCTCCTTTCTCCTGTCTTATTTCTCAACTCTCTCATCTCTTATCTCCTCTCTTCTCACTCCTCTCTCTTCCCCTCTCTCCCCCTCTTATCTCCTCTCTTCTCTATCCTTTCTAATCTCTCCTCTCGATCCTCTCTCATCTGCCTCTCTGTTCTCTAATCTCTCCTCATCTCTTCTCACTCTTCTCTACTTTCCTCTCTCATCGATTATGTCTCCTCTCTCCATTCTTCTCTCTCCCTCTTCTTACCTCTACTCTTTCCTCTCCCTCCTCTCTCCCCTTCTCTCGCTTCTTCCTCCCATATTCTCTGCTCTCTCCTCACCCCCTCGTCTCTCCTGATATCTTCTATCTTTTCTCTATCCCCCTCTCGCCCCTCCTCCCTTTCTAATAGTCTATTCCTTTTCCTTTTCACTCTCATCTAGCCCGCAGCCATGAGTTGGATTCTTTATCTGGCCGTTCAGGTAAAAATCTGCCGATCCCTGCTTTGAAAGCCAGTTTGTGGGACATAGTACTATCATTGTTATCATTTCTCATCTCATGCTTTAATCACGGCATCTTTCTGGCCAATTAGCAGCCCTGAGAGGAATTTGTGTATCTCCAGCTCCACCACCACAGCTGGAACTCTACAGCAGTCTAACAACCAAGGAAATACGCATTTCTTAGAAGCCATTTAAATTTTAAAGTTACCTTATGCGAATCTTAATGTTAAAAGCTTCATGGTGTAACTAACTAATTTAGTAGGATTGCATTGTAAACAGTTATTCATTAGTTTTTCGCTATTTTTACAAACCATCCCACATTGTCTTGACTCTTAATTTGCCATCCACAGTTAAACTGTTGCAGACTTGTCTATACAGAGGACAGTGGTTTGAATCTCTCGCTAAACTGTCTCTCCTCTCCACGCCTCTCCGGGGGTACAGAGAGGGCTATTAAAAAGTTATTCCAAAACACTGTACACTCGCTATGTACATTGAGCCCTATCGCCTGACCCTTCGTCTGGCTCTGGGGGAATGAGTGAGTGAGTGGCACAAACAACAGAAAAAGCAGACAAACTTTACATGTTTACAGTTTCTGTTCTGATTGAGTTCGAGAGTTGAAACTTTACATTTAGACAGAGAATAAGTCAATGAAGAATTGTGTCAAGTTTGAAGTCAATCGCTTTACTTGGAGCAAACTTATGGCAGCTGAAAGTTAGTCAATTCTGAAACCCTTTTACACATCTGGGCCCAGATCGGGAAAGAGAGGCAGGCGGGCGGAGGTTGGGGTGGCTGCCTCGCTGAAAAAACAGCCAAACTTTAAAAGTGCACAGCGCCGTTCAGGATTAACTTTCAGACTCGAAATTTTACATGATTGTGCCAAAATAGTTTAAAATTGTCTGCGTCAAATTTGAAGCAAATCGGTAGAAGTGAAGCGGCGCTATGGAAGATTTAGTGAAAAAAATTGCGCATTTTGAGCAGTTTTTTGCACTTTTAGGTAGGAAGACTCAAATTTAGGAAATTAAAAGGTAGCCTAAGACATTCTCCGTAGTAAGTTTAGGGTGGGTGTAAAGTTTGGTGTAATTTGGTTGAGCGGTTTGGGAGTCCATAGCGATCAAAATTGTCCACACACAGACACACACACACACAGACACACAGAGTTTGATTTTTATATGTAGACGAGTGGAACTCCTCCTCCGGAGGAGAAAGGGGAAGAACTCCCATCACCGGAATTCCATTCCCTGAAATCCATCAGCTGAAACTCCATGACTTGAATCCCATCTTCCAAATCGTCTCCAAATTCTTTACAAAATCTTTGAAAGACCATAGCTCAAAGACTCTCACGTCTCTCATATCTCCTCTCTCTTTTATTCGCTATTATCGTGACTCTCTTCTCTCTCCTCTCTCTCATCTCATCTCTACCCCTACTCCCTTATTTATCTCTTCTCCCTCGTCTTTCGTTTGTACCCTCTCCTGTCTCTTGTCTCCTCTCTTCTCTCATATCTCTCCTCTTCACTTATGTCTCCTGTCTCCTCTTCTCTCTTATCTCTCCCTCTTCTCTCCTCTCTCATATGTCATCTCTCCTTACTTATCTATCGTCTCTCTTAACCCTCTCTCTCTTCTCTTTTCTCTCCTATCTGCTTCTCATTTCTCATATCTCATATACGCTCTCACACTCTACTTTCTTGTCTCCCATCTTTCTTTCCTCCTTACCACTATCCCCTGTCTCTTCTCTTCTCTCTTTTCTATCCTCTCCATTCTCTCTTCTCTCCTCTCCTTTCTCCTTTCATCTTCTCCCCTCTCTTCTCTAATCTCTAATCTCTTCTCTCTTATGTTCTCACTCATCTCTTTTCTCATCGCATCTCTCATCTCTCCTCTCCTCATTACTTTCCTTCTCTTAACTCTCTTATCTCTGATCTTTCATCTCTTTCCTCTCTCCTCTCTCTTCTCCTCTCGCTTCTCTCTCTCCTCTCTCTCCTCTCATCTATACTACCTTATTTATATCTTCTCCCTGGTCTTTCGTCTCTACTCTCTCCTGTCTCATTTCTCCCCTCTTTTCTCCTCTCTTCTCTCTCCCCTCCTCTCTCATCTCTCATCCCTCATCTCACTCCTTCTTTCTCCTCTACTCTCCCCTCTTTTATATTACCTCTGTACGCTCTTATCCCTCATATCTATTCTCTCTCCTATCATCTCTCTTGTCCCCCTCTGCTATCTCACATCTCCCCTCTCGTCTCCTCTCTCCTCTCCTCTTCTCTCTCCTTCGTTCCCGCCTTATTCCCCTCTTCTCTCCCATCTGTCATGTCTAATCTCTCCACTCATTTCTACTCTGTTTTCTATCATCTCAACTCTCTTCTCTTTTCATTCTTCTCTTTACTCTCTTCTCTGACTGATTGAAGATGCCAAATCCATCAAGATCCTCTCCACGAAACAGAAATCCTCTTCGTCAAAATTAAAACATTGAAATCGTCTCCGCTAAACTGGACTCAATCGAATTTTTTTCGTCAAACATCTGAACTCTCCGGATTCATTGGTTAGGGTTGGGTTAGGGTTAGGGTTAGGGTTAGGGTTAGGGTTAGGGTTAGAACTACGCACAGCTTCGTGTTAAAAGGCACTGATAAAAATATTGAACTAATTGAATCAATTCATTGCGCAACTGATTTCACAGTCAGTCAGTCCATCTAAATCAACCCTCCAATACACAGCAGCAGTGAGAAGTTGAACCCTCCCCCCAACTTTATCTATTACGTCTCGCAAAACTGATTTTTGCAAAAAGTTAAAAGTATGGGAATAGTTTTCCCAATGAAAAGCTTTTAGTTTTCATATATAAAGCAAAAAACTTATATCCTCGAACTCTGCGTTGCAAGATCTTTCCAGCAATATAAGTTTCTCCTCTCAAAGTTTAAAACTCGAGGAACAGTTAGCGTTTGAAATTTACCGATTTCCCGACTGCTTGCTAGAGAAGCTCGCAATTCATTGAATTTCACTGCTAAGCTAATACACAGGGATGCCTATGGAGAAAAAAAGGCGCCAATAATAAAACCAATTGAATCTCGACACAGTCCTGATTCCTATCTATCTGTTTAGGCCCTACACTGTACAACTGCTATGTACACTCAGCCCAAGCCCAACCCCCCGTTGTGGGGGAAGCATTAAATTTAACTCAACCCCCCCCCCCCAACACGCGGGGGGTTTTATTTCCACTCGCACCCACCACCCCTCAATACACAGCGGCCCGCGGGCGGAGGTTGGGGTGGCTATTTTTACAAACTGGCTGCAGCCCCAGGCAGAGTGGCCAAAGAAGGTTATTGGGGGTTAAAAAAGCAGTTTTCTGCTTTTTTAGGTAGGGATGTTAAAATGGGAAAATTAAAAATTAAAATAGCCTAAAGCCTGCTCCGGAAAATTTGCAGTTTTCCCATATAAGTTTCAACGCTGACTTGGCAGAATTGTAGGAGTTCACTTACTACATACAGACAGACAAACATCGCGTCGGTTTTTAGTATTAAAGTGGAACTCCTCCTTCGGAGGAGAAAGGGGAAGAACTCCCATCACCGGAATTCCATTCCCTGAATTATCCATCAACTGAAATTCCATGTCTTGAACCCCATCTTCCAAATCGTCTCCAAATTCTTTACAAACCTTTCAAAGACCATAGCTCAAAGACTCTTACGTCTCTCATATCTACTCTCTCCTCTCTTCGCTATTATCGTGACTCGCTTCTCTCTCCTCTCTCTCATCTCATCTCTACCCCTACTCTCTTATTTATCTCTACTACCTTATTTATCTCTTCTCCCTCGTCTTTCGTCTGTACCCTCTCCTGTCTACTCTCCTATCTTCTATCTTATCTCTCCCCTTTTCTCTCCTCTCTCATATCTCTTCTCTACTCACTTATCTATTCTCTCTCCTCTGCTCCCCTTTTACACTTCCCTATATGCTCTCACTCTCACCCTCCCCTTTCTTATCTGCTGTTTTTACACTCCTTTCTACCACCTGTCTCCTCTCTTTTCTCTCCTCTCTGCACTCTCATCTTTACCCTCTTCTTTCTCCTCACTACTTTCTTCTCTTAAATCTCTGATCTCTGATCTTTCATCTCTCTTCTCTCACCTCTCTCCTCTCTTGCCTCTCTTCTATTGCCTCTGTACGCTCTTATCCCTCCTTTCTTTTCTCTCCTGTCTCCTCTCTGCTATCTCATATCTCCTCTCTCATATCCTCTCCCTTCATCTCCACTCTCCTCTTCTCTTCTCTCTCCTTTGTTCCCGCCTTACTCCCCTCTTCTCTCCTATCTGTCATGTCTAATCTCTCCACTCATTTCTACTCTGTTTTCTATCATCTCATCTCTCTTCTCTTTTCATTCTTCTCTTTACTCTCTTCTCTGACTGATTGAAGATGCCAAATCCATCAAGATCCTCTCCGCGAAGCAGAAATCCTGTCCGTGCAACTGAAAACCATCGAAATCCTCTCCGTGAAACTGGACTCCTTCGAAATCCTCTCCTTGAAACTTAAATCTATCAAAATGGTCTCCATAAAACAGAAATCAATCATAAATTATCTCCGCGAAACAGAAATCCTCTCCGTGAAGCTGAACATCATCGAAATCCTCTCCGTGAAACTGAACATCATCGAAATCCTTTCCACGAAACTGAACACCATCGAAATCCTCTCCACGAAACTGAACACCATCGAAATCCTCTCCACGAAACTGAACACCATCGAAATCCTCTCCACGAAACAGAAATCCTCTTCGTCAAAATTAAAACATTGAAATCGTCTCCGCTAAACTGGACTCAATCGAATTTTTTCCGTCAAACAACTCAACTCTCCGGATTCATTGGTTAGGGTTAGGGTTAGGGTTAGGGTTAGGGTTAGGGTTAGAACTACGCACAGCTTCGTGTTAAAAGGCACTGATAAAAATATTGAACTAATTGAATCAATTCATTGCGCAACTGATTTCACAGTCAGTCAGTCAATCTAAATCAACCCTCCAATACACAGCAGCAGTGAGAAGTTGAACCCTCCCCCCAACTTTATCTATTACGTCTCGCAAAACTGATTACAATTTTTGCAAAAAGTTAAAAGTATGGGAATAGTTTTCCCAATGAAAAGCTTTTAGTTTTCATATATAAAGCAAAAAACTTATATCCTCGAACTCTGCGTTGCAAGATCTTTCCAGCAATATAAGTTTCTCCTCTCAAAGTTTAAAACTCGAGGAACAGTTAGCGTTTGAAATTTACCGATTTCCCGACTGCTTGCTAGAGAAGCTCGCAATTCATTGAATTTCACTGCTAAGCTAATACACAGGGCTGCCTATAGAAAAAAGGCGCCAATAATAAAACCAAATGAATCTCGACACAGTCTATCTGTTTACACTGTACAACTGCTATGTACACTCAGCCCAAGCCCAACCCCCGTTCTGGGGGGAAGCATTAAATTTAACTCAACCCCCCCCCCCAACACGCGGGGGGTTTTATTTCCACTCGCACCCACCACCCCTCAATACACAGCGGCCCGCGGGCGGAGGTTGGGGTGGCTATTTTTACAAACTGGCTGCAGCCCCAGGCAGAGTGGCCAAAGAAGGTTATTGGGGGTTAAAAAAGCAGTTTTCTGCTTTTTTAGGTAGGGATGTTAAAATGGGAAAATTAAAAATTAAAATAGCCTAAAGCCTGCTCCGGAAAATTTGCAGTTTTCCCATATAAGTTTCAACGCTGACTTGGCAGAATTGTAGGAGTTCACTTACTACATACAGACAGACAAACATCGCGTCGGTTTTTAGTATTAAAGTGGAACTCCTCCTTCGGAGGAGAAAGGGGAAGAACTCCCATCACCGGAATTCCATTCCCTGAATTATCCATCAACTGAAATTCCATGTCTGGAACCCCATCTTCCAAATCGTCTCCAAATTCTTTACAAACCTTTCAAAGACCATAGCTCAAAGACTCTTACGTCTCTCATATCTACTCTCTCCTCTCTTCGCTATTATCGTGACTCGCTTCTCTCTTCTCTCTCTCATCTCATCTCTACCCCTACTCTCTTATTTATCTCTACTACCTTATTTATCTCTTCTCCCTCGTCTTTCGTCTGTACCCTCTCCTGTCTACTCTCCTATCTTCTATCTTATCTCTCCCCTTTTCTCTCCTCTCTCATATCTCTTCTCTACTCACTTATCTATTCTCTCTCCTCTGCTCCCCTTTTACACTTCCCTATATGCTCTCACTCTCACCCTCCCCTTTCTTATCTGCTGTTTTTACACTCCTTTCTACCACCTGTCTCCTCTCGTTTCTCTCCTCTCTGCACTCTCATCTTTACCATCTTCTTTCTCCTCACTACTTTCTTCTCTTAAATCTCTGATCTCTGATCTTTCATCTCTCTTCTCTCACCTCTCTCCTCTCTTGCCTCTCTTCTATTGCCTCTGTACGCTCTTATCCCTCCTTTCTTTTCTCTCCTGTCTCCTCTCTGCTATCTCATATCTCCTCTCTCATATCCTCTCCCTTCATCTCCACTCTCCTCTTCTCTTCTCTCTCCTTTGTTCCCGCCTTACTCCCCTCTTCTCTCCTATCTGTCATGTCTAATCTCTCCACTCATTTCTACTCTGTTTTCTATCATCTCATCTCTCTTCTCTTTTCATTCTTCTCTTTACTCTCTTCTCTGACTGATTGAAGATGCCAAATCCATCAAGATCCTCTCCGCGAAGCAGAAATCCTGTCCGTGCAACTGAAAACCATCGAAATCCTCTCCGTGAAACTGGACTCCTTCGAAATCCTCTCCTTGAAACTTAAATCTATCAAAATGGTCTCCATAAAACAGAAATCAATCATAAATTATCTCCGCGAAACAGAAATCCTCTCCGTGAAGCTGAACATCATCGAAATCCTCTCCGTGAAACTGAACATCATCGAAATCCTTTCCACGAAACTGAACACCATCGAAATCCTCTCCACGAAACTGAACACCATCGAAATCCTCTCCACGAAACTGAACACCATCGAAATCCTCTCCACGAAACAGAAATCCTCTTCGTCAAAATTAAAACATTGAAATCGTCTCCGCTAAACTGGACTCAATCGAATTTTTTCCGTCAAACAACTCAACTCTCCGGATTCATTGGTTAGGGTTAGGGTTAGGGTTAGGGTTAGGGTTAGGGTTAGAACTACGCACAGCTTCGTGTTAAAAGGCACTGATAAAAATATTGAACTAATTGAATCAATTCATTGCGCAACTGATTTCACAGTCAGTCAGTCAATCTAAATCAACCCTCCAATACACAGCAGCAGTGAGAAGTTGAACCCTCCCCCAACTTTATCTATTACGTCTCGCAAAACTGATTACAATTTTTGCAAAAAGTTAAAAGTATGGGAATAGTTTTCCCAATGAAAAGCTTTTAGTTTTCATATATAAAGCAAACAACTTATATCCTCGAACTCTGCGTTGCAAGATCTTTCCAGCAATATAAGTTTCTCCTCTCAAAGTTTAAAACTCGAGGAACAGTTAGCGTTTGAAATTTACCGATTTCCCGACTGCTTGCTAGAGAAGCTCGCAATTCATTGAATTTCACTGCTAAGCTAATACACAGGGCTGCCTATAGAAAAAAGGCGCCAATAATAAAACCAAATGAATCTCGACACAGTCTATCTGTTTACACTGTACAACTGCTATGTACACTCAGCTCAAGCCCAACCCCCGTTCTGGGGGGAAGCATTAAATTTAACTCAACCCCCCCCCAACACGCGGGGGGTTTTATTTCCACTCGCACCCACCACCCCTCAATACACAGCGGCCCGCGGGCGGAGGTTGGGGTGGCTATTTTTACAAACTGGCTGCAGCCCCAGGCAGAGTGGCCAAAGAAGGTTATTGGGGGTTAAAAAAGCAGTTTTCTGCTTTTTTAGGTAGGGATGTTAAAATGGGAAAATTAAAAATTAAAATAGCCTAAAGCCTGCTCCGGAAAATTTGCAGTTTTCCCATATAAGTTTCAACGCTGACTTGGCAGAATTGTAGGAGTTCACTTACTACATACAGACAGACAAACATCGCGTCGGTTTTTAGTATTAAAGTGGAACTCCTCCTTCGGAGGAGAAAGGGGAAGAACTCCCATCACCGGAATTCCATTCCCTGAATTATCCATCAACTGAAATTCCATGTCTGGAACCCCATCTTCCAAATCGTCTCCAAATTCTTTACAAACCTTTCAAAGACCATAGCTCAAAGACTCTTACGTCTCTCATATCTACTCTCTCCTCTCTTCGCTATTATCGTGACTCGCTTCTCTCTTCTCTCTCTCATCTCATCTCTACCCCTACTCTCTTATTTATCTCTACTACCTTATTTATCTCTTCTCCCTCGTCTTTCGTCTGTACCCTCTCCTGTCTACTCTCCTATCTTCTATCTTATCTCTCCCCTTTTCTCTCCTCTCTCATATCTCTTCTCTACTCACTTATCTATTCTCTCTCCTCTGCTCCCCTTTTACACTTCCCTATATGCTCTCACTCTCACCCTCCCCTTTCTTATCTGCTGTTTTTACACTCCTTTCTACCACCTGTCTCCTCTCGTTTCTCTCCTCTCTGCACTCTCATCTTTACCATCTTCTTTCTCCTCACTACTTTCTTCTCTTAAATCTCTGATCTCTGATCTTTCATCTCTCTTCTCTCACCTCTCTCCTCTCTTGCCTCTCTTCTATTGCCTCTGTACGCTCTTATCCCTCCTTTCTTTTCTCTCCTGTCTCCTCTCTGCTATCTCATATCTCCTCTCTCATATCCTCTCCCTTCATCTCCACTCTCCTCTTCTCTTCTCTCTCCTTTGTTCCCGCCTTACTCCCCTCTTCTCTCCTATCTGTCATGTCTAATCTCTCCACTCATTTCTACTCTGTTTTCTATCATCTCATCTCTCTTCTCTTTTCATTCTTCTCTTTACTCTCTTCTCTGACTGATTGAAGATGCCAAATCCATCAAGATCCTCTCCGCGAAGCAGAAATCCTGTCCGTGCAACTGAAAACCATCGAAATCCTCTCCGTGAAACTGGACTCCTTCGAAATCCTCTCCTTGAAACTTAAATCCATCAAAATGGTCTCCATAAAACAGAAATCAATCATAAATTATCTCCGCGAAACAGAAATCCTCTCCGTGAAGCTGAACATCATCGAAATCCTCTCCGTGAAACTGAACATCATCGAAATCCTTTCCACGAAACTGAACACCATCGAAATCCTCTCCACGAAACTGAACACCATCGAAATCCTCTCCACGAAACTGAACACCATCGAAATCCTCTCCACGAAACAGAAATCCTCTTCGTCAAAATTAAAACATTGAAATCGTCTCCGCTAAACTGGACTCAATCGAATTTTTTCCGTCAAACAACTCAACTCTCCGGATTCATTGGTTAGGGTTAGGGTTAGGGTTAGGGTTAGGGTTAGGGTTAGAACTACGCACAGCTTCGTGTTAAAAGGCACTGATAAAAATATTGAACTAATTGAATCAATTCATTGCGCAACTGATTTCACAGTCAGTCAGTCAATCTAAATCAACCCTCCAATACACAGCAGCAGTGAGAAGTTGAACCCTCCCCCCAACTTTATCTATTACGTCTCGCAAAACTGATTACAATTTTTGCAAAAAGTTAAAAGTATGGGAATAGTTTTCCCAATGAAAAGCTTTTAGTTTTCATATATAAAGCAAACAACTTATATCCTCGAACTCTGCGTTGCAAGATCTTTCCAGCAATATAAGTTTCTCCTCTCAAAGTTTAAAACTCGAGGAACAGTTAGCGTTTGAAATTTACCGATTTCCCGACTGCTTGCTAGAGAAGCTCGCAATTCATTGAATTTCACTGCTAAGCTAATACACAGGGCTGCCTATAGAAAAAAGGCGCCAATAATAAAACCAAATGAATCTCGACACAGTCTATCTGTTTACACTGTACAACTGCTATGTACACTCAGCCCAAGCCCAACCCCCGTTCTGGGGGGAAGCATTAAATTAAACTCAACCCCCCAACACGCGGGGGGTTTTATTTGCATTGAACCCAGAACACGCGCACCCACCACCCCTCAATACACAGCGGCCCGCGGGCGGAGGTTGGGGTGGCTATTTTTACAAACTGGCTGCAGCCCCAGGCAGAGTGGCCAAAGAAGGTTATTGGGGGTTAAAAAAGCAGTTTTCTGCTTTTTTAGGTAGGGATGTTAAAATGGGAAAATTAAAAATTAAAATAGCCTAAAGCCTGCTCCGGAAAATTTGCAGTTTTCCCATCCCATATAAGTTTCGACGCTGACTTGCCAGAATTGTAGGAGTTCACTTACAACATACAGACAGACAAACATCGCGTCAGTTTTAGTATTAGTAGAAGTAGAGAGAGAGAGAGAGATAATAAAACTTTTGTTTGTAATTTAAACAATAACATATTTTTTATGCTCAAATTTTATGATGAAAATTTATTATACATTTGTTTATGCTAATCTTTACATTGTTTTTTGTTACTAAGTATGTCTAGTCATAAGCTTAGTAGGCAGCTTTCCTATAAATTTGCTAAATTGCTAAATAATTAAATTTAACATTTATAAACCCAATGACACGGAGTTAACTGTTGCACTGCACGCTGTCATTTGCAGATGGCACAGCAAGCTGCAAGCGGCAAGTCCGCCCACACATTTGTTGGCGTAAAAAGTGTCAGCCAGCAGAAGCTAGTCCGAGCTCTGGCCGCCTATTTGAAGAAGACTGGCAAGCTGGCTGTGCCGGAATGGGCTGACGTTGTTAAACTGTCTGCAGCCAACGAGCTGGCGCCCGCTGATTCCGATTGGTTCTTTGTGCGCTCCGCCTCTCTGCTGCGCCACCTGTACGTGCGCGCCCCTGTGGGAGTTGGCGCTCTGACCAAAGTGAGTGTGGGAGTGATGGACTTACTATGGCTTTCATATTCCATGCTCCAGGTGGTTCGTTTTGAAATTGCCCAGTAACAGATCTTCAGTTGCTGGGCCAGCCTCCCAGATCCTCAGTTGCTGGGCCAACCTCCCAGATTCTCAGTTGCTGGGCCAGCCTCCCTGATCCTCAGTTACTGGGCCAGCCTCCCAGATCCTCAGTTGCTTGGCCACCAGCCTCCCAGATCCTCAGTTGCTGGGCCAGCCTCCCAGATCCTTAGTTGCTGAGCCAGCCTCCCAGATCCTCAGATGCTGGGCCAGCCTCCCAGATCCTCAGTTACTGGGCCAGCCTCCCAGATTCTCAGTTGCTGGGCCAGCCTCCCAGATCTTCAGTTGCTGGGCCAGCCTCCCAAATCCTCAGTTGCTGGGCCAGCTTTCCAGATCCTGTTGCTGGGCCAGTCTTCCAGATCCTCAGTTGCTGGACTAGCCTCCCAGATCATCAGTTGCTGGGCCAGCCTCCCAGATCCTGAATTGCTGGGCCTCAGATCCTTAGTTGGTGGATCACCAGCACCCTCTTAGGTAGATCTTCAAGTCGAGAAAACCTTGGAATTGCTGGTATAAAAAGTTGTGAATCACCCAAATTGAATTTCATCTGTACTACTGTAACCTATTCCCAATTCCCCCAGGTGTACGGCAAGGTGAGGCGCCGTGGCCACCAGCCCAACCACTCGTCCCGCTGCTACCGGGGCCCGCTCCGCAAGAGTCTCCAAGGCCTCGAGTCGATGGGCCTTGTTGCCAAGGACGAGGCCGGCGGCCGGCAGCTGACGTCGCAGGGCAGGCGAGATCTTGACCGCATCGCCTATCAGGTCTATGCCGAGGGACACAAAAAAGTTTAAATCTGACGAGGACTAGCTCTGGCTACTTGTCTATGCAAGCGCTGCAGACTTTTTGAATGCTATTAGGTTGGCTGGCTTGGCGGGGTAATAAATCCAGGCTACGTGTGCGGTTGGATTGAAAAAAAATAATTGTTGAAGAGAATTATCATCTTGAATTACTTCCTTCTTTTATTTAAGTGGGTTGTAGTTGTAGTCTAGTGGTTACAGCGTCGGACTTCACTTGAAGGTCGGGTTTGATTCCCAATCTTACTGGGACAATTTGTGTCCTTGAGCAGGACACTTAGCTTTGCATTGCTCCAGTTCACCCAGCTGTAAAATTGTTAACCAGCTTTAGCTGGCGTGATTGAGGGTGTGTTGCAACTCCCTAGTCCTTGGACTGAGCAGCCGTACGCAGTCTTCAAATGCGCACATTAAAAAAATTGTAATACAGTATTTTGCTATATCTAATGCATCTTAAGATTCGTGCAATATTCTGGATTTTCGACGTCTACCAGTAGCTTCGTAAAATATGTAAAGGCTAGTGAAGGATTAAAAATTGTTTAAAAGAGATCAATAAGAGGCTATATACATAACTTACATCCGTGCAAGAAAATTTGGAACAATTTCAATTTCATATCAATTGCATTGACGATGGAATGACGGTACATCTACCGCTTATAAAATCTTTTTAAACGGCAACGTATCTATGATATTCTATAAGTTTTAAAATTAAAATTTTTAAATTTAGCTAAAAAGGTATAATTTTATGAAAGGTTAGGCAAAACTGAGTAGTAAAATCATTGGTATTTGTTAACACATGGCAATATTTCGCGGAAAGTTTAAAATGTGTTTTCCGAGAAGAGTAACGATTTTTACTTCTTGATTACCTCGAAATTTATTATGCTTATTGTCAATTATTGATACTAATGGATCCAGGAAGTATTTTCTTTGTAAGTTATGTTCAATTTTCATTCAATCGGCATTGTTACTTTATTTTTTATTTCACACCTGGCTTTCACTGTTTCAGTCATATCCAAAAGTTAGGGCCATAATTTGCTTTGCAAAGTGCGACAGGCCTATATTTGCTTTAGGCTCCTAATAGCATTTAATCGCAGATATTTTATATCAAATAGCATTGAATATTAATCTTAAAGACAGTACAATTTTGGTATATTGTTTCCATAACAAGTTTCCAAGCATTGAGGAGCTATGAAAATTGCATTATTTATAGGCAGTTGTTATTTGTCTGGTGACTGGACGAATAGCGATGCTGCGATGTTGTTATTTGTCCAGTTACTGGATAATAGCCATGTTTCCCTATTCATCTGGTTAATACCGGACACAAAGACATTTCGCTATTTGTCCAGTTAAATTGACATTTTATTTTACAGAAACTACAAAGGTGAATATTCCTGGACATCAGACTTCTTATCTTGATTATCATGTTGTTATAGGCCTACTAGTGTTTGTCTTATATTATACCAAGTTATGCCAAATAGCATATGCATTAAAGATATCTACTTTGCTTTCACTAGTATATACGAGCGTAACAAAATATTAATCAGGATACAAGAAAAGCATACATGCGCAACAGTCGGCCGAGTCGGCCGATCCGGCCGACCGATTTGGCAGCCAATCAAGGAAGTCGCAAAAATACCCACCCAAAAAAACCTAAGTAGTATTACTAAGTAGCTGACGAGCCATTTTGCCCTAATAAGACAGTTATAGTTACTCCTGCCGTTTACCCAAAGTTGCGTTAATTTTGCTTTACAGTTTTTATTACATGTAAGTCGCATTTTTGGCCAAAAACTACGTCACATTTTTGTTAAAACTAAGTCGCATGGCCGACCGAATTTTGGAGGTTGCGCATGTATGAAGAAAAGGGTCTTCAAAATTTAGAATATTTATGGCATAGTTCTAGTTTACTGCGTTAAATTATTTCGCCCTCTATTCAAGGGTAGGGGGGTTGGAATATAACGAAGTAAACTAGAACTATGCCATATTTATCACTAAACAAATACTGGCTATCCTGTAGTTTCGCACGTTAAATTATTACCCCCACCCCCACCACCCTTGAATAGAGGGCGAAATAATTCCGTAAAATAATTTAACGTGCGAAACTACAGGATAGCCCAAACACTATTTATAGATAAATAGATACTTGTGTTAGAAATTTAACTGGACAAATAGCAAAAAGGCTATTCATCTAGTCATTGGACAAATAACAACTGCCTTATTTATGTGGTAGTATTTCATTTGGATTTTTATGGCACTATTAATGCCCATGATATTTTAGAAGGTTATTGATGTCAAAAGATTATCCTCTTGTTTTTATTTTCCATAAAGAAAATTATAATGTTGGTGTCAGCAATTTTGGCAATATTTTACTTTGCATGTTTAGATTATTTTCTTAGTAATTTGCAATTCAAATGGATGCAGGCTTATGAAATGGCTTAAAAGATTTGTCTCTTGCATAAAGTCTATCAGTAGATACAGGTCATTTTGGTAACAAGTTGTGGCAACTTTCAAGAATTGTTTGCTAAATTAAAACTTATATAAAAATTTATTTCTAATCTTAATAATAACAAAACATAATTAGAAATTAACAAATAAACTATAAACAAGAAGTTAAAATCATTAGTTAGTTGATTGCATTCATAAGTCCATTTCAGGGGTAATAGTGCCCAACCCTATTGGAATAAGTTTCAAAAACCCACGGATGCGCGACATGGGTGCCAAAATGGTGCCCTCAAAAGCGCGACGCGACACCAAATTTTGTTTATTGGGTTGCGGCGACGCGCGAGGCAACACCAATTTCTGTTGACTGAATGACTGGGGGGGGAGGACACCACAGCAGCCACGTTGCAATTGACAATTCCCGTTCTGCTATTCACTCCCAACACCGAAAACATGGGGTGAGGGACGAGAGTATTCCTTTCAATTTCGCAGAAAAAGAAAAGAAATTTAAAAACAATAAACAGTAAAATAACAAAGGTACAACACTTAGAAAAACAGTGCATGCATTGTAACTAACAAGTAACTTTTCTAAAAATTATATTTGAAGTATTAGTTACTTTACTGTCAAAATAAAAAAGAACAATTCAATAACTTGTTATTATCAAACATTTGATTAGATAGTTTGAAACATTTAAATACCGAGAAACAACCGTGAACATATTATAATGAAACACAGTTTGCAAGATTTTGGCTACAGGTCCAGGCCGTGACGTGACGCATGACGACACCAGGTTTCCAGTGTTGCGCGACGCGACACACCACTTGACACCACTGTCGCGCGATGCGACACCAGGAGAATCCGAAAATGCGACGGACGGTTGTCCACATTTTGTCAACTTATTCCAATAGGGGTGCCCAATCCAATACATGATATTACTAAATATATTTTATAAGTATATCTTGCACTAAAGAAATTCTTTATACCTAGCACGTATTTTTTAGATATCCTGCTTTTATTAGATCCCTTCTTTGTGTGGGATTTCCCTCCCCTCTTTTTTATCCCCAAATGCGTGCAAAATACTGCAAAATATTGAAAAATAGTTTTTATTTATGTATATTTTTATTTCAATATTCGTATAAATTTTCAAATCGAAATCTGTAAATATTTTTAATTCTTTCGATCAAATACAAAATATAACTGCGGCAGAGTTCTTCGGAACTGACCCGCGCCGGTTTCAATGGCACTTCGTTTTAACAACAAAGAAATTCTTTAAGAAGTGACTTGAAAAGTATAGTACTCAAGCTATGTACGAGCTATTATGCCAAAGGAAGCTTTGGTATGAGCCTATATGAACCTTCAATAAGATTTATATAAATTTTTGCATCTTGCAAATTCACAAAATGCAATTAGTAGTTCATAATACCAGAGTTAAGTAGTTGGTTATATGTTTGTTAGCTATCAATCAATATGTGAGTACCTGGGAAAAATATGCCAAATAATAATTAGCAGCAAAGTTGCCACAGTTCTATCTTCAACTAGTGCTATCATGCATTTCCAATGCCATGTTCTATTATTCTTGGCACTTATTAGCCAGGCTAGTGTGCATCTTAATAAAATTTTCTATGCATAAAATAGGACCTATCTACTTTGATCTCTCGACCAAGGTCTCTTAGTTTGATTAAATAGTCAATGAGTACTTGGGTACAGATGTCCATAATGAAATTATACTAATTAATGAGTGTTTATAGGCTTGTCTAATAGCTTCTCCTTGTTCCACATCAATTAGCCACTAGTAAATGAGCTGTAGACTAGCTGCACTAGGCTGAGCTTTCAGGCCTCAAAGAATGAGTCCTTGTAGATTAAAGTTTGCAATAGACAATCCTTGCAATCCCAGGTAAAGCCTTTGACATACCAATCACCTGCTTGACATTGAAGGTGCATGATGATTTTGCTAGCTGGTCAAAAACTGCAGTGGTAATAGTTCCAAATTAAACAATATATTGCCAGCCAATTGATTATTGACCATATGTCTTGCAGCTTACTACCAAGCTCAAAGAGAGTATAGTTCTAGTTGGTTAGGTTAGCAATGTTCTGAAGCAAATTTTGTTGGACAATAAAACTTGGTACTACAGGATGTCCCTAGCCATGATAAGAAATCTATACTAGCAAAAATCAATAATGAGAATTTGAAATTTCTTTGTGCCCCTCTCTTTAGTACAGTAGTTTAGGATAGTTTACCATAGACTCTCTTTAGTATAGTAGTTTAGTATAGTTTACCATAGACATTCACTTTTTTTTAATTTCTTGCCTTCTGTCTTGACTATACAACTTTTTGTCCTATAGACATTGTTTCTGTGTCTCCTGCCATATTTTAGCACAAATTTCACACAAATTCAAATTTAGCAAACAAATCTTAAAGATTGCCCAAGTTGTTTTAGTGATAAACATTTTGGTAACAAGTTGCTTCTATGATTAACACATTTCACATTTGATAAAAAAGAAAAATTTGTTGAGTTGTTGGTCATTTTAGTGATAGAAGGCACTTCATAGTATCAGTTTGTAGTTATTCTGTTAAGATTTATATTTTGTAAATTTCAAAAATTCTGTCAAAAGATTAATATATTTTGAAAAAATTAAATTGTTTTATTGTTTTGTTTTTATACAGATCATTTTGAATTTGTCCTAGAATATTTAAACATAAACATAAATGATCCTCCTCATAATTTGCCTACCAAAAAGCTAAGAGAAATATTCATTGAATTTGGAAAATGTACAAATATAAAATATTGCAACTTTATAAAAGTAAACAAAAATTAAATGAAGCAATACTAAGGTTTCAGCAAACCTTCAAAATTTTAGGCTTTATATCACTTAAAATTAGCAAGATATTTTTTGTTTAAAACCATAATGACTATTACCAAAAGGGTCTTTTTCTTTTCATTAAAATTACTTTTGTTTGTCACTAAAACATTTGTTGTCAAAATGTTGTATCACTGTAATGACTATAATCTACTATCAGTTTGGTAGGTAGAATTTGTCAGTGGTCAATTCACAGATATGAATAAATTTATAACTTAAATAGTCCTGCAATTTAATCAAGTCTTAGGCCTAGTGCACTACCATAACCAAGGCTAGTGTAATCATGAATACTTTATTAGATTCAATGAAAAGATTGATGAGTTTCAACAAATCAATTGTCAAAACTGTCAACTACAAGTAGTAAAACCAGTTACTGGGTGGTCCTAAAATAAAAATGCAACAATAAACAATGGTTTTAGATGTAAGTAGATGCAAAATTTAAAATTCTTAGAAAATAATTAAACTTGCAAAAGTATAAGATTGATGGAATCTTATATATACTTATAGTCCATAGTCTGGATCATGGAAGGTGTACACTGAAATGGAAATTTTAGTATTTTTGGCTGTTCACTCAAGAAATCAGGAATTCAAAAAATGCAGGCAGTGTTGCATTGCGTGGTAGAGTTGAAGAGCAGGGCAGTATTTGTGTTGCAGCACATTGTGGTCAACTGGCAGCAGTGCCAGAAGCATGGTATGTGAACAACTGTGGAAGTAACATAGTTGTCATTTGAGACTTTGAGTAAAAAGTTTCAGAATGTTTACTCTATTTTCTGGGTTTCAGTATTGGTTGTTTACCTGTCATTTTCTGCCAAATTTTCTAATTTTTCAAATGAATATTTTTTTGCATCATGTTGCACTTTTTAATTCTTTTGTCTTATGTCACACATTTATGCTACTTTTTTGCACATGTGTCGTGTATCTGCAGGTTTTTGAAACTTATTCCAATAGGGTTGATTAAAATTTTGCTATACCATATCTGCCAAACTAAATTGGCCATTTTTGTACACCAGTGTTGGACCTTAAAGTTCTATATGCCAAGTGTATTCCATGATTCTCCTTGAGGCAAAAATGTTCATTTATTGTTGAAGTTTTGGTATTTAGACTCTAAATTGTGTCATATTGATGAAATTTTTATAATCATGATGAGATAAGATGAAATTTATATTAGCCAGGATCAGAAGCTCAATTCATTAACTTCATAAACATAAACTTTTCACATATGTTTTTTTACCTTTTTGGTAGCATTATTAACACCCTGTTTATTTATTCCCTCACGCCTCAGGAAGAAGAAGATCTCCCCTACGAGGAGGAGATTCTTCGCAACCCGTACTCAGTGAAGTCCTGGCTTCGCTATGTTGAGCACAAGGCTGACGGCCGGCGCCCGGTGGCTGTGTGCCAGATCTACGAACGGGCGGTGAAGCAGCTGCCGGGCAGCTACAAACTCTGGTACCGCTACCTCCGCTACCGGAGACTGCTGGCCAGAGCGCGGGCCAACTCGCCCGATGTTAGCGATGCAGATCTGCAGGCTGAGCTCAGCGTTGCCAATGCCGCTCACGAGAGAGCGCTGGTGCACATGCACAAGATGCCCAGAATCTGGCTGGACTATTGCCGCTTTCTCACCAGGTAAGGCTGCCTGTCTGTCTGTCTGTCTGTCTGTCTGTCTGTCTGTGTCTGTCTGTCTGTCTGTCTGTCTGTCTGTCTGTCTGTCTCTGTCTGTCTGTGTCTGTGTCTGTCTGTCCATCTGTCTGTCTTTCTGTCTGTCTGTCTGTGTCCTCGTGTCTTAGTGTCTTTATTGTGTTCCAATTGCTGCTCCAATTCGCACCTCCACAGGCAAGGCCGAATCACCGAGTCTCGCCGGGCCTTCGATCGCGCACTCCGCTCGCTGCCCCTCACCCAGCACGACCGGCTGTGGCCGCCCTACCTTCGCCTGGTCCGCCTGCACGCTCCGCACGGCTGCCTGGAGACGGCGCTGCGCGTCCTCCGCCGCTACGTCCGCTTCAAGCCGGAAGGTCGCGAAGATTTCGTCGATTTTTTATTGGAGCACCAGCGATTGGACGAAGCCGTTGCCAACCTGGTTGCCATCATCAATGACGATTCGTTTCAGAGTTCAAGGGGCAAGTCCAAGCACGCTCTGTGGCAGGAGCTGTGCAATCTGCTGTCGAGAAATCCATTGGAGGTCACCAGCGTCAACGCCGAGGCAATTATTCGGCAGGGGATTAGTCGGTACACCGATCAGGTTGGCAGACTGTGGACTGCCCTGGCTGAATGGCACTTAAGAGCTGGGAATATCAGCAGGGCCAGGTGAGTTCAAGCAGCTCGAACCCAAGTAGTTTTTGGTGCCAGAATCGAACCCAGCTACTCTTTGGTGCCGGAATCGAACCCAGGTACTCTTTGGTGCCAGAATCAAACCCAGGTACTCCAGCTTGAGAATCGAACCCAGGTACTTCACATCGAGAATCAAACCCAGGTACTCCAGATTGAGAATCGAACCCAGGTACTCCAGATTGAGAATCGAACCCAGGTACTTTAGATCGAGACGCGAACCCAGGTACTCCGGATTGAGAATCGAACCCAGGTACTTTAGATCGAGACGCGAACCCAGGTACCCCAGATTGAGAATCGAACTCAGGGTACTCCAGATTGAGAATCGAACTCAGGGTACTCCAGATCGAGAATCGAACTCAGGGTACTTCAGATTGAGAATCGAACCCTGGTCTAAAATCCAACTTAGGTATAATTTGACGCTAGCAATCGACCATTCATTCTCAGTGCTCAAAGCTAATCCTCTTGGAGTCCATCCCTTAATTATTCCCGCCTCCCAAACCGCAGAGACGTATTCGAAGAGGCCCTGGCCACGGTCACCACCGTGCGCGACTTCAGCCAGGTGTTCGACGCCAGCGCCGAATTTGAGGAAGGCCTGGTGCGCCAGCTGATGGAGGCAGCCGAGGAAGGCTCCGCCGCTGCCGGTGACTCTGAAGAGTCGCTTGAGTCTGACTTGGCCATGCTCAGATTTGAGCACCTGATTGAGCGCCGGCCGCTGCTGTTGAACTCCGTGCTGCTCAGGCAGAACCCGCACTGCGTGCCGGAGTGGCACAAGCGGGTGCAGCTGCTGGCGGACCGGCCGGCTGAGCAGATCGGCACCTACATGGAGGCCGTGAAGACTGTGGATCCGCACAAGGCTAGCGCTGGTCGGGCCTGCACCCTCTGGACGGAGTTCGCCAAGTTCTACGAGAAGCACGACCAGCTGTCTGACGCTAGGACTGTTTTTGAAAAGGCTGCCGCTGCCGATCACAGGTGGGAATTGTTCATATCTTCCAATTGGAATAAGAGGATTTTACAGATAGGGGAAAGCAAGATTAGAGAGAGAGGAGATTAGGATGATTTAAGGAGATCAGGAATATTTAGGAAGATTAGGAAGATTGAGGAGATTGGGGAGATTGAGAAGATTAGAAAGATTGAGAAGATTAGAAAGATTGAGGAGATTAGGGAGATTGAGAAGATTAGGGAGATTGGGAAGATTAGGGAGATTGAGAAGATTAGGAAGATTGAGGAGATTAGGGAGATTAAGGGGATTAGGGAGATTGAGGAGATTAGGGAGATTGAGAAGATTAGGGAGATTGGGAAGATTAGGGAGATTGAGAAGATTAGGGAGATTGAGAAGATTAGGGAGATTGAGAAGATTAGGGAGATTGGGAAGATTAGGGAGATTGAGAAGATTAGGAAGATTGAGGAGATTAGGGAGATTAAGGGGATTAGGGAGATTGAGGAGATTAGGGAGATTGAGAAGATTAGGGAGATTGGGAAGATTAGGGAGATTGGGAAGATTAGGGAGATTGAGAAGATTAGGAAGATTGAGGAGATTAGGGAGATTAAGGGGATTAGGGAGATTGAGGAGATTAGGGAGATTGAGAAGATTAGGGAGATTGGGAAGATTAGGGAGATTGAGAAGATTAGGGAGATTGAGAAGATTAGGGAGATTGAGAAGATTAGGGAGATTGGGAAGATTAGGGAGATTGAGAAGATTAGGAAGATTGAGGAGATTAGGGAGATTAAGGGGATTAGGGAGATTGAGGAGATTAGGGAGATTGGGAAGATTAGGGAGATTGGGAAGATTAGGGAGATTGGGAAGATTAGGGAGATTGAGAAGATTAGGGAGATTGAGAAGATTAGGGAGATTGAGAAGATTAGGAAGATTGAGGAGATTAGGGAGATTAAGGGGATTAGGGAGATTGAGGAGATTAGGGAGATTGAGAAGATTAGGAAGATTGGGGAGATTAGGGAGATTAAGGGGATTAGGGAGATTGAGGAGATTAGGAAGACTGAGGAGATTAGGAAGACTGAGAAGATTAGGAAGATTGAGGAGATTAGGAAGATGAGGAGATTAGGGAGATAAAGGAGATTAGGGAGATTAAGGGGATTACGGATATTGAGGGGATTAGGGAGATTGAGGAGATTAGGGAGACTGAGGAGATTAGGAATATTAGAAGGATTAGGAAGATCTAGTAGATTAGGAAGACTGAAGAGATTAGAAAGATTATATAGAAGATTAGGTAGACTAGGGAGATTCTGAAAATTGATGAAGTTAGAAAATTGCAATAATTGGACGATTCAGGGACTTGGAAGATTATATCGAAGTAGTTAAAAACTCTCAGGGGCGAAAGGGCAAGGCACTGGTAATATTTTAGTGGACTAAAAACAGACAAAAAATGAGGAAGATAAAATTCCTCCAAACACTGCAGAACAGTGGACGATTTGGCCTACGTGTGGTGCCAGTGGGCTGAGATGGAGCTGCGCCACGGGCCGCCAGAGAAGGCTCTGGCCCTCCTGGCCAAAGCTGTGGCCCCGCCGTCGCACAAAGTGGATTTCTACGACCGGTCAGAGCCTGTGCAAGCCCGCCTGCACAAGTCGCTTAAGCTCTGGTCTTTCTATGTTGATTTAGAAGAATCCTATGGCACTCTGGCCACGGCCAGGGCTGCCTATGACCGAATGCTGGATCTGCAGATCGCAACTCCGCAGATTGTTATTAACTATGCCGTTATGCTGGAGGAGAGCGCCTATTTTGAAGAGGCTTTTAGGGTGAGTTACAGGTGGTGTCCTGAAGCGTGGGTTCCATTTGATGGTGTCATAAAGCGTGGGTTTCTAGTTTGTGGTATCTATGCAGTGTGGGTTCCATTTGATGGTGTCATAAAGTGTGGGTTTCTAGTTTGTGGTATCTATGCAGTGTGGGTTCCATTTGATGGTGTCATAAAGCGTGGGTTTCTAGTTTGTGGTATCTATGCAGTGTGGGTTCCATTTGATGGTGTCATAAAGCGTGGGTTTCTAGTTTGTGGTATCTATGCAGTGTGGGTTCCATTTGATGGTGTCATAAAGCGTGGGTTTCTAGTTTGTGGTATCTATGCAGTGTGGGTTCCATTTGATGGTGTCATAAAGTGTGGGTTTCTAGTTTGTGGTATCTATGCAGTGTGGGTTCCATTTGATGGTGTCATAAAGCGTGGGTTTCTAGTTTGTGGTATCTATGCAGTGTGGGTTCCATTTGATGGTGTCATAAAGTGTGGGTTTCTAGTTTGTGGTATCTATGCAGTGTGGGTTCCATTTGATGGTGTCATAAAGTGTGGGTTTCTAGTTTGTGGTATCTATGCAGTGTGGGTTCCATTTGATGGTGTCATAAAGCGTGGGTTTCTAGTTTGTGGTATCTATGCAGTGTGGGTTCCATTTGATGGTGTCATAAAGCGTGGGTTTCTAGTTTGTGGTATCTATGCAGTGTGGGTTCCATTTGATGGTGTCATAAAGCGTGGGTTTCTAGTTTGTGGTATCTATGCAGTGTGGGTTCCATTTGATGGTGTCATAAAGTGTGGGTTTCTAGTTTGTGGTATCTATGCAGTGTGGGTTCCATTTGATGGTGTCATAAAGCGTGGGTTTCTAGTTTGTGGTATCTATGCAGTGTGGGTTCCATTTGATGGTGTCATAAAGTGTGGGTTTCTAGTTTGTGGTATCTATGCAGTGTGGGTTCCATTTGATGGTGTCATAAAGTGTGGGTTTCTAGTTTGTGGTATCTATGCAGTGTGGGTTCCAGTTGATGGTGTTCTGAAGTGTGGGTTCCATTTGATGGTGTCCTGAGGTGTGGGTTCCATTTAATGGTGTTCTGAAGTGTGGGTTCCATTTAATGGTGTCCTGAAGTGTGGGTTCCATTTGGTGTTCTGAAGTGTGGGTTCCAGTTGATGGTGTCCTGAAGTGTGGGTTCCATTTGATGGTGTTCTGAAGTTTGGGTTCCATTTGATGATGTTCTGAAGTGTGGGTTCCATTTGATGGTGTTCTGAAGTGTGGGTTCTAGTTGATGGTGTCCTGAAGTCTGGGTTCCATTTGATGGTGGCCTGAAGTGTGGGTTCCATTTAATGGTGTTCTGAAGTTTGGGTTCCAGTTGATAGTGTCCTGAAGTGTGGGTTCCATTTGATGGTGTTCTGAAGTTTGGGTTCGAGTTGATGGTGTCCTGAAGTGTGGGTTCCATTTGATGGTGTCATAAAGTGTGGGTTCCATTTAGTGTTCTGAAGTGTGGGTTCCATTTAGTGTTCTGAAGTGTGGGTTCCAGTTGGTGGTATCTATGCAGTGTTCTGCGTTGTCACTCGCAGGTGTACGAACGCGGCATCGCTCTATTCAAATGGCCGAACGTCGAGGAGCTGTGGAAGACCTACTTGATTCATTTCTCCGACCGTTACGGCGGCGCCAAGCTCGAGCGTGCTCGGGACCTATTTGAGCAGTGCCTGGAGCACTGCCCGGCGGAGCTGTCCCGCCCCTTCTTCCTGCTGTACGCCAAGCTGGAAGAGGAGCACGGACTGGCCAAGCGAGCTATGAATGTGTACGAGCGAGCGTTGGAGCGCCTGCCAGCCAATCAGCGTGCTCCCATGTTCAACATTTATATTAACAGGTAAATTGACTGCAGTGTGTGCGCTGTGACTGACTGACTGACTGACTGACTGACTGACTGACTGACTGACTGACTGACTGACTGACTGACTGACTGACTGACTGACTGACTGACTGACTGACTGACTGACTGACTGACTGACTGACTGACTGACTGACTGACTGACTGACTGACTGACTGACTGACTGACTGACTGACTGACTGACTGACTGACTGACTGACTGACTGACTGACTGACTGACTGACTGACTGACTGACTGACTGACTGACTGACTGACTGACTGACTGACTGACTGACTGACTGACTGACTGACTGACTGACTGACTGACTGACTGACTGACTGACTGACTGACTGACTGACTGACTGACTGACTGACTGACTGACTGACTGACTGACTGACTGACTGACTGACTGACTGACTGACTGACTGACTGACTGACTGACTGACTGACTGACTGACTGACTGACTGACTGACTGACTGACTGACTGACTGACTGACTGACTGACTGACTGACTGACTGACTGACTGACTGACTGACTGACTGACTGACTGACTGACTGACTGACTGACTGACTGACTGACTGACTGACTGACTGACTGACTGACTGACTGACTGACTGACTGACTGACTGACTGACTGACTGACTGACTGACTGACTGACTGACTGACTGACTGACTGACTGACTGACTGACTGACTGACTGACTGACTGACTGACTGACTGACTGACTGACTGACTGACTGACTGACTGACTGACTGACTGACTGACTGACTGACTGACTGACTGACTGACTGACTGACTGACTGACTGACTGACTGACTGACTGACTGACTGACTGACTGACTGACTGACTGACTGACTGACTGACTGACTGACTGACTGACTGACTGACTGACTGACTGACTGACTGACTGACTGACTGACTGACCGACTGACTGACTGACTGACTGACTGACTGACTGACGGACAGGCAGACACTAAGACAGACACTAAGACAGACAGATAGACAGACAGACACTAAGACAGACGGACAGGCAGACACTAAGACAGACAGACAGACAAACAGACAAACAGAAATGACTGACCTACTTATTAACCAACTAACTATGAAAACCCAACCACAAAACCGTTTCGCAGGGTGGCGGAGCTGCTAGGCGTCACCCACACCCGAGCAGTGTACGAGAAAGCCATCGAATCTCTGCCGGACGCCGAGGCCAGAGAGTTCTGTTTGCGCTTCGCCGAGCTGGAGACCCGCCTAGGCGAAGTGGACCGGGCCAGGGCTGTCTACGCCTACTGCGCCCAGATTTGCGACCCGCGGCTGCACGAGCAGTTCTGGCACGCCTGGCAAGAATTCGAGATTGCCAACGGCAGCGAAGAGACGCTCAGAGAGATGCTCAGGGTGAAACGGTCAGTGACTGCGGCGTTCAGTACTCAGCTCAATTATACGGCTGCGGCGGCCGCTGCGGCTGGTTCAGCTGACTCGGACGATCAGGCTGAGGACTCTGCCGGCCCTTCGAGCAGCGACCCGATGCGAGCTCTTGAGCAACAGCAGCAGCAGTCTGCTCAGCCTAAAGGAATTTTATTTGTACGCGGCAAAGATCAGGAGCAACCCGCCGGGGTTATGCGAACTGCGCCTGCTGCTGCGGAGTCGGCCGCCTCTGGCGTTGCCAATAGCAACGGGGCTGGCGGCAAGGCGAATCCGGAGGAGCTCCAGATTGGCGGCGATGATGATGACTCTGAGGATAGCGACGCTGGCGGAGAAGTGATGGAGGAGGCTGGAGAGGATAGCGATGGTGAGTGGGTTGGGGTTTGGTTTCTTCAAAGACTTTTTTAAAAAGATCTCATTCAAAATCATTTTTGACTGATTGAGAATCTCATTGAGAATCGTCTTTAGATCTCTTTAAGAATCGTCTTTGAATGTCTGAGAATCTCATTAAGAATCGTCTTTTGAATACCTGAGGAATCTTATTGAGAATCGTCTTTTGAATACCTGAGAATCTCATTGAGAATCTTCTGAAAACCTGAGAATCTTATTGAGAATCGTTTTTGAATACCTGAGGAATCTCATTGAGAATCGTCTTTGAATACCTGAGGAATCTCATTGAGAATCGTCTTTGAATACCTGAGAATCTCACTGAGAATCGTCTTTGAATAACTGAGAATCTCATTGAGATTTGTTTTTGAATACCTGAGGAATCGTCTTTCAATATCTGAGAATCTCATTGAGAATCGTCTTTAGATCTCAGTGAGAATTGTCTTTGAATGCCTGAGAATCTCATTGAGAATTTCCCTTCATTAATCCCAATGAGATCGCATTTTATACTGTAATACGGATTTTATTTCCATTTGTACGAGCGTTATTTTCTTGTATTTCTACTATACAAGTAGTGCAATCCGCGTGCATTGCTTGTTTTAAAATATAAAGTCAAAAATATTGCCTAATTAATAATTCCATTGAACAATTCATTGCACAGGTGGCGGAGAAAACATTGAGATCTCTGAGCTGCCCGTGCCCTCGGAGGTGCTCGGCAGTCTGGCAAAGGACAGCGACGATGAGAGCTGAATGTGGGTAGAGAGTTTCGGTTTAACTAAGTTACTTCTGCATTTTATCTGCGTCAATGGTTCGACCACGGTTAGAAGACTTTTCCGCGCGTGTCCCGTGTGCTGTTTTTTAATTAGTGTTGCTTATAAAATATTTCTATACAATTAAACAACTTTGCTATGTACATGTTGACACCGGTGTTTACCGGTCTGACTGTTTCTTTGCAACTTAATAAATCAACCCTGGTCTAAATTCAACATTACCAACAAAAAAAAAAAAAAAAAGTTTATTTATTTTTTATTTTACTGTTTGTAGTTTTAACAAATATTTTAAGCAAATTTTACCACAGATTGTTTCTTACAAACCATTTTTAGAGGCAGGGGTCTGTGTGCGCCCTGGTGTACATTAAGCGACATTGTCACACAACCGGCGAGAGGCATTGCTGACTGTCCATTCCGCCGACTCCCCTGATCAGGCACACAAGCGCGCGGATACGTACGCAGTCATACGCACAGGCACACACACAGGAGTGTACGGCGGCCCTAACTTTATTTATCGTTAGGCATGTACACTTCACAATCACAATCACAAACTGAGATTTCAGTTTAACCCCAAATAATTGTGACTGCACTTGGAATCGAGCGTTTGTTTTTCAATCAAATAAATCGATAATCAATAATCGGCTCATATATAACTCAGTCAGGACTCAGCAATGTCAGTAGGATATAGGTAAATAACCAAGACATCTACAGCAAAGTAAAATAAACAAGACAATGAACAAAAAACAACAAGAGCACCATAGAATAAGTAGCTAAATCAGTTTCATTGCTTTATAGTGCATATTTGAGAGAGTGCGCTAGTGAAATGAAAAGCAGAAATAAAATTGTACATGACTACTCATTTTTACTGAATAGTTTAAGATAGTGAAACAGGAAAAATCATCACAATATACTAAATCTCTAAGGTTTGACCTGTATTTACCGGAATTAACTAACTAGTTAAAGCTTCGGTGAGTTCGCTACAACAAATACTACGTTTAAACAATATCCGACATCAATCTAGCTCGTATAACATAATTCAAGTTTTAGACTGCCAGTTTTTATACTGGAAACCCAAATGGACATTACATCATCATCATCCTATAATTTTGCCTGTCAATTGTAATAGCGAATAAAAAATAATTGAAGTCACACAATTAACATGTGAATTAATACCGAAGTATATATAATTTTTTGGATTACGAGGGCTGAGCAATAAGTTTCTGGATGTGCATAGTTGAGAGGCGGCTGACAAAATCTGACACCATAGGTGTCAAGTACATTATATAAGTACAATGTTTGTAAAGTTTCAGACACACTGGTCATTTTTAGCCAGTGCAGCACCCAAACCAAGCTAGCATACCCACTCTATCTATCAAATTCACAATGGAGCTCAATAGGAGTCATTTTAGGGCAATGATTTATCACGATCTTAAAAGTTGTTTGCGTCAGCAATAAAGTCTTAAGCGATTGCAGGAGCTTTTTGGGGATGAAGCACCATCTAGATCCACCGTTTTTGACTGGTTTGCCGAATTTCGGCGCGGCAGGCAGAGTCTGGATGATGAGGAGCGCAGCGGCTGGTCTGTCTCCGCAACGACCGAGGATAATGTTGCTGCTGTCCGGGCCATGGTTGAGGATGATGCCCGAGTGACTGTGGCCCAGATAGAGGCAGAGATGGGCATCTCATCAGGATCCATCAGGACGATCCTGCATTCGCAGCTCAACCTGAGCAAGATTTCTGCACGCCGGGTGCCTCATCAGCTGACTCCGGAGCAGAAGGAGGCTCGGGTGACCTGGTTCCGCACCATGCTTGACAGATTCAACGGAGGCAGCTCAAACTCGGTCTGGGATATCGTCAGTGGTGAAAAGTCCTGGATCTATAGTTTCGACCCGGAGACTAAGCAGCAGTCGGCCCAGTGGACTCCAGTTGGTGGCACCCCACCATCCAACAAGCTTCGGCGAGAGCGCAGCGTGGCGAAGCAGATGGTGGCCGTTTTTGTGGCGAAAACTGGTCATCTGGCCACGGTTCCACTCGTGCAGCAGCGCACAGTCAAAGTGACTGGTACGCCAAAGTTTGCCTGCCAGAAGCGCTGAGCGCTCTCTCCAGGCGTCGCCCAAGGACTCGAGCTCGGGGCATCCTTCTCCATCACGACAACGCCCCGGCCCACAAGGCTCGACAGGTGGCGGAGTTTCTGGCCGGAGAGCGCATTCAAGAGCTCGGTCATCCACCCTACAGCCCCGACCTGGCCCCTGCGACTTTTTTGTGCTTCCACAAATCAAGCGCAGGATGCGTGGAATCCGCTATGGATCACCAGGAGCTGCAGTGGAGGCCTTCATCCAGCATGTGGAGAAGGTGCCTGCTTCAGATTGGTCCAGCTGCTTCAGCAAGTGGTTTGAGTGCATGAAAATTTGCATTGAATCTGCTGGAGAGTACTTTGAAAAGATGTAACTGTTTTTTTCTCTCTAACTATTTCTATCTGGGCACATCCGGAAACTTATTGCTCAGCCCTCGTAAAAACGCTATCCAAGTTGTTGGCAAGAAAAAATCAATTAGAAGTCATTCATTTTACGCGTATTTCTCCTAGCACAGAAAAAATAAGCAAAAAATTTAATGATATAATGCAAGCGTAGCTACTAGACCGTCGACGACCGATTTGATCATAAAACTTGAATAGAGTGACAAATCTAGTTGAAATTGAACTAAAGAAAGCAGTAATTGATACTAGTAGTCAAAAATAGGCCGGCATAATATCAGATAACTTACTTACTTACTTACTACTGACGGGGGGCGCAGGCGCCGCGAATAGGCCGCGAGGCCCCTATCGCAACCCCAAGGTAAAAGAGCACAAGGATTAGCCTTGGGGGTGCGCCCAGTCCCCGCCAGTAGTCGGCAGGTCCGCAGTGGAGGCATCGGCGACCCTCATCCGGCCGGAGTCCCGGACGAAGGCGCGGAGGTCTCGGATATTGTCCGCGGTGGTCAGCTCGTCCATCCGCTGGGGGTGGCCGAGGTATTTGTGCCGCGCCTTGTTGAAGTAAGGGCAGAAGGTGACGTGATGCTCCGCGGTCTCCTCTCCTATGCCACAGAAGGGACAGGTGGGAGGGCAACCGGTTTGCAACGATATATGTCTCTGGAAGAATCCGTGGCCGGTTAGGACCATGCACATCTCCCTGAGGTCGGTTCTGTTAAGCGAAATCAGATAATCAGAGACTTTCCTGTTCAGGTTAGGCATGGCAGAGCGGCTCTGCCTGTACTCGGTGCAGCTGTTCCAGTGGAGCTGGTGCTGCTGATGGAGCCACCTGTTGATATGGCGGGTGACTTGCGACCTGGGGGTGGGTAGCCTCATCAGACGGTGGTTGCCGTCTGGGTTGCTGCCCTCCTTGGCGAGAGAGTCCGCGAGCTCGTTGCCCAGGATGTTGCTGTGACCAGGTGTCCAGATAATTCTAATCCTGTTAAGGACTGAGAGAGATTGCACACTGCGGTGGCATTGAGATACTGTAGCAGCGGAGATATTCTCAGTGGTTAAGGCCTTAATAGCAGCTTGGCTATCAGTGTAGAAATTAATGTCAAAATTATTAATGTTCGCCTGAAACAGTTGCTGGGCACACTGCTCAATGGCGCAAATTTCAGCTTGGAAAACTGAGGTGTTCTCACCGAGGTGCAGACTTTCCTGGAGAAGCATCTTACCCTCGTGGAAAATGGCAATACCCGCTCCAGCGCGGCCGTTGAACAGCGAGCCGTCGGTGAAGCAGTGAATGCCCTGGCTGCGCCGGTTCACACCGACATCCAGCGGAATGTTGTCTCGGCCAGGGATGGCGGTCTTGAAGCCCCTCCTGATGTTGAGGGCGGGAGGTCGACTATCCACATTGCCCAGGTCCATGTGGATGTTGTTAAGGTCGCGGCGGACAAAGTCCATATGCGGGATTAATGTTTTCATTGGCATAAAGCCAGAGGGCGCGTTATTTAACGTTTTATCTCTGATAAGCCGGGAGGCAGACTTCATAGCCTCCGCCCTAATAAATAGGTGAAGCGGAGGTAGGTTAAGGATAGTGTTCAGCCCCTCGTAAGGGGTGGACGGGTACGCACCTGTGATGGCACGGCAAATGCTGCCCTGAAGCTGGTACAGCCGCTGACGGGCGGCCTTCTGCTCCAGCACGCTAGTCCAGATGAGACTCGCGTATGTGATACTGGGCCGGATGATGCCGGTATAAATCCAACGGACCGTTCTAGGCGAGAGGCCCCAAGTCGGCCCGATGGCTCTGCGCAGCTGGGCAAAGCAGCGTTTTGCCCGACCGATGACGTTATCAAGGTGCTTCGTCCAGCGCAGGTCATGCGTTAGCGTCACGCCGAGGTATTTGACCTCCTTCTTGAAGGGGATGTTTCTGCCATAGACAGTGAGGTTTTTCATCTCCCACTTACGGCGCTTGGTGAAAACGACAGCGACAGTCTTAGTGACGCTGATTTTTAGGCCATGCTGTGTAGCCCAGTCGGCCGCCTTGTCGGCGAATTGCTGCATCAGGTTGCGCAGAGTGGCGGGGTCGGGTCCGCTGACGACCGCGGCAACGTCATCGGCGTAGCCCGCCCTGGTGATACTGCTGGGAATGTCAGCGGTTAGAAGTTCGTCCATGACGAGATTCCAGAGAAGTGGAGTTAGCACGCCACCTTGCGGGCCGCCTTTCATCACCGCCCGGGTGAGGGTAACGCCCATAAGTGTGGATGTCACAAACCTTTTGCGGATCATAAAATAAATCCAGCGAACAATGCTGTGTCTTACATTCCTGCGGGAAAGAGAATTTCTGAAGGAGCGGAAGAGGACATTGTCAAATGCTCCTTCGAAGTCAACGAACAACCCGCAAGCGAGTTGTTTGCTAAGGATGGCACTCTCAATTTTGGAGGTAATGGCGTGGAGAGCATGCTCAGTCGTCCTCCCAGGCTGGAAGGCGTACTGGTACTTACTGACAGGGTCGGAGCGCAGGTCGCACTCTCGAAGCCTCCACAGGATGAGCCTCTCCATCAGCTTAACACAAAAGGAAGTGAGGCTGATGGGCCGGAAGGATTTCACGTTGGTGTAGTCACCCTTAGCAGGTTTCGGGATGAACACGACTCTGGACATTCTCCAGATTGTGGGAATGTAACCTGTGGTATAACAGTCAACAAGCAATTTAGAGAAAGAATCAGCAAAGTTTTGCAGCTTTAGCGCCTCCTGCAGGATACAGGGGGCGATATTGTCAGGGCCAGACGATTTATACGGTTTAAAAGAATTTGCTGCCAGCTGGAGTAGCTGGGGGGTGGCGCACTGCTGGAAAAGCTTGTGATCACAAGGCCTGTGGTCATCGACCACGTACTCCGGTTCGTCAACCTGCGGAAAGCAGGTGGAGAAAAGAAGATTTAGCGAACCTTCGGCACTGGTAGTGTAGTTACCATCCAGGTGCAGAAGGGAGTTACACTGAGCTAGCGTGTCGTGCCTGAGAGTCCTGACCAGCCGGGCTGTGGGGTGTTGCCCTTCCAGGCCGGCGCAGTAGGCTTTCCAGGTGGTCTTCTTAGCCCTTCGGATAGTACTTTTGTACATCCTCAGAGCAGAGTGGTAGTTCTCCCAGTCCTCTGGAGTATTCGAGCCGTTTGCGAGGCGTTGCAGTCGGCGGGTGTTTTTCTTCATGCGAGTGAGCTCTTGACTCCACCAAGGAGAGTATTTCTTCCTGCAAAACAGCTTAGGGGCGTTAGCGCGTATGGCGGTGTTTAGGATCTCAACGAGGGAGTTGCACCGATGCTCAATGCCAGGGAGATCCTCGCTGGAGTCCGGTAAGTTGGCTTCGGTCAGGAGTTTTAGCAGGTCTCTTCGAAAACCTGTCCAGTTGGCCTTTTTCAAATTAAGGCGGTCCCGGTTCTCATGACGGGCTCCGACGGAGCTGATGCTGTACTGAATGTACGAGTGGTCGGAAAGCGATGGGAGGTCATCCCTAACCAGCCAGCTGTGGACCTGATTGAGGGCGTTGTTGGAGACGAGAGTGAGGTCGATAACCTCACGCCGATTAGAGACAATAAATGTGGGTTTGCTGCCTCTGTTGCAAATGTGTAACGAGGAGGAGTTAATGAAATCAATTAGTAAGTCACCGCGCCTGTTAGTATCGCTACTAGACCAGGCAGTGTTGTGGGCGTTAGCATCGCAGCTAACGATAAGCTTCCGATCCTGGAGATTACAGAAGTCCGCCAGCTCCTGCAGGAGGGGGGAGGGACGTCTTCCTGGATGTCCAGGTAAGCGGAAACGAAGGTCAAGTCAAAGACTGAGAAAGTACACATGTCTTTAGAGCAAAACATTGGCATAATAGTGGCCGGGAGGTCGTTTTTGACGAGGGCGATAGCCTGGGGGTGTCGTTCGCGCAGAGGTACAGAACCTGATAGCCTGGCGGCAGGCAGGTCGGCTTCCCCTTGCGGGTATACGGTTCCTGAATAAGGTAGATGTCAACTTCCTTGTTGGCAAAGGTGCCTGAAAGGTTGCTAGATGCTGCAAGGGCGTGGTGCAGGTTGATCTGAATAATGTGCAGGTTAACAGGTTGGTTCGCCGGCGGCGGATTATTTATCTGGTTGCTGGTGGCAGTGTCATCATTGGGCTGGCCGTTAAGGTTCGCCCTCAGCGCCCCGCTCCTAGTTTGGCACGGGGTTGGGAACGGCATTACTCGTTCCCAGAGCTATCCGAGCTCACGGACTCACCTCGGCGCCGATCGCCGGCTGGACGACGCCTGAGCAGCAGGTGGAAGACGATCTTCCACGCTCCGATGTAGGCGGCAAAATCGTCCTTCTTGAGGGCGTCTTCCCACTCCGCGGAGAAACCCATGTACAGGGTCTTGCCGGGAGCGCCTTTTGCCGGAACCTCCTTGAAGGCCCGGATACCGTCCTGAGGTAGGTCGGGGTTTTTACTGAGGAGCCGGGCGCGGATCTCCTCGATGCTTCTCGAGCCGGAGTAGAAGGCTCGGTAGCGCCTGCAGGGCGGCGGTGGTCGGGCACGCTCAACGACCAAAGGCGGGAGGGCGGTCGTGCAGGTGTCCCAGGAGATGGACACCAGGTTAGCCAGCGCGAGCTCGAGCTGGGCTTCGTCCTTGAAGGCGAGGATGACGCTGCCGTTGGCGTTTCGAATCGCCTCGACTTTGATGTCGAGGGCGTCGTTTTCCCAGAGGAAGTCATCAATCATGCCGATCGATGCTTCCATCTGGACGGTGGTCAGCGTACCGCTAGCCGCGCGCACGCAGATTTTAAATTTTGGCTCCGTCGCCACTTTGGCGTACGTGCCAGCATTGGCCTCCTTTGGCCTCTTGGGGTCCAGCGAGGGGTCGGTACGCTCATCTGGCTGCTGCCTTTTCCGCTCAGAGCCAGCCGAGGTTTTATCATCGCGCCTGCGACGGTTGACGACCTGGAAGCCGTCATTTTGAGACGCCCCTGTAGCGGGGGTAGAGGTGGACGCACCTGAGCGAGGTGCGGGGGTTTCCGCGGGATTCGCGGCAGAATCAACCTCCATGTTGGAGGGTTGGGGGATTGACGGACCCCGGCCGCGGGAATTGACGGCTCCCGAGCCGTGTCAGGTGGTTTTGATTTATCCATGCAGAGTAGGCTGAAATGGAAAAACTGAAATGTAGAAAAGAGGGGGGGTAACCGCTCGGGGACTGGATATACCCCCAGCCAGCTCCGTGGAGCTACCCTCTGCCACGGTAAACAGCAGAGAAGCTTTGGGTTGCCGTCTTATCCCAGGATTGCTCCCAGGCGAGGCTCCGGCAGGCCCCCGGTCCACACTCTGCAAGATCAGGGGGCGGGAGGCCGGCTGCGGGCTTGGGACACAGGCGCCAGGTCGAGTTGACAGCCGACGCCCGAGCCCTCCCCCACAAGAGCGGCCCTCGAGAACCCGTGTGGTACCAGTTGCAACTAAGGGCTGTCGATGGGTAGTTGGCGCTTAGCCAGCAGCCAACTACTTAGCAGCCACCTGCCCCGCAAAAAAGCAGCAGGGGTTGATCCGTCCCCCACCAGCAGACCAAGACGAGGAAGCTAGCCGCTTCCACGCCAGGCCAGAACGAAAAGGAGGGGGAAGAGCCTCCTCGAAAAACGAAAAGCTGGCGGATGTCACAGAGTCCCTCGGTTTAAGTTGCCGTTTGCCCCCTGACTGACTGACTGACTGACTGACTGACTGACTGACTGACTGACTGACTGACTGACTGACTGACTGACACGAAGACAGAGAGACAGACTCGAAGACAGACAGACAGACAACCAGACAGACAAACAGACAGACAGACAGACAGACAGACAGACAGACAGACAGACAGACAGACAGACAGACAGACAGACACGAAGACAGACAGACAGACAGACAGACAGACAGACAGACACGAGGACAGACAGACACGAGGACAGACAGACAGACAGACAGACAAACAAACAGAAATGACTGACTTACTTATTAACCAACTAACTATACACACCCAAACCACAAAACCGTCCCGCAGGGTCGCGGAACTGCTAGGCGTCACTCACACCCGAGCAGTGTACGAGAAAGCCATCGAATCTCTGCCAGACGCCGAGGCCAGAGAGTTCTGCCTGCGCTTCGCCGAGCTGGAGACCCGCCTAGGCGAAGTGGACCGGGCCAGGTCCGTCTACGCCTACTGCGCCCAGATTTGCGACCCGCGGCTGCACGAGCAGTTCTGGCACGCCTGGCAAGAATTCGAGATTGCCAACGGCAGCGAAGAGACGCTCAGAGAGATGCTCAGGGTGAAACGGTCAGTGACTGCGGCGTTCAGTACTCAGCTCAATTATACGGCTGCGGCGGCCGCTGCGGCTGGTTCAGCCGACTCGGACGATCAGGCTGACGACTCTGCCGGCCCTTCGAGCAGCGATCCGATGCGAGCTCTTGAGCAGCAGCAGCACCAGTCTGCTCAGCCTAAAGGAATTTTATTTGTACGCGGCAAAGATCAGGAACAACCCGCCGGGGTTATGCGAACTGCGCCTGCTGCCTCGGAGTCGGCCGCCTCTGGCGTTGCCAATAGCAACGGAGCTGGCGGCAAGGCGAATCCGGAGGAGCTCCAGATTGGCGGCGATGATGATGACTCTGAGGATAGCGACGCTGGCGGAGAAGTGATGGAGGAGGCTGGAGAGGATAGCGATGGTGAGTGGGTTGGGGTTTGGTTTCTTCAAAGACTTTTTTTAAAAAGATCTCATTCAAAATCATTTTTGACTGATTGAGAATCTCATTGAGAATCGTCTTTAGATCTCTTTAAGAATCGTCTTTGAATGTCTGAGAATCTCATTAAGAATCGTCTTTTGAATACCTGAGGAATCTTATTGAGAATCGTCTTTTGAATACCTGAGAATCTCATTGAGAATCTTCTGAAAACCTGAGAATCTTATTGAGAATCGTTTTTGAATACCTGAGGAATCTCATTGAGAATCGTCTTTGAATACCTGAGGAATCTCATTGAGAATCGTCTTTGAATACCTGAGAATCTCACTGAGAATCGTCTTTGAATAACTGAGAATCTCATTGAGATTTGTTTTTGAATACCTGAGGAATCGTCTTTCAATATCTGAGAATCTCATTGAGAATCGTCTTTAGATCTCAGTGAGAATTGTCTTTGAATGCCTGAGAATCTCATTGAGAATTTCCCTTCATTAATCCCAATGAGATCGCATTTTATACTGTAATACGGATTTTATTTCCATTTGTACGAGCGTTATTTTCTTGTATTTCTACTATACAAGTAGTGCAATCCGCGTGCATTGCTTGTTTTAAAATATAAAGTCAAAAATATTGCCTAATTAATAATTCCATTGAACAATTCATTGCACAGGTGGCGGAGAAAACATTGAGATCTCTGAGCTGCCCGTGCCCTCGGAGGTGCTCGGCAGTCTGGCAAAGGACAGCGACGATGAGAGCTGAATGTGGGTAGAGAGTTTCGGTTTAACTAAGTTACTTCTGCATTTTATCTGCGTCAATGGTTCGACCACGGTTAGAAGACTTTTCCGCGCGTGTCCCGTGTGCTGTTTTTTTAATTAGCGTTGCTTATAAAATATTGCTCTACAATTAAACAACTTTGCTATGTACATGTTGACACCTGTGTTTACCGGTCTGACTGTTTCTTTGCAACTTAATAAATCAACCCTGGTCTAAATTCAACATTACCAACAAAAAAAAACAAAAAAAGTTTATTTATTTTTTATTTTACTGTTTGTAGTTTTAACAAATATTTTAAGCAAATTTTACCACAGATTGTTTCTTACAAACCATTTTTAGAGGCAGGGGTCTGTGTGCGCCCTGGTGTACATTAAGCGACATTGTCACACAACCGGCGAGAGGCATTGCTGACTGTCCATTCCGCCGACTCCCCTGATCAGGCACACAAGCGCGCGGATACGTACGCAGTCATACGCACAGGCACACACACAGGAGTGTACGGCGGCCCTAACTTTATTTATCGTTAGGCATGTACACTTCACAATCACAATCACAAACTGAGATTTCAGTTTAACCCCAAATAATTGTGACTGCACTTGGAATCGAGCGTTTGTTTTTCAATCAAATAAATCGATAATCAATAATCGGCTCATATATAACTCAGTCAGGACTCAGCAATGTCAGTAGGATATAGGTAAATAACCAAGACATCTACAGCAAAGTAAAATAAACAAGACAATGAACAAAAAACAACAAGAGCACCATAGAATAAGTAGCTAAATCAGTTTCATTGCTTTATAGTGCATATTTGAGAGAGTGCGCTAGTGAAATGAAAAGCAGAAATAAAATTGTACATGACTACTCATTTTTACTGAATAGTTTAAGATAGTGAAACAGGAAAAATCATCACAATATACTAAATCTCTAAGGTTTGACCTGTATTTACCGGAATTAACTAACTAGTTAAAGCTTCGGTGAGTTCGCTACAACAAATACTACGTTTAAACAATATCCGACATCAATCTAGCTCGTATAACATAATTCAAGTTTTAGACTGCCAGTTTTTATACTGGAAACCCAAATGGACATTACATCATCATCATCCTATAATTTTGCCTGTCAATTGTAATAGCGAATAAAAAATAATTGAAGTCACACAATTAACATGTGAATTAATACCGAAGTATATATAATTTTTTGGATTACGAGGGCTGAGCAATAAGTTTCTGGATGTGCATAGTTGAAAGGCGGCTGACAAAATCTGACACCATAGGTGTCAAGTACATTATATAAGTACAATGTTTGTAAAATTTCAGACACACTGGTCATTTTTAGCCAGTGCAGCATCCAAACCAAGCTAGCATACCCACTCTATCAATCAAATTCACAATTGAGCTCAATAGGAGTCATTTTAGAGCAATGATTTTATTACGATTTTAAAAGTGGTTTGCGTCAGCAAGAAAGTCTTGAGCGATTGCAAGGAGCTTTTTGGGGATGAAGCACCATCTAGATCCCGGCAGGCAGAGTCTGGATGATGAGGAGCGCAGCGGCTGGTCTGTCTCCGCAACGACTGAGGATAATGTTGCTGCTGTCCGGGCCATGGTTGAGGATGATGCCCGAGTGACTGTGGCCCAGATAGAGGCACAGATGGGCATCACATCAGGATCCATCAGGACGATCCTGCATTTGCACAGCTCAACCTGAGCAAGATTTCTGCACGCTGGGTGCCTCATCAGCTGGCTCCGGAGCAGGAGGCTCGGGTGACCTGGTGCCGCACCATGCTTGACAGATTCAACGGAGGCAGCTCAAACTCGGTCTGGGATATCGTCAGTGGTGAAAAGTCCTGGATCTATAGTTTCGACCCGGAGACTAAGCAGCAGTCGGCCCAGTGGACTCCAGTTGGCGGCACCCCACCATCCAACAAGCTTCGGCGAGAGCGCAGCGTGGCGAAGCAGATGGTAGCCGTTTTTGTGGCGAAAACTGGTCATCTGGCCACGGTTCCACTCGTGCAGCAGCGCACAGTCACCAGTAACTGGTACGCCAACGTTTGCCTGCCACAAGTGCTGAGCGCTCTCTCCAGGCGTCGCCCAAGGACTCGAGCTCGGGGCATCCTTCTCCATCACGACAACGCCCCGGCCCACAAGGCTCGACAGGTGGCGGAGTTTCTGGCCGGAGAGCGCATTCAAGAGCTCGGTCATCCACCCTACAGCCCCGACCTGGCCCCCTGCGACTTTTTTGTGTTTCCAAAATCAAGCGCAGGATGCGTGGAATCCGCTATGGATCACCAGGAGCTGCAGTGGAGGCCTTCATCCGGCATGTGGAGAAGGTGCCTGCTTCAGATTGGTCCAGCTGCTTCAGCAAGTGGTTTGAGCGCATGAAAATTTGCATCGAATCTGCTGGAGAGTACTTTGAAAAGATGTAACTGTTTTTTCTCTCTAACTATTTCAGTCTGCGCACATCCGGAAACTTATTGCTCAGCCGTCGTAAAAACGCTATCCAAGTTGTTGGCAAGAAAAAATCAATTAGAAGTCATTCATTTTACGCGTATTTCTTCTAACACAGAAAAAATAAGCAAAAAATTAATGATATAATGCAAGCGTAGCTACTAGACCGTCGACGACCGATTTGATCATAAAACTTAAATAGAGTGACAAATCTAGTTGAAATTGAACTAAAGAAAGCAGTAATTGATACTTAGTAGTCAACAATCGGCCGGCATAATGTTGGATAAAGCCTGACTCAACAAGCGGCTACTTCCTCCTTCCCCTGCGCCCCTGGCCGCTCTCGCCATCCACGGCTACGTCAACCTCCAGGTAGAAGCTGTCATTCTTGACGAACCGGTCCGAGTTCTTGAACTGGCTGATGCTCATGAACTTGGCTTCACCACAGCACACCGACAGGTCCTCCCGGCCAGACGGTCTCTGATTGCCAGAGTCGAATCTCACCGTCTTGGCTACATCGTCAGCGCGATTCCTCAGGTTGACCATCTTGAAGGAGACGGTCGCCTTCAGCGGCCACTCCTGGATGTCATCGAACTCGTGCTGCATGAGCACCAGGTACACCGACACGTGAGTTCCTTTACCGGACTTGTTGCCGTTGAGGAAGAGGCGAACTCTGAACTTGAAATCCTGGTGACGCGAAAGGAAGGGCTGGGAGAAAATGCTGGTCACCCGCTTGTCCATGGCCTCCCGCCGCCTCTTGGTGAAGTTGCTCACCTTCCACACCAGAAACCCGTCATAGCTCGTGCCTTCGAGATTCAGCAGTCGGAACTCGATCTCATTCAGCTTCTGCTGCACCATTGAAGAGCTCGCATCGACAGTGCCTTCAGCATTGCTCAAGTTAGAAGTCAGTCGCAGCCGAGTGCCTATGTCTTGTAGGTACTGAAGTAAACCGGAGATTGTAACAGTATATTTTGAACATATTTTTGCATGCTCAACAAAGTCCTTGCGGTTCAGCTTCCTGGACTTGTCTTTGCAGAACGGACAGTAGTCTGTGTATCTCGGACAGCACGTGGCCGAGTCCAGGTTCCTGTGGATTGACTCCATATCGCTGTGCAGTAATTCTTTCTTGCACAAATCACAGGTCACCCATCGTTGCTCTTCCACTCCAGGTGTCTCCATCTGTCTGATTTTCTCATCTAAGTTCTTCAAGAACTGTCGCATTTGCGAGATGCCCCCGAATTTGTCAGCCATCTGCTCAAACTCAAGCGTGGTGTGAGCCCAGTTCGCTACATTCACCTGCAGCTTCTTGAAGTGGTCATGAATGTCGGCCACCTTCCGCTTCACCTCCTCCACCTCTCCGGTGCCTCCGGCGGGAACGACGGTGGCTGCGGCAGTCGCAGCAGTCGGCGGTGCAAATCTCGGACCGGAGGCCACCTGCCTCAGCTTCGAGTCCAAAAGCGTCAAATGATGGTCGACTTCGTCTCTGTAGTGCTTCTCAAGGTCCGACTTTCTGGCTTTTCTCTCGCAGCCCAGGTGGCTGTACTTGCACTCGTTCGGTTTGTCTGGACAAGTTTTTAGGTGTTCAACAAAGTCCTTGCGGTTCAGCTTCCTGGACTTGTCTTTGCAGAACGGACAGTAGTCTGTGTATCTCGGACAGCACGTGGCCGAGTCCAGGTTCCTGTGGCTCTTCTCCATCTCGCTGTGCACCACCGACTGCTGGCACAAACCGCAGGTCACCCGTCGTTCCGACACTCGTCACTGAGGTGGGACTTGAGTCTCTTCTTCAGTATCGAGTCCCGGCACAACTCGCAGCTGACCTTCTCGTATTCGCACTTTTCCAGGTGAGTGTCCACCTCCCTCCACTTCATCTGGTCCTTGCAGCCTCCGTCTCTATTGGGGCAGAACACGGTCAGCTTGCTGATCTCCCGTCTCGTGGCGATGTCGGGCACGCAGCTGGACTGGCAGATGCGGATCTCCTCATCCTCATCCTTGCAGGCCTCGGTGGTTCCGGGGCAGAGGCGCCTCTCGGTGGGGTGCAGCTTGGCCTGCACGCAGGACTGGCAGATGCGGCAGCCGTGAGGAGTCTGGAAGGCGTTGAACACCGGCTTGGAGCAGCTGTTGCAGCGCAGCTGAGGCGGCACGGCCTTCTCGTCCGCCGGCTGGGCCAGCGAAGCCTTCTCGGACAGTCCGGGGGTCGACATTGGCGGCTGGAGAGCGAAAAGGCCGTGGAATTGACTTGGGAATGCCAGAGTGAGACATTTATGCTATGAAAACGACATGAAATATCAAGGTCTTCTATGTGACTGTTTTGCTTTGTCTGTAGGAACATTGACTGTCTACAAGGTAGTAAACAATCGTACAAGGTAGTATCTTGGCAGATGTTTATAATTTGGTGCTTAGTATAAAATTGATGATATAAAAAATAGGCGGCAGCTTTAAATAATAATGACTGCATGGCCTCGGGACTCGTATGTTTTTCATTCCTTGGAGAACAGACAATTGGATTGCACACTTTATGCGCACAATGGACTGGACAGGTTAGTGTACAGTACACTGCGCTTGTACGCTCCACCTTCTCGAACAGAACGGGGTTTGACATTCTGCTAAGAGAGCTAAGAGGCCGTGAAATTTACTTGAGGGATTGCCAAAGTAAATTAAAAAAATTCGCATGGAAATTTCCAGCAAAATATTTTTGTTTCGATCTAAAACTAAGAAGATCATTTTAACGATACATTTTATTTGAACAGTTGTACCTTGTAGGTTTTGTGCATAAACATAGCTAGATCGGCACCTGCGCATTCGAAATTGCTTGGATTTGTTTTGGATGAACTTTTAAAGCCTGACTATGGAATTGCCATGAAATTTCCGTGGAACTGCCATGGAATTTCCATGGAACTGCCATGGAATTTCCGTGGAACTGCCATCGAATTTCCATGGAACTGCCATGGAATTTCCGTGGAACTGCCATGAAATTGCCGTGGTACTAAGTATTAGCTGTTACTGTTACGTTATACGCTCGTAGCTTGCACACATACAACGGCTGGTAATCGCTCTATCTCATTAACTAAGAGTGAAAGATTTTCTCGTAAAATTGAAAAAGTATATAGGTGTATCAATTTACTAAATCAAGTTTTAGAAAACTTTTCTTTCACAAAGACAGTTTGCAACGAGACGAATTCTACACCATGCTCATGCTACACTAGAATTCAATCGCGCTCTTAGCGTAGCATCTTAGCGCGACGACTTGAGTTACTCATAGTAGCATAAAAAAGTTTATAAAATTGCGCCAATGTTAGAAAATAATATTGATATTAACTATCAATATTCGCAACGTTTCAATTGATTTTTAGGTGCTTTCTAAATTTCTAAAGCCTTTACTAACTTCTCTCTTTCCCGAGAGTCCCGTCGAACCGTCGCCTGCACCGGCGTTCGCCAGCCGCCGTCAGGCATCGTCAGGGAGGCCCGCAGCCCCGCCACCAATGTCCGGCTGTCTTGTAGCAGCCGCAGTAGCCGGGCGACCACCGCCGCAGCCACTGATGGCTCAGGTTGCGCCCTCCGCTGTCGTAGTACCGCTGCACCTGCGACGGATCCAGCGACAGCAGCCGCTCGGCGAGGTCGGCACGGCCACTCAACACTGATAGCATCAGCGCCGACTGCAGGGCGCCGTTCCGCAGCTCCGTCACGGGGAGGCGGAGCCGATCGCTGGGGATGGGGTGCCGCGAGTCGGCTGTTTCAATGGCAACCGGTGCTGATGAGTCTGTTTCCATGGCAACCGAGTTTGTTGTTGGCGCTGTTTCCATGGCAACCGAGTTTGTTTTTGGCGCTGTTTCCATAGCAACCGGTTTTGCTGGGACTGTTTCCATGGCAAATTGCCATAGAGCAGCACACACTGAAGCCTGTGACTGACTGACTGGCTAAATATTTAACGGCTTAATTTTAGCTTGAAATATTTCAACCGTTGGGGCAACTAGTGGGACAACCGATAAAGCAACTAGTGGGAAAACTGGTGAAGCAACTAGTAGGACAACCGGTGGAGCAACTAGTGGGGCAACCGGTGGGGCAATCGGTGGGGCAGTCGTTAAGGCAGATAAGCAATCGAGTTTCATGTAAAGAAAACAGCAATTTTGCATGATTCATTACTGTGCTTTTTGCATATTCCAAAAATGTTTCATATTTTGCGCTTGTCTGGCATGTAGAAGTTTGCCTATTCATTTATTTATTATTCAGCAGTATTTATTGAACAAAAACACATCTCGGATCATCAGGAACTTTGGCCTATTTAATTAATAAACTGCAACAACAGCTGCTTTGATCCGGTAAGGCTGTTTATACACAATATCCTGCTGGGCTAAGGTCACACGTACCTGTATCACCTGCAGTCAATTTATAAACCGCTTCCTCCACTTTGGAATCAAAATCCACTTTGGTTAATTGGCATAAAAGGGCATTAGCTACTGCCCCAAACTGTTGTATGCGATTCAAGGTGCTCTCGGTATAAAATCTGGAGTTAGAAAGTCTCCTTTGTTATATATTTATTCTAGCAAAAATATTGTATGCTAAGACAATTAGGTCCCTGTGTTTGTTCGTAAAAAAAATTGAAACACCAAAAAGGAGACTGATCTCAGCTCCATCTAGACTGTTAGACTCGTTCAAGACATTTCTCAAGGCTGCTCAAGGGGAGTTTGTGTCTCTGTTCGTTCGCTCGTCAATTTCTCAAATTGATCATTCAAAATCAATTCTTTTCATGCACGCAGTTCCTTAGCAACTGCAGAGAACTGCTAGGGGGTTGTAGCCTAGTGGTTAGAGCGTCGAACTCATGACTTGAAGGTCGGGGTTCGATTTCCGATCCTACTGAAAAAATTTGTGTCCTTGAGCGCAAGACACTTAACTTAACGGCCTCCACATGCAGCTCATTTCTTAAAAAATCGAATGCAGATTCTTTCTGCTTCAGTTGCGCATGATGTAATAAAAATATAGTAAATAAATCGCCAACTGCTCTCTGATCCTGGAAGTATCTCATATTCCTGTTGACAGATCTTGAAAATCCGGATTCCTAACGGGGCAAGCTACTCAAGATAATAGATTGGTAAACTGCCTGTCTTGGTCAATTACGGAATGCACGCTCAAAAATGCTGGTAGGCGACACGGCACTGGGCAGTTTTGATATAAAACGGTGCTATCCGTGAGGCTCAAAACGCATATCTATCTTTGCTGCAGAAAACCGAAAGAACAAGCAGTTCCAAGTTCATATCAATCTGAAGAAGTTTCTTGTCCAGTAACGCCATGCATTCATTCTCTGCTGTCATGGTGACTGCTGTGGCCGCAGACTCCGGCTGGGAGCTCCAGTGAGGTGACCTCGCCGAGTACCGAGTGCTGGCGATGAAGCTGGCCATCAGCGATATTCACTGTACGATGATTGCTAAGAACGCGGCCTCGGGCTCCTGCTCGCTGCTGGCCTGCGATCGGGGAGCGATAGACGCCGCAGCCTGTCTCAACTGTGGGTGAGTGAGCTGGGCTTTGCTTTGTGGCTTCTGCACTGCACTTTGCAGCACCGCATCAATATGCGTGCATGAAAATGCAGCACCGCATCAATATGCGTGCACGAAATGCAGCACCGCATCAATATGCGTGCATGAAATGCAGCACCGCATCAATATGCGTGCACGAAATGCAGCACCGCATCAATATGCGTGCACGAAATGCAGCACCGCATCAATATGCGTAAACAAAATGCAGCACCAAATTGCAGATGAGAAAGCCGGTGAAGTGCTGGACGACCTTCCAGCACAGAGTCGACGGCTCCGTCAGCTTCAACCGAAACTGGGCGGACTACGCGAGCGGATTCGGTCAGGGCGAGAGTCTCAACTACTGGATGGGACTGGAGCAGCTCCACCAGCTCACCGCCACTGGAGTGTGGAGAGTCCGCTGGGAGTTCAGCGACTGGAACGGCACCTGGTACTGGGCTGAGAATGCTCCGTTCTCTGTTGGTCCAGCGAGCGACAAGTACAGGTGCTCGATGGGACCTCTGGACGCGAGCAGGTCGAGCGTGTCGGACAGCGGACTGAGCTGCAATTGTCTCCGAACAACAAGCAATTCAGCACTCTGGACTCCGACAATGACGGCTTCGGTTCTGGCAGCTGCTCTCATCAGTACTCAGCTGGATGGTGGTTTGGGTATTGCACGTTTATAAATCTGAACGGAGTGTACCAGCACTACCCCAACATTTTCTTCAGGCGGCGTCTACTGTCACCTGTACAACACTGGAACAGTTCTTACTAACTCTGTGTGTGTGTAAAAAGAAGTCAAGTCCACAAACAGCAGCTGGCACCAGAATTTCCCCCGGTATGTACGCAGCTTTCTACTCGCCTGATCTTTACCAGTAGTGCAGGTCGCTTTTATTCCTACTATATTTTTCCTACTATAATATAGCTAAAAATCTTGTTCGATTGAAGACATTGATTTGATGAAACGAAGATTTTGAAAATAGCTCGTATATCCGATTTTTCGCGACAGATTCGCTGTGGGAAGACGAGCTTCGGAACCAGTGCTTAACGAAATCTTCCAGTTTTCTCCAGCTGACGTACGTCACACGCAACCCGGCTTTTGCTGGTAGGGCAGCAGGCTTGATTGAAGAATCTTTGCCTCGTGCCTGCTATAGCGACGAAGTCTCTGTAGCCTCTTTTTGCACGCGGGTGTCGGACTTTTGGAGTTGGCCGTTTTTTTTCTTTTTGGTGTCCTCATTCAGCCACTTTGGTCTTCGATAAATAGGCGAGAGGCTGGCTATAGCTAGGCTGGCTTTAGGGGGGCCGTAGCCCAGCGGTAGCGCAGCTGCTCTGGTGTGCCAGCGACCCAGGCTCGATTCCAAGTGCAGTCACATTAATTTGGGGCTGAATTGGAATCTCGGCTTGGCTCTGCTCGTGCAATTAACGGCCTTGAGAGCCAACCCCCCAAGGCACAGTGAAGTGTACATGCCTAACGATAATATAAAGTTAGGGCCGCTGTACACTCTTGTGTGTGTGCCTGCGTACGTATCCGCGCGCTTGTATGCCTGCTCAGGGGAGTCGGCGGAATGGGCAGTAATGCCTCTCGCCGGTTGTGTGACAATGTCGCTTAAAGTGTGCCAGGGTGCACACAACCCCCCTGCCTCTAGCTAATAAAAAATTGGCTGGATTTACCGTCACCTGCGATGGACTCCTGATCCAGGTCTTGCTTGCTAATGACCTCCGCGCTTAACCGTTGGCCGCCGACTGTGGACTTCTTCGGCTGATTGGAAGCGATATTTTAGACGCTTGGCAACAATTTTTTATCTTGTAATTGCCATGTGAGTTATTGAGCGTTCAATAGCCCCTCAATCAGCATCTGTCAGCAGACAGTCATTATCAGACGCCATACAGGACATGCTTTTCGGGCGGTCGATGCCTTATTCTTCTTCTTTCACCTTCCATTTCTCATTGAGAAGTGCAGACATTTGCCATGGCTTCCTTCCTCGAATATTCCTCAAATCTCCTCCGATGTCCGTTAATATTTGAGGTTTCTCCGCTTAATGATCTCCACCACAGATTCTGGTTCCTTTCCCAAAACCTCCTTCACTTTCCTCCAAACCCAGGCATTGTCTTTTTCTCTTTCCATGAAACCCTTAGCATTCTTCTGACATAACATTTTATTTCAAACGCTTTTGAGTGTCTCCACACTTTTCTTCCCCAGAGTCCAGCTCTCGCACTCATAGAGCAGCATCGCCCAGGTGACGGCCTTTGCGATCTTGAGGCAATTCTTTAAACCAACGCCTGTGAGACGCCAAAGTTCATCAAGCTTTTTATAGTAGATTCCAGTGATCTGAAAAGTCACTTGATGATTGCCGGTGACTTGAAAAGTCACTTGATGATTGCCGGTGACTTGAAAAGTCACTTGATGATTGCCGGTGACTTGAAAAGTCACTTGATGATTGCCGGTGACTTGAAAAGTCACTTGATGATTGCCAGTATCCGCTGATTTGTGAAGTCACTGGATGATTGGCACTGACTTGTGAAGTCACTGGATGATTGGCACTGATTTGTGAATTTACTGGATGATTGCCGGTGACTTCTGAAGTCAATTGATTTATTGAGATTGCCTTGAGATTTTTCGTGTAGAATATTTTGCGGGCACAAATTATTATTCACTTCTTGGTGTACAAGCATCTATATGCAACTAACTAGGTGATTTCCTGTAATGTAAGTGGAATATAAATTATTATATCAATTAGGTAATTTTTTCTTCAAATTACATGATTTTGCAATTAGTTGTGTCTGAAATAAAATTAAAAAAAACTTATTGACCCCCAAAATTAGGTGCAATTTAGTGCGAGCTATCACTCAGAGCTCGCAACACATTAGTCAGCCGCTTTGCAGGTCTAAAAATGGATTCCCTGCAATAATGTACAGCAGCTAAAAATAGCATACATGTACGAGTATCAAACGACACTCATACGCAAATAAACGTACTCGTAGTTGTGCGCGTTCAAAAAATGAGAGAAAATAACCACGGAAATTCCGTGGCAAAGAATTTTCCAAACTGGCTGCTGACTAAACTGGATTCTTTCTTTTTGCATTATTACATCGACCTTGAATGTATAAATACTCGCATCAAAAGAACGCAATCAGCACTCCTTAAACGAAGACACTGATAAAATTGCTGGATTCTAAAATTGCTAAAAATTCTGAAACAAGCATGGGAGTCGGAGTACTCAAGGTCATCGACGATGTTGCAGAGTTGAAGAAAACTCGAGCACTCAGGATTCAGCATCGACTAACCACCGAAGGTGCTTCGAAAGCTTTTGACTTTCAGCAACAGCAGCAAAGCAACAATGCAATCAGATCGAAGAGAAAGTCTTCGAGCGCATCAAATGCTACGCCACGTCTCAAGTCTAAACGATTTGTGTCACTTCAAATGGAAGCTGCCCCCGTGAATTCCATTTCAACAGTCCCAGTTGCAGGGGAAACAATGTCTAAAGGCTTCGTTGCCATTGAAACTTTTGTAAGAAATCCGGTTGCTGAGGAAACAGCAACAACACAGCCAATTGCCATGAAAACAGAATCAACACATCATTTGGTTGCCACGAAAACAGCAACAACAGATCCGGCTTCGAATGCTATTAATGAAACGACGCCAACAGATCGGGTAGCTAAGGAAACAGCACCAACAGAAGACCCGGTTGCTATGGAAACAGCCTCAGCAGAACCGGTTGAAATGGAAACAGTCTCAGCAGAACCGGTTGCTATGGAAACAGCCTCATCAACACCGGTTGCCATGGAAACAGCTGACTCGCGGCACCCCATCCCGAGCGAGCGGCTCCGCCTCCCCGTGACGGAGCTGCGGAACGGCGCCCTGCAGTCGGCGCTGATGCTGTCGGTTCTGAGAGGCCGCGCCGACCTCGCCGAGCGGCTGCTGTCGCTGGATCCGTCGCAGGCGCACCGGCACTACGACAGCGGAGGACGCAACCTGCTGCACTACTGCGCTGCCGCCGAGCCGTCGGTGGCTGCGGCGGTGGTCGCCCGGCTACTGCGGCTGCTGCGAGACGGCAGGGCGTCGGTGTCGGGGCTGCGGGCCGCCCTGACGATGCCGGACGGCGGCTGGCGGACGCCGGTGCAGGCAGCGGCTCGGTTGGACTCGCTCGCTGCGGTTCGCCTGCTGTCGCTGTTAGCGGTGGAGCTGCGGCTACCGCGGGAGGGCGCCTGCGACGTTGACGCGGCCGACGTTGTGCGCAGCGGCGCTTGGCGCGTGGCGCGGTGGCTGCGGCGCACCGGGCAGCTCCGTGCCCTCCACGCCGACGACGACGACGCGGGTGACGACGACGGCTGGCAGTCGCGACTCGACGTCGGCGACGACTGCGCGGCGGCGAGCTGCATCAGAGAGGGCCCGGCCGCGGTGACCGGATGGGACGCCGACCTCTGCGGGGACTCGCTGGGGGCGTCCTTGGAGACGGCAGCGATGGCGGAGGCGTTTAGCGACGCGCTGACGGCCCGCTGTCCAGCAGACGCTGTGGAGGCGGCGCGGCTGCTGCCGCTTCTGTCGGTCGGGCACATCACCGCTTGCCGTTGGCTGCTGGACTGCGGCGACTGGCGGCTGCTATCGGACGAAGCGCTGAAAGAGGCGGTGGCTGCTGTGGCTGCAAAAAGGGTTTCTGAGATTTGAAGAACAACGAATAATGTAGATGTTTTCATGTCTTTCGTTCAATTCTTTTCTATAGACGGCCTGCGCTGGCACTGAGCTGGACCAATTTGTTTTTTCGTTTATACGGCTATTATCAGATCACGATATTTACAACTGATTACATATACATGTATATACAAGCCAAAAAATATTAATTAAGTATTTATGTGTATATCTACTTCCTATATATACTGTACATGTAGAAGGGAAGCCGCGTTCTAATAAACACGAGTTATAGTAGTGACATACTTGTAACCTTATTTTCTTTACTTTTTCTTCATAGTAGCGTAGTGATCTGCTAAGGAAATGTAACATGTAGAACTAGCGAATGTACGTATACATGTGCACTGCAAATTAAAGCAATTTTTAATTGAAAAACATTCTTGTTTGTTGTTTTGTATTAAAAAGGCGATATTTTAACGGTTGTGGCGTTTTACAAGAAAAAACGACCGGTCTTACTGTAAAGAAAGAGGTTTGGTTTGAGTCTTGTTTGAATTTTCAAAATATTGGGCTCGTATGTGTACTGTGTAGTAGGATATAGAAAACTAGGTGTGGTCGCCAATTATTTTGTCTAAAAATAATAAAGTCGATAACAAGTATGGCAATCAGATTTGAAATCGAAGTGAGCAATAATAAGTTAAGACTAAGTAGTTAAGTTCAATATGCTTATATTAAGCGAGCACCCGAACGACTGACTGCAACTGTGACTACTTAGTTGGGCGCTTTTATTAACACCAATGATCTAATGAAATAGAATACTGAATTGGATAATCCTAAGGCTCTAATGCTAAAATTTAATGCTAATGAATGCTGTTATTAAGTGTTAAGACGCTAAGCTACGTTGTGACTCACGACCCAGTAGCCCGAGTTGACCGTCCAACCGTCCCAGGGTCGTTCTCAAAATCAGGAATTACGCGATAAAACAAGAAAAAAAATTTTCGACCCTGAACCAGCCTTTCATGCAAAACAAGCAACAGGGTAAACGTAGCTGTTGAAAGAAAAGTACTTTATTTATCATTCGAAACAGTGAAATTGGTACGGTTGTCAAAGCAACTGACTACTGAGTCATTTTATCAATTTAATATTTCCATTTCTTCGATGTAACGCTAAGACGGTGTCATGTTTTGTGAAAAAATTCAATGGGAAAGAAACATCAGAAATAAACTATTTTGCACAGGAAGGAAGAAAAGAACATTAGAATTTGCTTCTTATTAAAGAATGACTGCTTAGTGATTTGTTCCTTGACTTAAACACAATCTTTCATCACTTAAACGCATCACTGTTCTAGTTACTAGCAGTTGAATTGTACAAATATATTGCTAGTTTTTTAGGTGAAAGCAATGCATATGGCGTCTTTTGGCGTTTTTTTGTGCCTTATAATGTGATCTTTGTATTTGTGATGTTTTTATATGGATTAGTGCACCACAGTTGTTGCAATATTTTTTTATACAATTAATTGCTACTAAGACAGACACAAGCCAATAAACGTTGGGACCACAGTTTTGCAACACTGGAATAAGATAATGACCAAAAAAAGGAGTAAAGTGGAGAACTGGGTGTCTTACAGGAGCATTTTTGTGCTTTTTTAAATACATTGCCTCTGAGCCCCACAATTAAGCAGAGCATCTGAAAAACATGCACTTTTGCATGTGTCAAAACGTTGGGACTGCCATCATGGGTCACTGAAAGAACTGATTGGGCCGAATTTTTTGGAGAGTGTTAGACTAGGTGTCTTATGGGAGCATTTTTTGCATTTTTAAATACATTGCCTCTGAGCCCCACAATTAAGTAAAACATCTGAAAAAACATGCACTTTTGCATATGTCAAACCATTGGGACTGCCATCATGGGTCACTGAAAGAACTGATTGGGCTGAATTTTTTGGAGAATGTTTTACTAGGTGTTGTGTAGGAGCATTAATTTTTTAAAAGAAAATATTGCATATAAGCCACACAAAATATGTTAACAATTTAGAAACCAGGCAATACATACAAACTGTAATTTATGAGTAAGGGATTCAGTAGCATTTTAAACTTGAAATTAAAATTGATGTTTTAAATTAGATATTAGATCTCAATGACTGAAAGAATATGAATCAAGTGGCTTTATTTGTAGAAATTGGTCCATCAAAAAAAGTTTTGGCCATTTGGAAAATTTTACTTTGAAATGTACAGTTTCTTGCAAAAAATCCTGAATTTTGTGTCCCAATAAGCAAGTAGCTATTGGCATTATTTAAATGAAAGATACAGTTTAGACTCTATGCAGATTTAGCACAAAATAGACTGCAAAATTTGGATATCATTTTTGAAGCTTTTCCACTAGGTCCTACTGGCAGTTGAGGCATCTAATAGTGACATTGCTGGGTTTGTTGCCCCTAGTAACATCTAAGTGATTCCCAATCACATGATTGTCCAAATTAGACTGCAGCTGTAATTGCTTGAAATGACTGCAAAACACAAAAATTCCCACCATCTGTTTCAAGCAATGCCGTTCAAGCCGACTGAACGACAAAAGCGGCGTGAAAAGAGGAAAAAATATATTAAAACAAATTTTGGCTCCCACAGTAGCTACCTAGAGCACATGCGGCGGCAACAGCAGAAGTATAGGGACAAAGGCAATCGCAAGGACAAGGCAGGGTCCAGCACTTCGGCAGAGATCCCCCAGCGATCCTTGGCAAGATCGGCAGCGGCGTTCAAGCGGGAGAATGCCAAGCTAAAGGCCAGGGTGCACCTGCTTGAGACTGCTGCCAAGCAGCGCAAGACAAGCAAAACCTGCCTGCGAGTGAAACTTCACCGCGCGAATAAGGAATTGGCGGCAAAAAGTTGCCGGCTTCAGACTTTCACCAACATAGCTAGCCATGTGAAGAGAGCGCTGCAGTCAGTCAGACGGTTCAATAACACCCGGCGAGTAATCAAGGCTGCCTGTCTAAACGCCCACGAGGCAGGACGGAAGGCCGTCATGGCCTTCTTTGGCGCCTCCGCGAAGATCTTGAAGCAGCCGAGAGCGCCGAAGATAAATCTGCTTGTGAGCGTCGTCCAGGAGTACTTTTGCCAGGACGAAAACTCGCGGGCCACCTCCTCCCGGAAGGATTGCATCTCCAAGAGATTTGGCGAGGAGAAGGAGACAAAGCAGAAGCGTTATCTCCTGAGCTCAGTCTCCCTGCTCCATGCAAAGTTCCTTTGGGAGTATCCTGGTGTGAAGATCAGCCGGGCAACATTTAACCGCTGGAAGCCATGGTATGTCAAGAGGGCTCGTCTGTGTGACCGAGACATGTGTATGTGCATAAAGTGCACTAACACGGAGTCCTTAATCAAAGGCATGCACATTGCTGGACTTCTTCACAGCCACCACATTACTAAAGTGTTGAATGAAATGGTCTGCGACATGGAATACGCTGACTGCCTGCTGCGCAAATGCGACGAGTGCCGTCGCAAGTCATTTGTAGTCACGGAGACAGCTGAGGCTGAGCCACAGGTTGTGTACCGCGTTTGGAAGCCTCGGACAGATGGACGCAGCGGCTTGGATGTGGTCAAAGAGACGGCATCATGCAAGACGGCTATCAGCATGCTGATGGTGCAACTAGTCGACTTTGCGGGCCACTTTATGCGGATGCGGAACCAGTATCGTGCAATCCGCCAGGTTAAGGATACTCTGCAGCCGGGACAGCTCCTGTTGCACATAGACTTCTCCGAAAACTATACGGCGAAGTACCACAAAGAGGTACAGGCGGCGCACTTTGGCGACAAGGATCAGGTGGTGCTTCATCAAGGCGTGGCCTACATGGCTGGACATCAACCTTGCTCATTCGCAACGGTATCAGGAGAGAGGAGTAAGACGGCGGAGGCCATCGCCGCTCATCTACAACCAGTCCTTCGCCACTTTAAGGAGAAGCACGATGTCGATAAGGACGCCTTTAGCCAACTGGACCAGATCGTCATCGTCTCTGATTCGCCATCCAGCCAGTATAGAAATCGCAAGATGGTTTTCTTATTCGACCGCCTGATGAAGATCATGAGGGTGTCAAGCTGGCGTTGGATCTACACAGAGGCCGGACACGGCAAGGGTGCTGCGGATGGAGTTGGAGCGGCTATCAAACGCCGCTGCGATGAAGTCGTGGCTAGCCGGCAGGACGTTGTAACACCTCAGGATGTTATGGAAGCCGTCAGATCGGGTAGCCCTCTGCACATACTCACATGGTTGGTTCAGCCAGAGGACATGAACTATTTCACAAGCATCATCACCTTCGTAGGTGAGGACCTCTGCGGCATGCCAGGCTCGAAGTCGATGCACGACGTCTCAAGGACTGATGGTGGGCCGATCACTTACCGTCAGCTGTCCTGCATGTGCCCTGGTACAGCAGTAGCCTGCCCATGCCACGAGATGAAAGTGTGGGCGCCGCTGATGCTGCCGGAGGCGCCAGCTCCTGATACTGCAACGAGTGGACTCGGATGTGGGCGTGGAGGTGGACGTGGACGCCGAGGTGGACGAGGACGCGGAGGTGGACGCCGAGGTGGACGAGGACGCGGAGGTGGACGTGGACGTGCAAGTGGTGATGAAAAGGCGCTGCTCCCTTATGACTTTTGCAACGAACCTTAGGTAGCTCATCTCAGCTCTCTAACTATCCTATATATCCTATATACTAAAAATGAGTTGTCTGTATGTATGTGGGTAGGTATGCGATAGATTTCAGAAAAAATGGCTCAACCGATTTTCTTCAAACTTGCACCATTCGATCAGAAATTTTCCTGGGACGGTACATGCATCTTGGCTAAAAAATTGCTCAATATTAAAGGGATTAAATATTCGAAAAACAGGCTTTTTCGCAAAGGTCAAGCGGCTCTTTCGATCTGAAATGCATTGTAAGAATGCTAGAGAAAAAACTGACTGACTGAATTTCAATTCTGATAAATATTGCATCACAACAAGTTGAAAACAGTGCCAAAGAAATGCACACACAACTTGATTGAAATTGCGTAACAATATTGCTAACTTAAATTGACACTGATACTGGCTGACTAAGAAATTGATTATGTCATAACTTTTTACTCTAACCAACTTGCTGTAAGCATTGAATTATAAGGGCCACAAATCATGTTCGCCAATTGAAAAGAGATAGCATAGATGCGAACAGACTGGACTGCTAATGCAGCGACCTGGGTTCCAATCTTAGTGCTGCAAAAAGATTTTTTTATTAAAACACCTTGAAAACACGAAACTGCTAAACATAAAAAAGCACAATGTCAAACATAAAAGAGGCACCATGTCAAACATTACATGGGCACCATGTAAAACATATACGTCACTCTATGTCAAACATTAAAGAGCCACCATGTGAAACATAAAAGAGTCACCATTTCGAAAATTAAAGAGCCACCACGTCGAACATTAAAGACCCACCATGTCAAACGTAAAAGAGCCACCATGAAGAACATTAAATAGCCACCATGCCAAACATAAAAGAGCCACTATGTCGAACATTAAAGAGCTAGCATGTCAAACATTAAAGAGCCACCATGTCGAACATAAAAGAGCCGCCATGTAAAACATTAAACAGCCACATTGTCAAACATAAAAGAGCCACCATGTAAGACATTTAAGAGCCACCATGTGAAACATTTAAGAGCCACCATGTCAAACCTAAAAGAGCCACCATGTCGAACATAACAGAGCTACCATGTCAAACATTAAAAAGCCACCATGTCCAACTTAAACGAGCCATTATGTCGTACATTAAAGAGCCACCATGTCAAACATTAAACAGCCACCATGTCAAACACAGAAGAGCCACAATGTCAAACATAGATGAGCCACCATGTCAGATATTAAAAAGCCACCGTATCAAACATAAAAGAGTTACCATGTAGAACAAAAAAGAGCCACCATGTCGAACATAAAAGAGCCACCATGTCAAACATAAAAGAGCCAACATGTCAAACCTAAACGAGCCACCATGTCTAATATTTAAGAGACACCATGTATAAGTGACTTTATGTCAAACATTAAAGAGCCACCATGTCAAGCATAAAAGAGCCACCATGTCAAACATTAAAGAGCCACCATGTCGAACGTTAAAGAGCCACCATGTCAAGCATAAAAGAGCCACCATGTCAAACATTAAAAAGCCATGTCAAACACTAAAGAGCCACCATGTCGAAAATAAACGAGCCATTATGTCGTACATTAAAGAGCCACCATGTCGAACATAAAAGAGCCACCATGTCAAACATTAAAGAGCCACCATGTCAGACATTAAAGAGCCACTATGTCAAACATAAAATAGCCACTATGTCAAACATTAAACAGCCACCATATCGAACACTAAAGAGCCACCATGTCAAACATATATGTGACTCCATGTCAAATATATACGTGACTCCATGTCACACATAAAAGAGCCACCATGTAAAACATATACACATGACTACATAACAAACATTAAACAGCCATCATGTCGAACATTAAAGAGCCATCATGTCAAAAATTAAAGAGCCACCATGTCAAACATTAAAGACCCACCATGTCAAACATAAAAGAGCCACCATGAAAAGCATATACGTGACTCCATGCCAAATATATACGTGACTCCATGTCAAACACAGACGTGACTCCATGTGAAACACTAGAGAGCCACCATGTCAAACATTAAAGAGCCACGATGTCAAACATTTAAGAGCACCATGTTAAACATAAAGGAGCCACCATGTCGAACATTAAAGAGCCACCATTTCAAACATTAAAGAGCCATCATTACATTAAGGTGCCACCAGGTCAAACATTAAAGAGCCACCATGTCAAACATTAAAGAGCCACCATGTCGAACATTAAAGAGCCATCATGTCAAACATAAAAGAGCCACTATGTCAAACAATAAAGGGACACCATGTCAGACATTAAAAAAAACCCGAATCAAACATAAGAGAGCCACCATGTAGAACATTAAGGAGCCACCATGTCAAACATAGAAGAGCCACCATGTCAAACATAAAACAGCCACCATGTCAAACATAAAAGAGCCACCATGTCAAACATAAAAGAGCCATCATGTCAAACATATATGTGACTCCATGTCAAATATATACGTGACTCCATGTCACACATAAAAGAGCCACCATGTAAAACATATACACATGACTACATAACAAACATTAAACAGCCATCATGTCGAACATTAAAGAGCCATCATGTCAAAAATTAAAGAGCCACCATGTCAAACATTAAAGACCCACCATGTCAAACATAAAAGAGCCACCATGAAAAGCATATACGTGACTCCATGCCAAATATATACGTGACTCCATGTCAAACACAGACGTGACTCCATGTGAAACACTAGAGAGCCACCATGTCAAACATTAAAGAGCCACGATGTCAAACATTTAAGAGCACCATGTTAAACATAAAGGAGCCACCATGTCGAACATTAAAGAGCCACCATTTCAAACATTAAAGAGCCATCATTACATTAAGGTGCCACCAGGTCAAACATTAAAGAGCCACCATGTCAAACATTAAAGAGCCACCATGTCGAACATTAAAGAGCCATCATGTCAAACATAAAAGAGCCACTATGTCAAACAATAAAGGGACACCATGTCAGACATTAAAAAAAACCCGAATCAAACATAAGAGAGCCACCATGTAGAACATTAAAGAGCCACCATGTCAAACATAGAAGAGCCACCATGTCAAACATAAAACAGCCACCATGTCAAACATAAAAGAGCCACCATGTCAAATATAAAAGAGCCATCATGTCAAACATAAAGGAGCCACCATGTCAATCAAAAAAGAGCCACCATGTCAAACTTAAAACAGCCACCATGTCAAACATAAAGGAGCCACCATGTCAAACATTAAAGAGCCGCAATGTCAAACATTGAAGAGCCATCATGTCAAACATTGAAGAGCCACCATGTCAAACATTAAAGAGCCACCATGTCGAACATTAAAGAGCCACCATGTCCAACATATATGTGACTCCATGTCAAACATTATAGAGCCAGCATGTCAAACATTAAAGTGCTACCATGTCAAACATAGAAGAGCCACCATGTCGAACAATAACGAGTCACCATGTCAAGTATATTCGTGACTCCATGTCAAACATAAAAGAGCTACCATGAAGAACATTAAAGAGCCACCACGTAAAACATTAAAGAGCCACCATGTCAAACATAAAAGAGCCATCATGTCAAACATAAAGGAGCCACCATGTCAATCAAAAAAGAGCCACCATGTCAAACATAAAGGAGCCACCATGTCAAACATTAAAGAGCCGCAATGTCAAACATTAAAGAGCCATCATGTCGAACAATAAAGAGCCACCATGTCTAACATTAAAGAGCCACCATGTCGAACATTAAAGAGCCACCATGTCTAACATTAAAAAGCCACCTTTTTGAACATAAAAGAGCAACCAATGTCGAACATTAAAGAACCACTATGTCCAACATAAAAGAGCCACCATGTCAAACATAAAAGAGCCATCATGTCAAACATTAAAGAGCCACCATTTCGAACATTAAAGAGCCACCATGTCAAACAGTAAAGAGCCACCATGTCAAGCAAAAAAGAGCCACCATGTCCAACATAAAAGAGCCACCATGTCAAACATTAAAAGAGCCGCAATGTCAAACATTAAAGAGCCATCATGTCTAACATTAAAGAGCCACCATGTCGAACATTAAAGAGCCACCATGTCTAACATAAAGAGCCACCATTTCAAACATAAAAGAGCCACCATGTCAAAAATTAAAGAGCCATAATGTCAAACAGTAAAACGCCACCATGTCAAACAATAAAGAGACACCATGTCAGACATTAAAAAAACCCTGAATCAAACATAAGAGAGCCACCATGTAGAACATAAAAGAGCCACCATGTCAAACATTAAAGAGCCACCATGTCAAACATTAAAAAGCCACCATGTCAAACATTAAAGAGCCACCATGTCAAACATAAAATTTACACAATTTCAAACGTAAAAGTAAGCGTCATGCCAATTTTAAAGGAGCCACTATAGAGCTAAGGAAATTGTAGCACTAGCTACTTTACTTATTGTATGGTGGATGCTTACTATTTGGGGTGCTTGCTATCTGGGGGATGCTTGCGATCTGGGGGATGCTTGCGATCTGGGGGATGCTTGCTATCTGGGGGATGCTTACTATCTGGGGTCTGGGGGAATGCTTGCTATCTGGGGTCTGGGGGATGCTTGCTATCTGGGGTTGCTTGCTATCGGGGGGGATGCTTGCGATCTGGGGGATGCTTGCTATTTTGGGATCGATGCTTGAATGCTGTCTGAGGATGCTTGCTGTCTTGGGATGTTTTGTTTTTAGAGGGAATGTCTGTTGTTGTTTTTTGAAGGCTTTAGTTCGCTGTCTATTTGTTATTTGTAAAGAACAAGGATTCTAACCAGATGTCCCCCATCGGGGGGGCGAAGATTGCTAGTCCTATATACTAAAAATGAAATGTCTGTAACTAACTAGCTATGCGATAGATTTCAGAAAAAATGGCTCAACCGATTTTCTTCAAACTTGCACCATTCGATCAGAAATGTTCCTGGGACGGTACATGTATCTTGGCTAAGAAATTGCTCAATGTTAAAGGGATTAAATATTCGAAAAACATGCTTTTTTGCAAAGGTCAAGCCAAATTTTTGACTTGAAATGCATTGTAAGAATGCTAGAGAAAAAACTGACTGGCTGAATTACGATTGTGATAAAGATTGCATCACAACAAGGTGAAAACAGTGCCACAGAAACGCACACAAGACTTCATTGAAATTGCGTAACCATATTGCTAACTTGAATTGAGACTGATACTGGCTGACTGAGAAATTGATTATGTCATAACTTTTACTCTAACCGACTTGCTATAAGTATTGAATTATAAGGGCCACAAGTCATGTTCTTCAATTGAAAAGAGATAGCCGGATGCAAACAGACTGGAATGCTAATGTAGCGACCTTGGTTCGAATCTTAGTGGTGAAAAATGTTTTTTTTATTAAAACACGTTAAAAAACACAAAATTCTCAACATTAAAGAGCCACCATGTCGAAACATTAAAGAGCCACCATTTCAAACATTAAAGAGCCACAATGTCAAACATTAAAGAGCCACCATGTCGAACGTAAAAGAGCCACCATATCAAACATACAAGAGTTACCATGTCAAACATTAAAGAGCCACCATGTCGAACATTAATGAGCCACAATGTCAAGCATTAAAGAGCCACCATTTCAAACCTAAAAGAGCCACCATGTCGAACATTAAAAAGCCACCATGTCAAACATTAAAGAGCCACAATGGCAAACATTAAAGAGACACCATTTCAAACCTAAAAGAGTTACCATGTCAAACATTAAAGAGCCGCCAGGTCAAACATAAAACAGACACCATTAAGAACATTAAAGAGCCACCATGTCGAACATTAAAGAGCCACCATGTCAAACATAAAACAGCCACCATTTCGAAAATTAAAGAACCACCATTTTAAACATTAAAGAGCCACCTTGTCAAATATTAAAGAGCCACAATGTCAAACATTAAAGAGCCACCTTATCAAACATTAAAGAGCCACCATGTCAAACATTAAAGAGCCACCATGTAAAACATTAAAGAGCCACCATGTCGAACATAAAAGAGGTACCATGTCAAACATTAAAGACCCACCAGGTCAAACATGAAAGTGCCACCATGTCAAATATTAAAAAGCCACCATGTCAAACATTAAAGAGCCACCAGGTCAAACATGAAAGTGCCACCAGGTCAAACATATACATGACTCCATGTCAAACATTATAGAGCCACCATGTCGAACATAAAAGGGCCACCATGTCAAATATTAAAGAGCCACCATGTCAAACATTAAAGAGCCACCAGGTCAAACATGAAAGTGCCACCATGTAAAACATTAAAGAGCCACCATGTCAAACATTAAAGAGCCACCAGGTCAAACATATACATGACTCCATGTCAAACATTAAAGAGCCACCATGTCGAACATAAAAGGGCCACCATGTCAAATATTAAAGAGCCACCATGTCAAACATTAAAGAGCCACCAGGTCAAACATGAAAGTGCCACCATGTAAAACATTAAAGAGCCACCATGTCGAACATTTAAGAAGCACCATGTCAAACATAAAATAGCCACCATGTGAAACATATAGGTGACTCCATGTAAAACATTAAAGAGCTACCATACCAGACATATACATGACTCCATGTCAAACATATACGTGACTCCATGTTAGACATTTAAGAGCCACCATGTCGAACATTAAAGAGCCAACGTGTTAAAAATACAAGAGCCACCAGGTCAAACATATATATGACTCCATGTCAAACATTAAAGAGCCACCATGTCGAACATAAAAGGGCCACCATGTCAAATATTAAAGAGCCACCATGTCAAACATTTAAGAGCCACCATGTCAAACATATACATGACTCTATGTCAAACGTTAAAGAGACACCATGTCAAACATTACAGAGCCACCATGTCAAACATTTAAGAGCCACCAGGTCAAACATGAAAGTGCCACCATGTAAAACATTAAAGAGCCACCATGTCAAACATATACGTAACTCCATGTCAAACATTGAAGAGACCCCATGTCAAACATTAAAGAGCCACCACGTCGAACATAAAAGAGCCACCATGTAAAACATATACGTAACTCCATGTCAAACATTGAAGCGACACCATGTCGAACATAAAAGAGCCACCATGTCGAACATTAAAGAGCCACCATGTCGAACATAAAAGAGCTACCATGTCAAACATTAAAGAGCCACCATGTTAAACATAAAAGAGCCATCATGTCAAACATATAAGTGACTTTATGTCGAACATTAAAGAGCCACCATGTCTAACATTAAAGAGCCACCATGTCCAACATTAAAGAGCCACCATGTCAAAAATTAAAGAGCCACCATGTCTATCATTAAAGAGCCATCATGTCAAACATTAAAGAGCTACTTTGTCTAACATTAAAGAGCCACCATGTCAAACATTAAAGAGCTACTTTGTCTAACATTAAAGAGCCACCATGTCAAACATTAAAGAGCCACCATGTCAAACATTAAAGAGCCACCATGTCAAACATAAAAGAGCCACCTTTTTGAACATTAAAAAGCCACTTTGTCAAACATAGAAGAGCCCCCATGTCAAACATAGAAGAGCCCCCATGTCAAACATAGAAGAGCCCCCATGTCAAACATAGAAGAGCCCCCATGTCAAACATAGAAGAGCCACTATGTCAGACATTGAAAAGCCACCGTATCAAACATAAAAGAGTTACCATGTACGAGCGTAGAACATAAAAGAGCCACCCTGTTAAACATAAAAAGATACACAATTTCAAACGTAAAAGTAAGCGAATTTTAAAGGAGCCGCTATAATGCTAAGGAAATTGTCGCACTAGCTACTTATTGTCTGGTGGATGCTTGCTATTTGGGGATGCTATCTATCTTGGGGATGCTTGCTATCTGGGGGATGCTTGCTATCTGGGGGATGCTTGCTATCTGGGGGATGCTTGCTATCTGGGGGATGCTTGCTATCTGGGGGATGCTTGCTATCTGGGGGATGCTTGCTATCTGGGGGATGCTTGCTATCTGGGGGATGCTTGCTATCTGGGGGATGCTTGCTATCTGGGGGATGCTTGCTATCTGAGGGATGCTTGCTTTCTGGGGGATGCTTGCTATCTGGGGATGCTTGCTATCTGGGGGATGCTTGCTATCTGGGGGATGCTTGCTATCTGGGGGATGCTTGCTATCTGAGGGATGCTTGCTATCTTGGGGATGCTTGCTATCTGGGGGATGCTTGCAATCTGGGGGATGCTTGCTATCTGGGGGATGCTTGCCATCTTGGGGATGCTTGCTATCTAGGGGATGCTTGCTATCTGGGGGATGCTTGCAGTCTTGGGATGATTTCTTTTTGCAATGCACTTCATTTGAGCAGTTTGTCTGTTGTCTTTTTGAAGGATTTTTGGCTGTCTTTTTGTTACTTTAGAAAACAGAGATTCTATCCAGATGTCCCCCATCGGGGGGCGAAGATTGCTAGTCCTATATACTAAAAATGAAATCCTATCCTAATTGTACGTGCTATATACCATTAAAGTAGGGGTTGATTTGCTCACATTTATATATTAAATAAAGTTAGGCGCAAGTAGTACAAGTAAGGTGAACCATTCGTATTTAAATCCGAATGCGGAACGAGGCCTCCATCGGCTGCGGCAGAGACAAGGGAGTATGGCCTCCTTGGAGTCGGCATCTCCAGCGGCGTTGAGGTGGGCGGTGCAGCAGGCTCCGCTGTTGCAGCAGGATGGACTGCGGCAGCGAGCTGTTGTATTAGCTGTTGGTTCTGCTGCATCTTCGCGGTCATCAATGCGTTGACATCGATGCCAGGAGTTGTCGGGGTGAGGGTGGCAGCAGTGACCGGCGCAGTAGGAGTAGCAGCCAGTTGTTGTGGGCCCCGGTCGGTCCCGGCGAGGTCGTAGCGGTCGTTAAAGTTGGGTGTCAAAGAGGCATCAGGACCAGTGGGGGCTCCAGAACTAGTGCCAGCGGTGGCAGCAACAGCGGTCGGAGTGGGCGGCATGGTATGCGCCAGAGCAGTAGTGGTTGCAGAAGTGGAGGTGGTGTCGCCGGCATCCATCGAACGCATAATAACCATGAATTATTTGAAGAGTTGTGAACGCTCTGCTACCAAATTTGTCGCTTGGACAACAAACTAATGAGCAGTTAGTAGATGGAGTGTATTTCGTGGCAGTGGAAGCAAAAGGTAAAGCAGAAAGAAAGGAACATGGACGCGCCTGAGGGGAGCAAAGCTAAGAGAAACCTATAACGGAGAGGTCTTGTACATAGATATAAAAGTGGTAAACGCAAAGGATGAGCTAGGTCACTATTGCTGGAATTGCTTGGCTAAACGGTAGGGATGAGGTCATAGACAATAAATAAGGTTAGCTGCAACTAATTAATATGTTAAAGGGACTAAAAGTACATGAAAACGTAAGTCGAAGGTGAAGGCCCAAAAGAGGCGAAGTATTGGAGGATTATAATCCGACACCCATGATGTCAAAACTCGGTCCATCACATCCTGTTACATTTCTTTAAACTAGTGTTAAATGCACACTATGTTTAAAATACTATCATTCTTCATGCACTATTTTTATTGATTCAGGGGCAGTCAAGTCCAAGCATGACTGTTTCGATAGCTTCATTATATAGTTCCTTCATGCCTACATATACAGATAAATGTTTTTTAATCTACCCATTTCATCAAATTGTTTTCAGTTGTTTTTGTCCTGCAGTAACGTTTGTAAATCCTTTTGGATTGTAATACTTTAGCATAAACCAGTCAGTATACATGTACTTTTTAAATTTCTTCTTGTTTAATAATATTGTATCCATTCATAGCAGACTAGAGTATATAGCTGTTTGCAAGACTACATTTCTTGCAAGAATAAAAAATATAAGACAAGAAAATGTCTTATTTATAATAAATAATTACATTTAGAGTCAAACATAGATAATTCTACAGAATATCAGGCTGCATTCATATGTACCATATATTAAGATGTCCAAACTCCAATATTCCATGCATATTTACAATGCAACAAAGCTTTTTGCAATCATATTTCATTTCTGTGCTTGATTTGTTTTGTCTCTTCTTTCCAGTTTTTGCATCTTCTTGAACTTTTTGAGACTATACACAATGCACACGAATTTTCTCAGCTCTTTATATGCCATGTGTGCTATATTTAAACTGCCTTTGTAATTTCATACTTACTATAAAGCTTCTCTATTATACACTCATGCTTTAATTTTTGCTGTAGATGTATAAATATATTCTTTTTCCGTCTGAAGCAGACTTCTGAGTTAAAATATGAGTACATATAGATCTTCCTATGGATGTTTGAATCATCCAAAAGGATTATGTGATACATAAACTTTGCAATCATTCTTGTAACCACAGATATGAATTAGCGCCTAGCGGGATACTAAATTTCGCGCATAAATGCACATATCAGTCGTTCACGCTAAGAAATGTAGCTAACAATTTTCAGATAATGTTTTGAATTACTATATTTGCGTTATCCAACGCAATGCGCATTGTAATTAATTTGTAAATAGCTAGAAAATGTCACGAACAAAGCAATGTAATACTTGAGATAGTACCCTCAGGTTGCGCGACGCACAAATTGTTCAAAGTTAAACGAATGCGTATCATAGGTATACAGTCATATTATAACAAAATATGTTTATTTAAGGGTTCGGCGCTCCGTAAACAGAAAACTAATTAAATGAAATTATTATCTATTTTAAAAGAATAAATTACTCTATAGAATTTGACGATGATATGCTGGTGTATTTCTAGTTTTCGTGCAATAAAATAATTCCGATAATAATATTTAAACAAAGCGGCATTCCATGCTGTCCTGACATTTTGTTGTGGTTTACGACACAAAATACGTTTGTTGCATCTATAATTCGTTCTTAGGTAAAGATTGAGTCACGAATTTTTAAAGAAAAAAAACGGAAGCATAAGCAGTGCCTGATTTTGAGAACGACCCCCCAGCGCGACGCTCTTTCCAATTTGAATATAAACTAAATAATAACAAAATAAGTAGATAATGTACCAATATACTACTAAAATTACAGAATGAGGGACAGGAGTGGAAAATAATATAAATACAATATAAAACTAACAAATTCTAAAGAAATTACAATATTCAAAATCCGAGCTACAATTTTATTACATTCTCTGAGTTTCATTTTTATTGATTGTTATTATAGTTACTTTCATTTTCAGTTTATCGCCTACGAATTTAACCAGCTTAGTTTCAGATTATCACCTATAAATTAGCTAGCTCAGTATTACCATCATATAGAAATTGACAATTGTATTGAAAACCATGCTTGACTTTGACTAGGCCTAGGATGTCCATGGTCCATCCCAAGGACGACTTAAGTAGGCCCTAGTCTACTTAAGTCGTCCTTGGGTCCATCCAATCCTATCCTAATTCTATAATATCCAATATCTAATAATCAAATAAAGTTGTTTTAAAAAGCCATTTATTAGTCTTCATTTTATGTATGCCAAAAACTCATTTTATAAATTACAAGAACTATACTACTAGGCTGTATATGCTATGCTATGTCTATAATTTGATAATATCTTTTAATAGTATGACCTTGATCTTAATTTTTGTTTTCTAGTTCAATAGTTGGGTCTTATATAAAAAACTTAAGGCAAGCCATAAAGAGTCTGGAGCCATAGTCAGAAAGATGGCCTTTTTCATAGAAAATTCTGGCTATCTGGCATAAAAGGGCAGGGTTGAACTATTACTGTTGGACATGCATTTTTCTGGCCATAGTCCAGATCATGCTGGGTGCACACCCGAACAAAAATCAAATAATTACAAATGAATGCCAAAAAATTTACTGCATACCCATTCTCAAAACTATAATAGTGTTGCAACAATAAATGACCTTTTTATGTTGTGACAATAAATAACCTTTTGGAATTGTATAATGAACCTTTTTTGGAAAATATTTTAGTTGTTTTTTCCACTTCTTCAAGACTACTATTCATTGCAAAAAATTGATACATGCAACTTTTGTTTGAATGCTTTATTACAAGCTTAAAAAAACTGGAAAGCTTGAAATTTTCACTTAAAAAGAACATTTTTTCGTCTTTTTTTCTACTTCATAATAACTCTTCCACTTGATTCTATGAAGTACATGCCAGGTATGCACACATACTATTTTCTTAGGAATGATGTATGCCAACTGTGCATGCCTATTTTTGGCATGCAAGGCCAATGTATGCCCAAATTTTCAGGTATATACTACATGATCCAGAGTGTGGCATTCCAGTACAACTAGCCTACAAAATCAAGGGGGCCACACTTTGTATCAATCATAATATAGGCTATGCCCAAAAATCTAGGGCATAGATAGGCCTAAGATATAAATAAATACATATATATATAAATTCTATAGATATAGATATATATATATAGAGCACAATTCAGACTTAGTAGGAAGATAAGAATTGCTTTTTCTGCAAGAAAAGATTGCAGGGCGTGCGCATTGTTCCAGGTCTTGTGCTGCACCTACCTTAAATTCATAGAAGCCTAGTGGCTAAACTCATTGGCATAGATTTTAATTGGCTAAAGACTTTTTAAAGCCTTATCCGACACTGCTGGTTGGAATTCTATTTACTAACATAGCTTGCCGAATGGCCTGCAAAGCAGGCCAAGGCCATAGACTATTTCAGCATATTTTTGACATAGCCATAGCCTGCAATAGCAAATGGATTAGTAGGAAAATAAACGTCAACAAAAACATAAAAAGTAAACTTTGTTTAGGGGGGGCCATAGCCCAGCGGTAGCGCAGCTGCTCTGGTGTGCCGCAACCCAGGCTCAATTCCAAGTGCAGCCACATTAATTTGGGGCTGGATTGGAATCTCGGCTTGGCTCGCTTGTGCAATTAATGGCCTTGAGAGCCAACCCCCCCAAGGCGCAATGAAGTGTACATGCCTAACAATTAATAAAGTTAGGGCCGCTGTACACTCCTGTGTGAGTGTGTGCCTGCGTACGTATCCGCGCGCTTGTATGCCTGCTCAGGGGAGTCGGCAGAATGGGCAGTAATGCCTCTCGCCGGTTGTGTGCCAATGACGCTTAAATTGCACCAGGGTGCACACAACCCCCCTGCCTCTAATAAAAAAAACTTTGTTTAATTCACAGCATTTTTTCAAGTCAGCTGTTCTACTTGCTCTAAGGGCTGGTGTTGTTTACCAATTTCGCTGCTCTGAGGATCAGAGCATTTCCTATATTGGAAAAACAAAGCGACACCTACACATTAGAGCTAGGGAACATTGGCTAAAGAGCTCTACAATTAATGACCATCTGCTTGTTTGTAAAAAAATGCTGTGACGGTGAACCGATTCAGCTCTTTAAAGTGCTGGATGGGTGCAAATTTGACCATAAGCTTAAGATTATTGAAGCTTCGTATATTAGAATGCACAAACCCTACCTGAATGTGCAGCTTACTAGCAATGGGATGGAGCGTGAGCTAAGAGTACTGTGAGCAGAACCGTGCCTATTTTTTTATTATTTTTTTCTCTCTCTTTGTTATGTACTTGGCACTTTCTATATTCTACTGGACTGTTTTGACCCGCCTCTGGACTGTATAGTGATTTTTGCTTAAATATATTGGTGGTGTGATCTTAGGTTGATTGAATTTGCCCTGACAATGTCTTGTGTCTGACAAAATGCATTGGCTAGAATTAAACAAAGTTTACTTTTTATGTTTTTGTTGACGTTTATTTTCCTACTATTTGTTAGACGAGCTACTCTTCCACAAATGGATTAGCTTATACTCGTAGCAATAAAGGATAAACATAAAAGCAAAAAACAAGTGGAGTGAGGTAGATGGACAGGTAGATGGGTATAAATGACACAGCAAGATTGTGGGATTCATCAAATCAAGAAAGCTTGAAGCTACATGATAAAATTCAAGTGCCAATTAGTTAATTGAATCATCGATCAGTAGCTTTATTTAGTGCAATAATTTCTAAGTATCGGACAGTGTTTGTCATGGTTGCTCAAGTGCATTTTGATCTGGATACCAACTCTGAACTAGAGGAGAAGAAAGGCTGGCTAACAGCAGATGAAGGTGAATATAAAAAAGAGGACCTGCATCTCCAGCCAAATGAAGATGCCAGCAGCTTGCCAAATAATGCTTGGATGGCACGGGAAGTTGGGCATGATAAACGGCCAGATGCAGAGGCCAAATTCTTGGGAATGCCTGGTGTGGATCCTGACTTGCTGAGGCCAAAGTCTGCCAATGACAATCCAGCTGCGTTTTTCAAGCTGTTTCTGACTGCTGACCTACTGAAACAGCTCTGCGCTTGGACCAATGCATGGACATGGCGCAAATTCAATGAGCTACAAGCATTGATGCCAAACTTGTCTCAAAGGTTCTCTGTGTGGAAAGATGTGACCATGGACGAGATAAAGAAGTTTGTCGCCATGTTGCTTTACATGGGAACAGTTAAAAAGCCCAAGATCGCCAACTATTGGAGCAAAGATGATTTCTACACAACACCTTTCTTCCAACAACTTGCTCGCCTGACAAGGGACAGGTACCAACAGATCAATAGCCAGCTGCGCTTCTATGACTGCAACAACTTCGATGGAAACGACCCACTAGCAAAGGCAAGACCATTTATTATGCATGTAGCTGAGATATGTTGCAGTGTGTACATTGCCAGAAAAAGAAATTAGTGTCCACAAAGAGCTTGTTCTGTTCAGGGGTCGCGTCATGTTTTGTCAATATATTCCATCCAAGAAAGCACGATATGGCATCAAACTGTATTGTCTTTGCAAAGCGAGATCCAGTTACATGAGCAACTTCTTAGTGCACTCTAGTTCTAGTAGAGCTGAGAATGAGTGATTCGGTCAAGATCTTGAGTGTGGGGGGCTGTCTCTAAGTGATAAAGTCCTGGTGGAGGCAGTTAGGTACATATTGGATTTAGGTTATCACATCTGTGATAGCTGGTTTCCGATCTTATCATCTTGCAATATATCTGCTGCAGTGGAGCACCATGCTGACATGCATAGTTTGCGCCGATTGTTGTGTCCCAGATGGTCTTCATGGTACCAGGGAAACCAAGCTCCAAGCTACATGTTTATGCACAAAGGAAATGTGCTAGCATTGAAAATAGTTGACAGGAAGAGCTCGGGCCTAAAGAAAGTTTACTTCCTTGACATGCAAGGCGTAGCCCAACTTCACCCTGTTCACCAATTCGTGCGAAATGAACTGGTCATCCAGCAGAAGCATCAGACAATTGTGTCGTACAACAGATTTATAAGTGGTATCAACAGGCTGGACTCTGCCTTGCAGTCATACAACCCATGCCAGTGGACTCAGAAGTGGCCCACAAAGCTCGGCTCACAAAGTGGCCCACAAAATTGATACTTACTTTGAAAACTTTGTAAGTCAATCTTGTCATGAAAGTACCATGGTTGACTTTCTAAGTTTAGCATGTTTTTTTCTAGGGTGCTATCTTGGAGATGGTTTCTATTAAGGGGGAATGCCCATTATCTTTGTGAAGGCTTTATTTTGTTGTCTTTTTGTTACTTTAGATAAAAGAGATTCATAGCAAATATCTTTGGCCATGACAATTTTACTCGAATAATGTAATATTATAATTACATTATAATGGTATCCTTGAAGGCATTGCCTCTAGTATTAGTGACTATTATTCTTAAGATACACCCTTAAGATGTCTAAGGTAGGGTAAGTGTCTATAGTTATTTGTACCACATAGTATATTTAAATATATCTAAACAAAAAATCTTGGCTAAGTAGAGAAATACATAGTATAGAAATCCTAGTTGAAATAGTAAATAGTTGCAATTTTAAGGATGTGGCAGTCAACATTAGAAGCCTTAATATCTGCCTGCATCCTAGTTTTAAATGTTTCAATTTTAAGTAAACAAATTTGTCTAAGCTTACAATGATTATTTATCTGCTTAAGCCATCAGTCCTAATTCATATCTGCATCTGTTATATAAAAATTTTTTTTCCATTCATTTTTCCTGGTCACTTGTTTTCTCATGCTCTCATGCTCATAAATATAATTATAAACTTCTGCTGTCAACACTTTCCCGCCACATGCGATGGCGCTTGGCGCCTACTCAGCCGCAGCATCAGCTGCGCCAGTTAAAAAAATTATTTCACACCTCGACAACGAACCGAGCACCGCCTGTACTTGTAGTGGTATTGATGAAGCCACTGTTGAAGATGGCTACAGCGCTAACTGCTAGAGTTGCTCGTCGAAAATGGAGCAAATTCAAGCCCGAGACTAAAGAAAAGTACTTAGCGTACTTATCTGCTCGTAGGCGCTTGTTGATAGGCGGTGGAATCAGCTGCTGCGTTGGCTGCCTGGGCTACTATGCCTGGCACTTGGAGCGGGCACCGTTTACCGGCCGACTGAGGGTGGTCACCATATCTACTGAAAGGTATCAGCTGAACTTTTTGTACTTAGAACCATGGTGGGGGAGAGACAAAGCAAAGAATTATACATGTGCATGTATTGTACATGACTAAATTCCTACAACTACATTATTTTGAGAAAGGGTGTTGTCAGCGCTTATTTTAGTGCCACGGGCACTCATTGAAGCGCCACAGGCACTCATTTTAGCGCCGCTGGCACTCATTTAAGCGCCGCTGGCACTCATTTAAGCGCCGCAGGCACTCATTTTAGCGCCGCAGGCACTCATTTTAGCTTCGCAGACACTTATTTTAGCTTCGCAGACACTCATTTTATCGCCGCAGGCACTCATTTTAGCGCCGCAGGCACTCATTTAAGCGCCGCTGGCACTCATTTTAGCGCCGCAGGCACTCATTTTAGCGCCGCAGGCACTCATTTTAGCGCCGCAGGCACTCATTTTAGCGCCGCAGGCACTCATTTTAGCGTCGCAGGCACTCATTTTAGCTTCGCAGACACTTATTTTAGCGCCGCAGGCACTCATTTTAGCGCCACAGGCACTCATTTTGGCGCCGCAGGCACTCATTTTAGCGCCGCAGGCACTCATTTTAGCGCCGCTGGCACTCATTTAAGCGCCGCTGGCACTCATTTAAGCGCCGCTGGCACTCATTTAAGCGCCGCTGGCACTCATTTAAGCGCCGCAGGCACTCATTTTAGCGCCGCAGGCACTCATTTTAGCTTCGCAGACACTTATTTTAGCTTCGCAGACACTTATTTTAGCACCGCAGGCACTCATCTTAGCGCCGCAGGCACTCATTTTAGCGCCACAGGCACTCATTTTGGCGCCGCAGGCACTCATTTTAGCGCCGCAGGCACTCATTTTAGCGCCGCTGGCACTCATTTAAGCGCCGCTGGCACTCATTTAAGCGCCGCTGGCACTCATTTAAGCGCCGCTGGCACTCATTTAAGCGCCGCTGGCACTCATTTAAGCGCCGCAGGCACTCATTTTTGTAGCCCCACAGAGCCACAAGCAGAGCCAAGCCGAGATTCCAATTATTTAGCCCCAAATTGCACTTGAAATCGAGCTCAGAAGGCCAATGTTTCACATGATGCGCACAAATTATTTTGACAGGCTAAACGAATACTCTCGGCTAGGGTTAAACGCCCTCTTGGAAGACGTGTTAAAAGAAGGCGCGGTGTACACCTCCGAGCATCCGTACACGCGCCGAGTGGCCGAAATTATTGAGTCGCTGCTGCCAGCCGCCGAGAAAATGTTTCCAGATTTTTACTGTCGTTGGCGAGTGTGCGTCATTGAAGACGATGAGACGGTTAACGCAATGTGCTTCAGTACTGGCGACATTTTAGTGTACTCTGGCATGCTGAAATTCGTGGAAAATGACCATCAATTGGCTTTTATTCTGGCGCACGAACTGGCTCACGTTTTTATTGGTCATTCGCGAGAAAGTGTCACAATTGGCAATGCAGTCTACACCTTGGTGCTGCTGCCGCTCACCGCTCTCACCTGGCTGTTTGTGCCGGATATTGTGGCTGCTTTTGGCTACGCTATTCAGGTACTGTTATGTCTCAGAATTGTAAGATTATTATCTGTCACAATCTTATGAGTGAGATTATTTCCTGTCACAATCTTATGGGTGGGATTATTACCTGTCACAATCTTATGGGTGAGACATTAATTATTACCTCGCACAATCATCTGGCTGAGATTATTTCCTGTCACAATCTTATGGGTGAGATTATTACCTTTCACAATCTCTTAGGTGAGATTATTACCTGTCTCAATCTTAAAAATGAGATTATTACTCATTGCGATCTTATGGGTGAGATTATTTCCTGTCACAATCTTATGGGTGAGATTATTATCAATACCTGTCCCAATCTTATGGGTGAGATTATTATCAATACCTGTCCCAATCTTAAAGGTGAGATTATTACCCATTGCGATCTCATTGAGATTATTTCCTGTCACCATCATCTGGCTGAGATTATTTCCTGTCACAATCATCTGGCTGAGATTATTTCCTGTCACAATCTTATGGGTGAGATTATTACCTGTCACAATCTTATGGGTGAGATTATTACCCATTGCGATCTCATGGGTGAGATTATTTCCTGTCACAATCTTATGGGTGAGATTATTTCCTGTCACAATCTTATGGGTGAGATTATTTCCTGTCACAATCTTATGAGTGAGATTATTTCCTGTCACAATCTTATGGGTGAGATTATTTCCTGTCACAATCTTATGAGTGAGATTATTACCTGTCACAATCTTATGGGTAAGACATTATTACCTGTCACAATCTTATGGGTGAGATTATTACCTGTGTCAATCTTAAAGGTGAGATTATTACCCATTGCGATCTCATGGGTGAGATTATTACCTGTCAGTATCTTATTGTATCTCAGTATCAAAATGTTTTAGATTGTTTTACAAGTAATCACAAACTTATATATTGAGATTTTGAGATTGCAGAATCTTAAATGAGATTTTGATTGAGACACAGTCCAGTCCAGTTTGAGATTTTGAACATCACTGCCGAAGTTCGCTCGCCCCTGCAACAGGACCATCTGATCAGCATCTTCTTTGACATGCCGTTCAGCCGGCGCCTGGAGCTGGAAGCCGATGCCGTTGGTTTAGAAATCGCCTCAGCCAGCTGCTACGATCCCAGGGAGGCGGCCAGGTTCTGGGAGCTCATGGACTACATGGAGGAGGTGAAGGAATCTCGGGTGCCAGAGTTTCTCTCCACTCATCCGCTGAGTGCCGATCGAGCCAGCGTGCTGCGCGGCTTGCAGGACCGAGCCATTGCGACCCGAGCCTCCTGCGGCTGCGTGCCGCTTGGCCAACGAGATCAAAGTCCTGCGGACTCGGTCTACGATCTGTTGCGCAGGGGCATGCAAGGCCTACGCAACAGATTCAGCGGCTCGCATGGCAACGAGACTGACGCTTCTAAGAATGAGCGGGCATAGTGTACTGAAAAATGGAAGCAGGCTTGCCACATATCTTGAGAATCCCTAATACTTGTGATCTCAGTGATCTTGTTATTCTGATTATGTTTATTGCTTAAGATCCCATCTTCCCCAGATTAGTCAGATCCTATATTCCCCAGATTTGTCAAATCCCATATATTCCCCAGATTAGTCAGATCCCATAATCCCCAGATTAGTCTGATCCCATATATTCCCCAGATTAGTCAGATCCCATAATCCCCAGATTAGTCAGATCCCATAATCCCTATTTCAGATCCAAAGTACAAGTTAATCCAGTTCAGATCCCATGTTAATCCAGTTCAGATCCCGTGTTAATCCAGTTCGAATCCCACGTAATCCAGTTCAGATCCCGTGTTAATCCAGTTCGAATCCCATGTTAATCCAGTTCAGATCCCGTGTTAATCCAGTTCAGATCCCATGTTAATCCAGTTCAGATCCCTAGTAAATCCTGCTTGGATTAAATGCTTCCAAACTTTCCCAATCCTCTGATCTGTGATCAGTTATCAGTTTGCTGTGTCCAACTATTGAATTGTTGAACTGCGTTCGCCTCGTTATTGTGTGTCAAAACCAAATCTTTTATTGGATTTTATTGAAGGCGTGTTTTTGGTAAAACATATTGTCTATTTATAGAATTTTTAGCCTATTAATAAAGAATCAATTTTTATATAAAACATAAACAGGCCTTGTGTACACTTATATTTAATTTTTTAACTTCATATTTCGCTCTTTATCCATTTTTATAGGTTAAGCAGAGTTAGCCGCGGTTAGTACAGCATTTATTGCTATATTTATGTATATGCTTCTTTGACTAATTTTCAGATCCATTTCCCAGCCAAGACTAAACGTTGCTAAACTGAAATAAACAAAATCAATTTTTGTTGCTAAAAAACAAAACAAAAAATGAGCAGCGGCAGTCGGCGCCATCGCGGCGCCTCAAAACCGACGCGTCAGCAGCAGGGGGCGGCGCCGCCGGCGCTTTTCGACGACACTTCCGACATGCCGCAGGCCGGCTTTGGCATGCAGCCGCCGCCGCCACCGCCGCCGCAGCAGGGGTTCTACGATCCCAGTGCTCACCAGGCATTTGCCAGCGATCCCTACGGTGCTAGTGAGTTTGACGAGCTTGCGGGTTTTTATTTGGGCTTTGTTAGAGATAGGCGTTTGATCGCTTCAGTCTCTTCTGTGTCTGTCTGTCTGTCTGTCTGTCTGTCTGTCTGTCTGTCTTAGTGTCTGTCTGTCTGTCTGTCTGTCTGTCTGTCTGTCTGTCTGTCTGTCTGTCTGTCTGTGTGGCTGGCTGTCCGTCTGGTTATTTTTTGCGTCTGTACGCCTATCTTCCTGTCCGTCTACCCGTCTGTCTTTGTGTCTTTTCTTGCTAATAGAATTCTAAGCGTGCTAGAAAGTGGCGTGTTGAAACAGCATGTTAGAAAGTACAATTAAAGTACTTTTAACAATACATGCAGTGCAATGCTTAGCTAAATGTAACTCATAAATATTGTGTGCAGCCTTGCATGCTTTAGCTGTAATGCATTGATCAATGTTATAACAACTTATCGAATTACTTAATTTTCTTTTGGTTTTAAGCCTTTTCCATGGATGGTGAGTCCAGTTTCACCTGTAGAGAATTAATATGCTTGCTCTTATGGTCTTACTTATTATCCTATATTCCTGATCTGTGATCAATAAGGTGAAGTAATTTTTCATGTGCTTTTCTAAATCTTGTGTCAGTAACAGTGTACGTTAGCATTGGCTTTTTAGTGGCAGGATTGTCAATAAACTTCATTTGGTTAAGGGACCTAGAGTATTTATTTATGAAGAATTCATTATTACTGAAATTTATTTGTACTGCTCATTTATTAGCTTTTTTTAAACTCACTGTTGTATCCTCATCCTATCTCACACAGTCTCATACAATCTCACGCAGTCTCATACAATCTCAAACATCTCATCTAGCCTCACTCAGTCTCATTCAACCTCACAGTCTCATCCAATCTCACTCAGTCTCTCATCCAATCTCACTCAGTCTCATCCATCTCACTCAGTATCATCCAATCTCACAGTCTTATCCTAACTCTTACAGTCTCATCTAATGTCACCCAGTTTCATCTAATCTCACACAGTCTAATCCAATCTCACACAGTCTCATCCTATCTCACACAGTCTCATCCTATCTCACACAGTCTCTCATCCAATCTCACTCAGTCTCATCCAATCTCACTCAGTATCATCCAATCTCACTCAGTCTCTCATCCAATCTCACTCAGTCTCATCCAATCTCACTCAGTCTCATCCAATCTCACTCAGTATCATCCAATCTCACAGTCTTATCCTAACTCTTACAGTCTCATCTAATGTCAATCAGTTTCATCTAATCTCACACAGTCTAATCCAATCTCACACAGTCTCATCCTATCTCACTCAGTATCATCCAATCTCACTCAGTCTCTCATCCAATCTCACTCAGTCTCATCCAATCTCACTCAGTATCATCCAATCTCACAGTCTTATCCTAACTCTTACAGTCTCATCTAATGTCAATCAGTTTCATCTAATCTCACACAGTCTAATCCAATCTCACACAGTCTCATCCTATCTCACTCAGTATCATCCAATCTCACTCAGTCTCTCATCCAATCTCACTCAGTCTCATCCAATCTCACTCAGTATCATCCAATCTCACAGTCTTATCCATACATGTGCAACTGCTGGCCGACCTGGCCGATCTGGCCACCGTAAATTGTGGTGGACCAGGGGTAAGTCGCAAAAATGCCACCCCAAAGAATACGGACATAGTACTAATTAGATGCTGAGACATTTAGGCCTGATAAGACAGTCATAGTTACTCCTGCCGTTTACCCAAATAAGCGTTAATTTTGCTTTAGGGTTTCTTTCACAGGTAAGTCGCATTTTTGGTCAAAAAGTAAGTCGCGTGGCCAGTGTAAAACAGGGGGGTTGCGCATGTATGGTCTTATCCTAACTCTTACAGTCTCATCTAATGTCACCCAGTTTCATCTAATCTCACACAGTCTAATCCAATCTCACACAGTCTCATCCTATCTCACACAGTCTCATCCTATCTCACACAGTCTCATAAAATCTCCCACAGTCTCATCCAGTCTCATCTCGTCTAGTCTCACCCAATCTCACTTTACAACCTTGCAAAATCACCCTCCCACTATAAAATATGACTTTATTAGTGTCCTCTAATGGAGCTTAAAAATTATACCAAATCTTATCTTAGGCGCTCATCTAATCTCACATATTTTATCTAATTTTGAAAATATTAATCTACTTATACGAGTAATCTTGCTAATTTAATGCTCTTTCTGATTCTATAGTGGTTCTTCTCCATCATATCTCAAACACCTGTGAAACCTCTATCTATAGGCCCGTACCAGCCGCAGTACCAGCCTCCCGGTCAGCCCCATCAGCAACAGCAGCAGCAGCAGCAGCAGCAATCCTACCAGCCCAGCTTCAATCCTGGCCAACTGCTCAACAATCCAATGGTGAACGACATGGCAATGCAATACGGCCAGCAGGTGTTCGGCCAAGGCACCCAGTACGTGCAGGAGAATCTCAACAAATACGTCACTAACAGCCGCATTAAATACTATTTTGCCGTTGACAATGCCTACGTTGGCAAGAAACTAATGCTGCTATTGTTTCCCTATGCTAATAAGAATTGGAGTTTGAAATATAGCAGCGATGAGCCGGCGCAGGTGCCTCAGCAGCAGCAGCAGCCGCAACAGTCTGTACCAGTGGCGCCACGGTTCGATGTCAACGCGCCAGATCTGTACATCCCCGTGATGGCCTTTGTCACCTATATATTGCTTTGCGGCGTAGCTCTTGGCATTGGCAACAAGTTCACCCCGGAGCAGCTGGGCGTGCTGACCAGCACAGCTCTGGTGTGGCTGCTGGTTGAAATCCTGGCACTGCTGCTGACCTTCTATATATTTAATTTGAACTCCCGGCTGAGGTATTTGGATCTGGTTGCCTACGCTGGGTATAAATATGTTGGGTGAGTGCTGTTTGGGGTCCTGCGGGTGGGACTGAGGGACAGGCAGACAGATAGACAGACAGACAAACAGACGGACGGACGGACATACAGGCAGAAAGACAGACAGACAAACAGACAGGCAGGCAAGCTGACACAACCGGAAAATGTAATACATCATAGAGAACAGTATAGGCAGTAGACACTAGCTGAAGGTACTCACCAAATCTAGATTAAGACAAACGGGCATTCACATGCAACCCTAAAAGCCCCGACTTAGCCTGAACACCTTAAACATTGCGCAGCATGATCGCCATAGTTCTCAGCGGCCTGCTATTCAGCTCGCTTGGCTTCTATATCGCTCTACTGTGGTTTGGCGCCGCACTGGCCTTCTTTCTTGTGAGTGCAATACTCTGAATACTGTGCAATATTGTGTAATCACATTGACATGTACTTTCATATTTCATTTCAACCCAACCGCCACTGGCAGATCCGCACTCTGAACTTTCAAATCCAAGCTGCCGATCAATCTAGCGAAGGCCACAAACGCCGGCTCTACATGCTGTTGTTCATTGCCGGCCTGCAGCCTTTGTTTATGTGGCTGCTCACTGCCCGGGTGCTGAGCTAGATTCTAGACTTTCTGTTAACATAGTTGAGACTGTCAATTGTTAGTCAATGGATGTTAGAAGCAACACTACTCTAAATAATGTTAGCAAACCCTTAAAACTAACCGAATTCTGATATTTTCCTGGGATAAAACTACTGATAGTAGCGTAAAAGCTAAACGCAGTTTTATCCAAAAAATGAGCCAGTCCGACTACAAATGGACGAAGAGAAATACTTCTTTAGGCTAGGAGTAAGGTTAAAGAATTTCCTAAGTCGATTTAGAAATAAAAACGTCTTTAAACTTCTGACTGTTTTGTTTTCAATTTGCGAATCTTGATGTTAACTAGATGTTAAAAAAGGGATTCAAATGCTGTAATAACCTTGACTACTCACTCAGCCTGTATGCGCCCCAGTCATCAGTTATAATTATTAATAAGATTATTAATCAAATATTTATTTTGTGGTGATTAATTTTGCTGAGTTCTAATTTATGGTTCTGATCATCTGGTTATAAAAAAAATCAACTGGCAATCGAGCAAAGAGATTTGACTGTCATTTATTATTAGTGTCTTTGGTGTCTTCATACTGATTGTGAAATCTTTTTAGAACTCCTGTTTCTGTTGTAGTCATTTAAATCGGTGAAACTTTCGTTTAGTTTACAGTTTAAAGGAATTCTGTAGCTTGTGATGAAATTGAACTAGAATTACTTTGATCTAAGCCGCAGAGGGCTCCGGGTGTCGTGCAGGAGGTGGAGTCCTTGTGACAGAAACTCTCTGGCCTGAAATCGAAGCGGTAGCCTCGCCAGCTATGCACACCACTGGATCTGGGCAATATTCAGTCTTTATTTGATTTCTTTTTAAATAGCTTTTAAGTCGTAGGTAAGGACTACTCAAGTAGTACTCAAAGGACTACTCAAGTAGTACTCAAAGGACTACTCAAGTAGTACTCAAAGGACTGCTCAAGTAGTACTCAAAGGACTGATCAAGTAGTACTCAAAGGACTGCTCAAGTAGTACTCAAAGGACTGCTCAGGTAGTACTCAAAGGACTGCTCAAGGTTTAACCAAAAAAGTAGATTACGGAGATTGGAAGGTTCAATTTTTTCAGCAGAAGAATTTTTATTGCTTTTGATAGAGGGGAGACCCAGTGTTCATCGTTTGATATGTTTTGCCTTTCTAATAGCTCTGTTGGTAATACTAGGGGGTCGCCACACACACCCTCAATTACCCCAGCTAATGCTGGCAACCATTTTACAGCTGGGTGAACTGAAGCAATGCAGTGTTAAGTGTCTTGCTCAAGGACACAAATTGTTCCAGTGGGATCGGGAATCGAACCCCCGACCTTCAAGTCGTGAGTCCGACGCTACAACCACTGTAGGATCTTCAGCCCCGGAAAGAAATAAATGTAAATGAAAGCCATAAAAACGCCATTGGGCTCTGCGTAGTTTATTATATAGTGCACAGAAAAGCGTCAAGCTTTATTAGTAATAGAAAATCACAATGTTCCGGCCCACTTATTTATTGAATGTAAAAATGAGACTTGTTACTGGTAAAATAAAATCGCAAAAAACTTACAAAAATGTCCTGCATGATACTACTCACTTAAGCACTACTGACAAATCCTACGTGCCAAAAAAGCTGCTAATTAAGAAGCAAACGGAGCACAAAAACACTGACATAAAAGCTGGCAAAACTACCAAATAGACGGACGATCTTTTAAAATACTGCTTGACTAGGGCTAAAGAAACAATAAAAACGTTTTCTTTGAAAATAAAACAAAAAAACTTGCACTGGGTTTTTACTGTTGTAATCAAAACAATTCACAGCTTAAAGTTGAAAGTGCAATTTTGTTTAAATTACGGTTATATGGAATGCAATTAACAATACAACGAACAGACGAACGCATTAAATTTTCGAGTGTAAAAGCGATAAAAAATGTTTACAATGATTGCAAGTGGAGCTATAATAACTGCAAAGGTGCAATTGAGGTGCTCTGTTTCGATAAGAAAATCGATAAAATTGTCAAATTAAATCACCTTTAAAGAAAAACAAAACAATTCGACGACTAAAGTTCACGCCGCTATCAAAGAGGTCAATTGCATTTTGTGTTAGATTAAGATGTTGACAGGTGTGCAGACAGTCAAACAGTTTAAATATACGTGCATTTGCAATGCTGCTTGCGCAAAGTATTTTTAATTATAATAACAATACAAACTGACTGACAGCTACAGTGGGTTACGATCGAATTCCCGCTATGCATGCATGAAGCGCTAATTACAGGTACACAGTGAGAATTTCTCTTCATGGTAATTATTTCCATAAATCCCTTCCCTATAGTCTTTAGGCTATAGCTCTTAGTAATTAGTTAAAAATCCTTTGCGTACTCACGCCTTATATCTTTTGTGCCTAACTTTTCTTACTTAGAGTCGTCTGTTTTATGCAGTAGCTGAGCCCTGGCCCTATATATTTATTCTATGCAGTCTTGATTAACAGTAAAGAATACCCAAGCCATTTTTCCACCCATCGAACTACCAAAGAGAGGGAATTCCAATTCCCTTGACAATCTTTTTTGCTGCGCCGAAACTTAGTGTTCGGAGGCACACGAAATTCAAGAACACAAGTTAACTTTTATGGTTGCGTAGCTTTGCTTCAAACAAAAATCAATTCGATAGCTCTCTGGATCGTTGAGATAATACTCAACAATTCATATAGTCAACTTTTGCCACCTGTTGAAGGTGCCGACGGTGGTTGAAGTGATGATTGAATGCTTGAGAGACTAGCTGAAGATGTCCAGCAGTTGCTGGATTTTCTCAGTTCACCCATTATCGAGGCTTAATAGGCCAAACTGTAGAAAATCGCAATTTCAACAGCTTAGGGTGTCCATTGTCACCTGGTGACACCTGTTGAAGGTCCAGAAGCTCTACCTGGGTGAAGGCCAGTGACTAACGAAGTCAGAGCTTATGCGGACGCATGTGGTCGACGTGCTGATGAAATTTGGAGGCTCGGCAAGGCTTGGCGCACAGGGGTGTTCTGAATACACTGGCGCTTATTTATGCGAAAGATCCGACCTTCTGGCAAAATTGTTGAATATCTGGACGGTCCAGAGGGCTGGCGACTGGATTCTTGTTTGAGAAGGTGCGCAACAAAAAGTTAGCCCGTGTTCACATAGAATTTCGTGCACCTGAGCCCTGAGTTGCGCGAAAATTTTTCAAGGGGAATCTTCCTTGGTATAGTTGGACTGCTACGAGCTAATCACCATGTTTTACATTCATATCTTTAAGTTCATATGTCTGGTTAGAGATTCATAACATAATGTTTCAGCTTGTCATTAGGTTCATTGGGTTAGTCCTTGATTTTCCTAAACTTATTATATTATTCATTTTCTATCGTCCGCGGTTAATAAACATGGACGGACGTGGACGGACTGATCCGTCCAACGTGGACGGATCAAGTCTTCATCTTATCTCAGACCGATGACCTCCTCCAAGACTGATGCGACCTCCTAGATGGATGTGACCTCCTACACTGAGTGCGACCTAGACCGATGTGACCACCTCCAGGCCGACGTGATCCCCTAGAAAATACACTGGCTACTGTCACTAATCCAGCTGCTATGCGGATCGATGCATCGCGCATGCTTACACACGAGTCAGTGAGCATACAGCTTGAGCTGCTCCTGCATGTCCTGAATTGACGTATCGCCCATGGCTTCTCGTTGCTGGGCAAGCAGAGCGTAGATTTCGCTTAACTGCTGACTGACAGCCTGCCGCTCGCGGCTCTTCTCTTCCTCAGACATGACCGAGAACTGCTTGCCCTGCTCTTGGCGCTTCAGACAGCCGGGCAGGTGGTTGAACGGCACGTTTCCAAGAACATTCTTCAAGTCTTGTGGGTCTTGAGCATCAGTAGCGGTCGCGGAGAGTTGCTGGGATTCGTTGTCGCTTTTAACATTCTCTTTTGAGTTCGGCGAAGAGTCCTTTTTCGGTGGCGGAGGTGTACTTTTCTTCTCTGGTGCGATCGCACTTTTGGATTGAACCGCCTTCTTCTCGAGTTCCTTCTGCTGGGCCTTGGCTATAAACTCTTCCTCTTCTTGCTCTTTTTCTGATCGCTTCTGTGCCATTTTGAACGCCTCGAAGAAGGGACACATGAAGGGCACCTTGTCCCGATCGCCGGCCATGAAGCCGTGAATCGGATCCTGCGGCGGCCGAGAATTCTCGAACGCGTCGATCAGCGTTTTGTCGTCGACCTGGCTTTTCTTAGATACAGAGTCGGCGCTCTGATCCGCCGCGCCGTGATCTGGATGCTGCGGCTGCTGTGCCTCATCAGTGCCAGCACCCAATAAGCAGTGATGCACAAAGTGGATTGTCAGGAATACCAACAGGGCACTGAGCGCCAGGACCAGAAGTTTGTTGTCTTCAAGGGCTTGGCTAACAAGCTCAAAGCTTTCAACGTCAAGCAGTGCAACTTGTAGCATGGTCCTGTTCTGGTTGCGCTAGCTGAAATATGTTATCAAGGTCTTTTGAATAGTGTAGAAACATTTTACAATTTACCTGTTAGTTGCTTGTGATATAGGCTGTATATTGATATACATTTTATTATCACTATACAAATACCTTTCTTTAAAAACTCAACTTGTCCTAAAAATGATTACAAGTCACAAACTTTGTTTAAAGCTTAGAAAACAAAAAAATTTCAGCTTAATATTTCTTTATAATTGATTCAAATTGAACTATAAATATCTCATCAGAAATCATTAAATGTGTCATCACTAAATAAAATCAATATTAAATACAATTTTAGTAATATACATAATGAGATTGTTACAATTAAATTGCTGATATTAAATTTCCTTTAATATTCACAAACTAATGATCAATTTTTTAATGTCCTATGTTGGCCAGGATATTTAACTTCCCTTTTTAGTGTTTGGTAAAAAATTCATCTTGCTCTAGCAAACAAGAAGCAACTTTTAACAATGGGTATAAAATGGCTTTAGTAGTAATACTTTAGTAATGGCTTTAGGCCTAGGCCTAGTAATGGCTTTAGTAATGGATTTAGTAATGGCTTTAGTAACATCGCTTTTAAGTAATGGCTTTAGTAATGGCTGGCTGGGTACAATAAATATAAATACCAAAATTGTATTTGTGTCAAAAATGTTTTATATAGTACTGTATATACTTTTGATCAAACACATATATATATATTAGGGTTTGCGTTTCAGGCAGCACAACCATGGATCTCAGGGGGCCACTTCGGGGCTTGATGTTTATTTTCTGTTAAAAAATACCACCTTTTTTCCACGTTGAAAATATACAACGTCAGTAAAAAATTACCATTTTTCTACTAGAGTATAAAAATCAAACCTATAAATCAGTTAATTTTATTTATATCACCACTAAGATTTAAAGTAGTACTCGAATAAATAAAAACTGTACTTCGATTTTCCGCTTTGTTTTAGTTATTTAGTTCAGGTTTTAAATTACACAGCCGCTGGCACTATAATCAGCCTAATCACCCGCTGATGGAAAATAGCTGAGTCCAGCCTTAGCTACACTCTGCAGATGGACGGGTAAGGCCCAGAGCCTGCAAGTCCGAGAGAAAAGTGAATGCATGAACGTATGCAGTTACATTTAAACGGTGGTAAATCACACACTTCCTGCTGCACATTTAGTAGCATGCCGGGAATTCTACTACAATTTAATGAAATGGATACACTGACAGATAAAATTAAAGATTATTTAGTCAATAAAACTCGTAAGTACAATTACTGCGGCACAGCTACTGTGATATACTTTAAGTTTTATAATAGTTGCTTTAATAAATTATTCCAGAGACAATTTTGTACATGTTACATATATAACTAATAGGCTCCTGCTGAACTTCTTGCATCCAGAGTTAAAAGTCAGAACGATCAACACCAGTAGGTGCATGTAAGCAGAATTGGAACTGTAAATTTAAACTAAATAACTGGATGTTAACTAAGCCAATAATATGAATCGAATTTTTACGAATAAATACTTTTGTTTCCATTGTCTGATTTTAAAAGTATTTAAGTTAATACGAAGAAGAGAGTTGCCGCTATAAAATTGAGCAAAATGATGTTATTGGCAGTGGCGTAGCCAGGATTTCCTTCTGGGGGGGGGGGGTGTTGCTTCGTGTAACCTGACAGACCAACTTAATGATAGATAATATTTTACGAATATTTCTACTATAACGTAAATGCTACCTATATTATTATTATTGTCTATTACTTATACTGCCACTTTAAGTAGAGTAGTTGATAAATTATCTGTATAATGTATTATTAATCACGTGATATCTCTAGCTCTTGAATTTATCGATCGTGCAGTTTTTCTAGTGTAGTTAAAATATCGATCATGTAGTTTTTCTTAAATAACGAAAATATAAACAAAGCAACTGTGCGTACCTAGATAGCATGCACTTTACTGTTCAACTCAACTAGAAAACTTCAAGCCTTGGCTACACAACGGGGGGGGGGGGTCAGTCACAGGCTCACAGCGGCAACCGGGGGCAGGGGGTGCTAGGCCTCTGCGACGTGGGAGGGGGCTTGAAAATTTGGCCTGGATCAGCCGGCTGGTGGGGGTCATGGGGGTCATGACCCTGGTTATTGGGATATCATCAGAAAGAGAGATACAGTGAAAAGTAACACTACTTTTTAGACAGCCCTCGTAAAACAAACGATTTCGCGATTTCGAGCTACTATACATGCCATTATATTTTGCTTTGATTAGGTGCATTACTAGCTAGCTACTGTCATATACACGTACGAGCTGCATGTAGTAGTCGATTGTTTAGCTAGGTTGCTTCGAAAATACAGTATGATAGAAGAAAATCAAAATGATTTGATTAATTGAACCATTATTACACATTAATTTAGAAAGAATTTAAATATTAATGCTACCAATAACATGCATGCATGCATGTACATATACTACTGCAATTCTACGTCGCCACTTTGCATCTCTCGTCTGTACTGAATGTGCATCAGCAGGTCGGCATTGTGCCGTCCAACCAGGTAAACTCGCGGATCCCTGGCCGAATAAGCGGCATTGTGAAAATTCTCCAAACCGACGGCCGCCTGCAGTCGAATCAGACGTCGCTCTCGCCAATCGACGTCGAAATGAGCGGTGGCGGCGCCGACGTTGCCGCGGGCCTGCCGGGTTGCGGACAGTTCGCCCTCGCGGAACCAGCAGAAGCAGGTGAGCATGAGCAATGCCAGCAACGGGCCGCACATCATCAGCACGCTGGTGTAGGTCAGGTACAGCGTGGTCGAGCGATCTTTGGAAGCTGCTCGAAGCGCGGACTCGACAGTTTCTGGTAAGCAATACGACTTCTTGACTTGGTGATGCAGAACCCATACATGTATAACGAATACGATGCGATAGTAACTAAGAAGCATTTGGTGGACACTTTACGCAATATAAATCTTACTGGTTATGCAATCTTCACCGATTGAATCGTTTTTCAAATCGGGAAGTCTCTATATACCACGTTGCTTCAAATTCACTCTGCAACTCTTTTTTCCACAGACTAATTCGAGGCGTACCGTTAGTCTGGTAATGTTCTTCTACTCTACTCTATGCAGGACATGTGGTACTGTTATTAGTAGTAAATAAGTAGGCGTGAATCGTGAATTTCAGTGTAGTAGTGTAAAAATTATAGTCTGACTCTGTTTACTCCGCTGCTATGGAGATACAAAAAGTGCAGCTTGTAAAATCAGATGAATGGGACGATCGGCGCTGATTCATACTACACGGCGCTGTACATCTTTGCCTATGTAGCTGGGCTTCAAGTAAGTCTGTAGCGCTGTCTGCTCCCGATGGTGACAGGAAACTGCAGGCTCTTCCTGACCGCGGTTGACTGCAGGGAGCGAAGCTAAAATTAGATTAAAAAAACAGGAAATGGGCGCCTAGGGACTGCGTCCGGGATGGGATCTGAATCCAAGGATTTAATCAGAAATTGAAAACAGCGACAACAGATTTTATCTATCTATCTATCTATCTATCTATCTATCTATCTATCTATCTATCTATCTATCTATCTATCTATCTATCTATCTATCTATCTATCTATCTATCTATCTATCTATCTATCTATCTATCTATCTATCTATCTATCTATCTATCTATCTATCTATCTATCTATCTATCTATCTATCTATCTATCTATCTATCTATCTATCTATCTATCTATCTATCTATCTATCTATCTATCTATCTATCTATCTATCTATCTATCTATCTATCTATCTATCTATCTATCTATCTATCTATCTATCTATCTATCTATCTATCTATCTATCTATCTATCTATCTATCTATCTATCTATCTATCTATCTATCTATCTATCTATCTATCTATCTATCTATCTATCTATCTATCTATCTATCTATCTATCTATCTATCTATCTATCTATCTATCTATCTATCTATCTATCTATCTATCTATCTATCTATCTATCTATCTATCTATCTATCTATCTATCTATCTATCTATCTATCTATCTATCTATCTATCTATCTATCTATCTATCTATCTATCTATCTATCTATCTATCTATCTATCTATCTATCTATCTATCTATCTATCTATCTATCTATCTATCTATCTATCTATCTATCTATCTATCTATCTATCTATCTATCATGTGGGCATGACCTTACATACGCATTGGCATGACCATGTGGAGTTGCTTAGACCTCTTTCCTATTCCTAATTTTTTGCTGCAGAAATTCTCGATGAGCCGTCCTCTCTTCACTTTGAAGAGTTTTTACAAAACTTGGCTGGGCTGCAGCCCACAGCGCTCTTCTCTGATGGCGATGGAACGGTGGAGCACCCTAAGAGCTCACAGTAAGAACTTTTAGACTTTAACAAGAGGCAAAATTCTGCGAGAGCTTCAGATCCTCTTGCCAGATCCTCTTGAGTAGCTCCGCTTCCCTATTGCTGCTATGCTCACCCTTTGATTCTGAGCTCTTCTCCCTCGCAGTTGCTGGGCACGGGGTTGGTAATGATTTGAGAAGCATTGATTCCCCCAACCATCCACCTGTCCGGCCGCTGCCCACAGCATCAATGCCTTGAAAGCTAAAAAGGAGTCGCTGCGCTCTACAATAAGCAGAAAATCATGAAGATGGAGATTGCGCCGGGCAATCTATGAAGAAGGCGTAAATAAAAATGGGCGTTCAATCGTCCCTTGGCCTGTTTGGGCTGTACGCGCCGGCCTACACCTGTCTGCCTGTCTTGAGCACCCTCTCCCCCGGCTGCCTAAGTGTACATTGCGCGGCCCTCCGCTCCATTGGGGGGACAGAGAGAGTTCCGTTCCGATCTCCAAGCTTGATGCCTGTCACACCCACTTCCCCACGTCCCTCCTCAATGCGCTTTTTTCTGGGGAGGGGAGAGGAGGATCTGTGGAGGCAGTGCTAGCGGATTTACAGGTGTACGGATTTTGAGGTAGGTTGGTTATATTGGCAGTGTGCGCTAGAATCTCTCATAAATACACAAGGAAAGTGGAGCTATACTTTCTTTCTAAAAGATTTATATCGTTAAAAATCGATAATCGATAATAAGATTGCCAGGAAATATGTGCGACAATGAAGCCTTCGAATTTGCGGAGGTGTTGAAAACTGCTCCGGGAAATTGCTCTGAGAAACAGCAGCAGCAGCAACAGCAAGATCCAGCCACTGCCAGAGGCGTGACAATTGACTGGCAGTTAACTGACGTCAAAGATGAAGCTGCGGCAGCTGCAGCCGAATCCAGCAAAGCCGCTGGGCATCAAGTAGTGGTGAGCTTTGCTTATTGTCTTCCTGTGCGCTCTAAACTACACATTCAGGTGGGGTAGAAGGAGACGGGGTAGAAGGAGATGGGGTAGAAGGAGATGGGGTAGAAGGAGATGGGGTAGAAGGAGATGGGGTAGAAGGAGATATGGAAGAAGGAGATGGTAGAAGGAGAAGGGGTAGAAGGAGAAGGGGTAGAAGGAGACGGGGTAGAAGGAGACGGGGTAGAAGGAGACGGGGTAGAAGGAGATGGGGTAGAAGGAGATGGGGTAGAAGGAGATGGGGTAGAAGGAGATGGGGTAGAAGGAGACGGGGTAGAAGGAGACGGGGTAGAAGGAGATGGGGTAGAAGGAGATGGGGTAGAAGGAGATGGGGTAGAAGGATAGAAGGAGACGGGGTAGAAGGAGATGGGGTAGAAGGAGACTGGGTAGAAGGAGATGGGGTAGAAGAAGACTGGGTAGAAGGAGACGGGGTAGAAGGAGACGGGGTAGAAGGAGACGGGGTAGAAGGAGATGGGGTAGAAGGAGACGGGGTAGAAGGAGATGGGTAGAAGGAGATGGGGTAGAAGGAGATGGGGTAGAAGGATAGAAGGAGACGGGGTAGAAGGAGATGGGGTAGAAGGAGATGGGGTAGAAGGATAGAAGGAGACGGGGTAGAAGGAGATGGGGTAGAAGGATAGAAGGAAACGGGGTAGAAGGAGATGGGGTAGAAGGATAGAAGGAAACGGGGTAGAAGGAGATGGGGTAGAAGGAGACTGGGTAGAAGGAGATGGGGTAGAAGGAGACTGGGTAGAAGGAGATGGGGTAGAAGGAGACTGGGTAGAAGGAGATGGGTTAGAACCAGGTTGAAATAAGATGTTGAAAAACATTATAGTATAGAGTTAAAAAATATGCAACCGAGAGAAAACGTGTTTACACGTGTCCCGCCTGACAGCTAGACAAATAAATCAAGTGCTCCGAGAGAGCTGGATGCGAGAGTTAGATGAGGAGGAAAAAACACAGGCTCTGTTTTGCAACTCTACATGTACACAGAAGCATATCATTTGTTTCTGATAAAGTGTTTACTGAACAATTTGAAAACATAGCTAACTATATAGAGTTTTTAGTCTATAAGATAGACACTACTGTTCCAGCTGTTCGACATGAAAGTTAAATACTCAGTCCTGCTTGTTAGACCTGTTAGATAAACAGTTCTATCCGATACAAAGACTGATCTACCTGTTAGACGCACGGCTTCACCTGTTAGACACATGCTTTCACCTGTTAGACACATGCTTTCACCTGTTAGACACATGCTTTCACCTGTTAGACACATGCTTTCACCTGTTAGATACATGCTTTCACCTGTTAGATACATGCTTTCACCTGTTAGACACATGCTTTCACCTGTTAGACACATGCTTTCACCTGTTAGACATGCTTTCACCTGTTAGACACATGCTTTCACCTGTTAGATACACGGTTTCACTTGTTAGACATGCTTTCACCTGTTAGACACTCTTTCACCTGTTAGATACACGGTTTCACCTTGTAGACAGAAAGTTTTTCTGGTTAGACACACAATTACGCTTCCTAGACTAGAAAAGTTGGAAACTGTTAAAAACAAAGTCAACTCTGTTAGAAAGAAAATTCCACCTGTTGAGACACAGAGACCCAATCTCGATAGTCCATGCACCCCCCCCCCCGAACAGCAGGTCCTCTCAGTCCGCGACTTGTGCACTCGAAACATCCTGGAGCCGAAGCAGACCAGCCTGACGACTGCTCACCAGCCGTCACAGCAGCCGACCCAGCTGACCCAGATGACTCAGCTGACCCAGACGGCGGTCCTGGCCGCCGCGCCAGTTCAGATTCGCTGCGCCTCGGCCGCGGCGCCAACCGGAGCAGCCGCTACGCCGCTGCCGCCTCCAGCGCCGCGCAAAGCCGTCTCAGCAAAGGTCGGCACGGCCAGAACTCCGCCGGCTGGGGATCCGGAGGCCGGACACTCGGTCTCATCCGCAACGGCGTCCCCAGCAACTGGACTGGCGTCCCAGCTGGCGGCCGTGCTCAGCAGAGGCGCGCCGCGGCTGTCCTTCATGGACCGCACTAGGGCGTACCGTCAGCACCACTGTCCGCTGCCCGACAATCCCAGAGTGTTCGGCCAGCTGCTCGAGCCGTCGCCTTACTGCCACGGCCTCCCAGATGCTGAGTCAGCCAGATCGGAAACCACCACATCGACAACGAAGACCATCTGCGCAACGGCGGCGGCGAACGTCCTGCTGAGCATCGAGCAGCTGCACAATCTGATGGCCGAACGGAGACATCTTGTCGGCATCGTTGACTGTCGGGACGAGAGCGAGACCTCCAGGCTGGACTTGACTCATCTGGTGTCCTTCTCGGTGCGCGATCTGCTGGAAGCGGACAGCCTGCAGCTGGAGCGGCTCAGCAAAGCCTATCGGTACCTGGTGCTAGTGTCAAACCTCATTGGCTGCCCGCAGGAGGCGCTGCTGCTGCTGCGGGACCAGCTGATGCAGCACCTCAAACTCTGCTGCAACTCCTGCAGCCTGGCAATTCACGTTCTCGACTGCGACGTCAACTTGGCAACGTACCTGGGCGGCAACAGCCAGATGCCAACCGTGTTCGAGGACTTCATCTACCTCATCCACGAGCAGCAGTTCACCCCGTCAGCGGAGTCCCTGTCCCTGTACCAGTCGGTGCTGACGGACAGTAAAACAGTGGAGAAGTTCTGTCACTTCCAGCTGTCCGGAAAACGCGTTGCTTGCCTTCGGCTGGCATCGTTTAGCGAAGACGTCGAAGCCGCCCTGTGGCTGATGAAGCACACGGAGGACAAAGGTGAGTGCGTCCTGCTGTGCTTCGGCTCTGTACCAGTTGGCAAGGCGCTGGTGGTTGCCTTCACCATGTGGAAGCATCGGCACCTACTGAGAGACGCTGTGAGGCGCGTTCGCGACGCCTGGGCCGTCGTGGAGCTGGACGCTGGACGGGAGAAGGAGCTGCTAGACGTTGAGCGCCGACTGTTCTGCCCCACCCTGGCCTGATGTGCACCGCTTGGTTGCTAATAAACTGTGACCGCTCCATTATTGAACTGAGACCTGCAGCTCTACTAACAGTAGTACAGTAAGAACGTGAATCATTCATTTTTCCACGCATGAATCATTTTTTCAGAAATATTGTGCCTTTATTTCAGCTAGCAGGCGTTCATTAGAGCGATCGTGAATCAAGCATGTTCTACTCTTAAGTAAACCAATCGGAATGTGTTTTTGTGAATACATGCACACTGTAACTAGATTTTTCTTTAGAAATGATAGAATTCATTGTTATAAAGAACTTCAGCTTGTTTGAATGAGATCGTTTGTGTAGCACAAAATAGAACCCTTTATTCAAATAATTATCATACTTGCATTGCCAGCCCAATAGTGGTATCTGGCAGCGAAACTGTGCCGACTTTCCAATTCTTGTTGGAATTCAACTTGAGACAAAAGTGAAAATCAACTACTGTATTTATATAACACTTCATCGCTTATAGCTGTAGGGGACATCCTGGCGTAGTGACTTCGGCAACATTGGTGTACAGCGGCCCTTTGACTTTCTAACATGTACACTGTCTGTGCCATGGGGCTGGCACAGCATTGACATGCCAATGCCTGTCCCCCCCACCTTACCTTGTGACCCGTTGTGGAAATCAAAAATTTTTATTCAGGGTGCCAAAATAGCCAAAATATAGCGCCTTAGGCGCCAAAATGAGCAGTGCTTGTGGCGCCAAAATGAGTGCCTGCGGCATCAAAATTAGTGCCTGTGGCGCCAAAATGAGCAGTGCTTGTGGCGCCAAAATGAGCGCTGACAACACCGATTCTGAAAATATTGGACATGTGTATATAAGAATTTATTCATGTACATGTACATGTTGAACTCTTGGCTTTGTTCCCCCACGATAAAATCCATAGCGACGCCCCTGATCAGGTTCGCAGCCAACATAGCCGTTGTTGTACCCAATTGTCGACAGCGACTCTACACCTCCTTCGATAGAAGGCCGTCCAGCCAGCAACCCAGATGAACCATCTCATCTCCAATCCTCCAGATCCTGTCCATTCACCTTTTGGCCTGCATGCCTCAGCACCTTCGTCCCTGATATATCAACACCTAATTCAACCACAGCCTTCAGCTCTTCATCACTTCTCTCAAAACGCCCAAAGAAACTTCTAATATATCTTTCTCTTCATCAGATTCGCAAAGCGGCCTTCCACCACAAGAAAGGATTCTTATAGTCACTTCCTTTTTTAATCTAGTCACTATAGTCTTCTTCTAATTCCAGAAAATGCCCAGCGTCCTTATTGTGGGTCTTGATCTCGAAAGCTCTCAGTCTTCTCCAATGTCCAGATCTCATAGGCATAGAGAATTAAAGTCACCATGACTACCGATCTCATCAGCATTTTATTTTCATGTGGATGCTTTTTACTCTCCAAGTTTTGTATTTGTATACATGCTCATGTAGCTCTTCACAATCCGTATCCGAATCTCCATGTCCTGACTTTCCATATTGTCTTCTATTCTTAATCCAAGGTAGGTAAGTTGCTTCTTACCTGCTCCCAGTGTACACGACCAACTGTGACATTCACCAACTGATTCTTCGTGTTCCTCTCTGGCCTCTTTAATTCTAATCTCATCATCACTTTGCTCTTCTCCGTGCTGATTTCCACTCCGTATCTTCTGTCAGTTTTCTCAAAGTCTTTTCTTTATAACCTACTGCAGGATGTCAATGTAATCAGCAAATCGAAGATTATAAATCCACCTCCCAGCGCATATATCTCATGCCTCCAAAAACGGCCTTTCTAATTTCTTTTAAAGAATTGTTAATTTTTACAAGACAGGCAACAGGATAGCCCTAATTAGCTTGTCGCACACCATTGCTTAGCATAGTTGCACGAATAACCAAATTTTAACTCTAAAGTTGTCGGTTTTAGAACTTGCAAACAAAAGCCCGGATAAGACAGAACTGAATTCGTTTTAATTACATGCATGTATATGGGGCTTGACAATTTATGGATCACACTGGAGTACCTTTAATAATTTTGGGTTTGTCGCTTTAGAATAAAACTTTTTGATGTTGATGCACTTTTTCAATCTACATAGAATCGTTTCTAAGTCACCGCATGATCCCTCTCATACTGTACGTTAGTAGGCTATACATTTAGGCCGGGTTTTCTCTTTTTTATTTATTAAATCTCGCACTACATGCATATGATTTTCTATGTAGACTCAACTTTAGGACTGCAGTGATCAATTGCTTTTCCACTACGAGTTGTTTACGTACATGTACGTGTCTAGAAGTTTGTGCATGTACATGCAATGTGATTGACAGTAAATTTCTTGACAGTTCCTATGAATCATTGCCAAAATTCGTTAATAAGCTACAACTTTTGGGCGCGTCTAAAAATGACTCCGAAAAAGCATTTTAATTTGTACACTCTTTTTCCAGTCTTCCGATAATTTCTTGTGATTTCTGACCGAGTCTGTCAAGTTTTCTAAGATCTTAATGCTGCATACACACATTTAGTTTGTGTGGCGAAGAGGGTTTGAGCTCAGTAATTTTTTTAATCAATCTGTATGTCATGTTGAGCCAATTGTGGTCGATCTCAGATCGAACGCTTCCTAGACAAATCATTCACTGAAAACGTAAATATATCACGCTATACAGTACTTTGAATCGATGCTTGACTGAGCCGACGATCTCGCCCAGCTGTTCTCGACCGTCGATGGCGCCCAGGCTTTACAATTGTAAGTAAGCGTTAGTTATTGTGTAATATTAACATTAGTACAGCGTACAGTTTAATTGTTTAAAGAAAAATGTTAATGGTAAATAATCATAAATTAGGCTATATATCTTGAATATTTTGAGTGAGATTTATTATTATTTGTTTTAGTAGGTTTTGTTGTTGTTACCACAATACTTTCTTTTTAAATAGTTATTTTTTATCTTGGAAAATTCTCACCGCAAACTATTGACGAGACTTCCTGAATAATTTTTCAGCGTTATTCTATCTATAAAGTGGAAGAACCACTTTACTCTTTCTATTTGTTTTTCCTAATCAAGTTTTTAATTCCAAAATGGCTGATTCAGACAAGCTGAATATTGACAGTATCATTGCTCGGCTTCTAGAAGGTATGTAATAACTAATGCTGTATTGCTGTTCACCTCTCGGACGAGGTTATGAATTTTTTAAATCGATTGACTAGATTGAATTCTTAAATTTAATGGCTTGACTAAATTGGTGGATATTGGTAGATATAAATACTATGCTATATATGCCAGCCATTAGCTATATGTTTCTATGGCGCAGAAAAATGCTGTAAAATTTGACGAAATGTTCTAGAAAGCAGTTGTCTCTTAAAAACAGACATGCTTAAAAACAGTAGTATGCGTAAAGATATACTATAATTCTTTTATTCACATATTTAGTTTTACGGACTTCTTCAAGTTTATGTTGATAAAATACTTCCGATTTTTCGATTTTTCTGAAACTTGTGGTGGAGACTTATAGGGCACCCAAAATTACAAAAATGCAAAAAAAGTGTAGAAAGTTACCTGTACGGTTGATGCAATGACGATTTACTTGATTCCCTATTCTCTTAATGAGGTTCGGTAAGAAAAAGTTTCTACAAATACATTTTTGAAAGTGTATCCACTTGACTTTTAATTTTATGGCACATGTGCTAGAACTTCATTAGGCCAATTAAAGATGAATATTAATATCTACAAATTAATATGCAAATGTTTTTTATGTTTGCGGATTATAGTTTTTCAATTTAGTTATAATGCATAGACAGTGCCATGTCACTGTGTGCTTTTTTTTAAAACTGTCACGTCACAACCTACTTAATCTTTGCACTTGCACTTTCATTGCACCCAGCCAAAGCAACATTCAAAACTTGCACTTGTATTTCGCACCTCAAAACCAACTACTGTACAAGGCTAGATTACTAATTCTATTGTATTAAGGCAGTAACAACACTTAATTTTGGTAAGCAAATTAATTTAGATAAAGTTATATTGATTCAAGTTTATGTTGATATAATTAAACAGAGATTCATTATCAAATAAATTCCAACTTGTTTCAACCCCCCCCCCCCTATTAGAATTGGAATTTATCAACACAATCTTGAATAGGTCTCTATGCCTCTATTCAAGTTTATGTTGATAAAATCAATCCCCATGAAGAATCTCCTCACCCTAAAACCCCCCATTCCCCATGCCCCGGTGGTTGGTTTTAAGCTACATATAATTGGGTTAAAGCTACCTAAAAATAGAGCTCAAATTTGAAATCAGCACCATCAAAAACCCCTATAGAGACAAAATTATGATCCTATCCAAATTGAAACTATTTTATCAACATAAACTTGAAAAAGTCCAGTTTTACTAATACTAAAGACATTTAAAATAAAATTTTCTATCCAGGTATTACTGGAAAAAACCCTGGGGACAAAACCCTGGACCTTCATTTGGAGTCCCCGGGAGGCTGTCCCCAGGGTTAGCATCCCTACTTATTATACCACACAACAGATTTGATTGCATTTTTGAACTTATTTTTATTCTAGGGCCTATAAAAAAGTATTTCTAAGAGATAAAAAAGTATTTATTATTAATAACAATAAGAACAAATATTTAGTTATTATAACAATTGAAGTTTTCTTATATATTTAAATGCCAATGCCTAGCTTTTTACTATATCTTGTTGCCAGATTGACTGTTGCTATTTTGACTGTTGTTGGACCATAGTCCAGATCATGCTAGCTGCATGCCCAAACAAAAATCAAAGAATTACAAATGCACTCCAAAAAATTGAGTGCACACCCATTCTCAAAACTATATCAGTGTTTCAACAATAAATGACCTTTTTTTTACAATGCATTGTGACAATCAATGCCTTGTTTTGATTTGCATAATAGACCATTTTTGGCAGATAATTGGTTAATTTTTCAGCTTTTTTAGTGATATTATTTCTAGTAAAAATTTGATGCATGCAAAAAAATTTTAAATACTTCATTATAAGCTTACAAAACCCGGAGAGGAAAAGCTTAAAATTTATATTTAAAAATGAACTTTCATCTTTTTTTACTTTACAATAACTCTTCTGTATGCAGTGTTGCCATAGCAACGCATTTTTCTGCACAAATATACAAATAATGTGCAAAACCCTAAATTTCTATGCAAATCAGACTTTGGATTGTTGACAATCTGGCAGTACAAAATGTTCAATTCCACTTCAAATGATGATACATTGATATTTCATTTGTCAGTTATGGCTGTTCTTTGTTTGCACTTAAAATTAAACACACAATTTTCATACTAATTTCTTCATTTTCAAGCATTAAGCATTTGATTTATCCTTTGATTTATTTAGGAAAGAATTTTTAGGGATTTCAAAGTTTTGAAAGTTGTGACTGAGAAAAAAATTTGACAAGAAAAAAAGGATGCTAGACTGAATTTCTTTATTTGTTTCTTCATTTTACTAACAACAATCAGCTTAGGTTTCTACCTGCACAATTTTTTAAATTGTGCGCATAAATAATTTTGTTGTGAGTAGTAGCACTGTCTGCATGATTCTATAAAGTGCACACTAGGTGTGCAGACATACTATTTTCTTAGCAGTGATATATGCCAATTGTGCATGCCTACTTTTGGAATGTAAGGCCAATGCACACCCGAATTTTTGGATATATACTATATGATCCAAAGTGTGGTTGCCAGATTGTCTGTTGCCAGATCATCCTAATGCTGGATTGACTGAATACATACTAGGCTTATTCTAAAAATGGTTTATCTATATATTGCCCAGAAACTTTTTTTACTAATATTTTTGGTAAAGCTTTTTATTTAACTAAAATGTGTCTATATATCATTGATATCTATAGTCAAGAATATATAATATATTATATGTATGCTAGAAGTTACCTAAAACATTTTTGATTATATACTAAGTACACTAAGCAAAAATGTACCATACAATAAGTGTGCTAGCAGTTGTCTAAAATCTCATAGCCCCTAGCTTACTTCAATATTAATACACTTTTATATAAATAAATAAAATACTACACAAAGTATATATGACTTTATGCTATATAAATTTTCTTAATCATTTTTCTAAAAAAAACTAAAATCTTCATAACTTAAACATTTTTTGTTTTTGATTTTTTGTGCCTTTACTAATCGTGGCATTGCATAGCCTCTTCTAGGTACAGAATAAATGTATGTATGCTATTTAGTACATGCTTTATAGTTATACAAAAATATAGGCATATGTAGTAGGAGACTTTGAAAAAATTGTGCACTAAGTGTGTGCCAGTTGTCACAAATGTATACCAGAAATCAGTACAAATAACATGATCCTAAGTGTAGATTGATATATTTAAGTTTTTATCTTTTATTTAGTTGATAAAACTCAACCTCATATTGCCAGAATAGCCAAAAACCTATTTAATAAGGTCTAAAAAGTCAACATCATTCTTAAAAAGCATGGGGCCATAGAAAAACATGTTTCAAGCAAATTATCAGTCAAAAAGGGTCCTTTATACAATACAAAAAGGTTATTTATTGTTGCAACAGTGTATGCACAATGTATGCATTGGTTTACTGAGTACATAGAGCATGCTAATTGCAAAAGCAACATGCAAACAAAGTGAATAAAGTTAGGTAAATAATTCAAACCCCATAAAGTTACCCAGCTTACAAACCAACAAACCATAACTTCACAAAAGACAAAACAAAATAAGAAAGAAGATAATAAAAAGACAGAGCAAGTTTTAAAGTGCTTAGCAAACTTAGTTGCACACAGTATTGGGTAAGTTGTAAAATGAATTCATTTCTTTGGTCAAAACAAAGTTCCAAAATTGGTATAAATTTAGAGCTTTTGCATGTATGTATAGTATATTTTATTTTTATCTTGGTTTTAGCTCAATAAAATGTGTTGAATTTCTGCTATATTTTGTTAGAAATTCTTCAAGGAAATTTTTATACTGTTATAATTAAATAAAATGAAATGTATTATAAATTAGATATTTATTTGATGCCCAGTCTTTCCATTTTAATTCCTAAAAAAATTTCAGTTTGGGTTCTCAAATTCAACTTATTTATAACACCTGTGAAATTGTAATTTTATTCACAGTTCGTGGCTCCCGACCTGGCAAGAATGTGCAACTGTCTGAGGGTGAAATCCGCGGACTCTGTCTAAAGTCCAGAGAGATTTTTTTGAGCCAGCCAATTTTACTGGAGCTGGAGGCACCGCTTAAAATTTGTGGTGAGTTGGACTGGATTGGGCTGTTTGTTTACTGCGATTTTGACGAATGATCAGGAACTGTGATTAGTAAATAATTAAGAATTGTAATTGGTGAATGATCCGAACTGTGATTAATGAATACTCAGGAACTGCGATTGGTGAATGATCAGGAACTGTGTTTGGTGAATGATGAGGAACTGTGATTAGTGAATACTCAGGAACTGTGATTAGTGAATGATCAAGAACTGTGTTTGGTGAATGATCAAGAACTGTGATTGGTGAATGATCAGGAACTGTGTTTGGTGAATGATGAGGAACTGTGATTGGTGAATGATGAGGAACTGTGATTGGTGAATACTCAGGAACTGTGATTAGTGAATGATCAAGAACTGTGATTAGTGAATGATAAGGAACTGTGATTGGTGAATACTCAGGAACTGTGATTGGTGAATGATCAGGAACTGTGATTGGTGAATGATGAGGAACTGTGATTGGTGAATACTCAGGAACTGTGATTGGTGAATGATCAGGAACTGTGTTTGGTGAATGATGAGGAACTGTGATTGGTGAATACTCAGGAACTGTGATTGGTGAATGATCAAGAACTGTGTTTGGTGAATGATCAAGAACTGTGATTGGTGAATGATCAGGAACTGTGTTTGGTGAATGATGAGGAACTGTGATTGGTGAATACTCAGGAACTGTGTTTGATGAATGATAAGGAACTGTGATTGGTGAATACTCAGGAACTGTGATTGGTGAATGATCAGGAACTGTGTTTGGTGAATGATGAGGAACTGTGATTGGTGAATGATCAAGAACTGTAATTGGTGAATGATCAGAACTGTGATTGGTCAATGATGAGGAACTGTGATTGGTGAATACTCAGGAACTGTGATTGGTGAATGATCAAGAACTGTAATTGGTGAATGATCAGGAACTGTGTTTGGTGAATGATGAGGAACTGTGATTGGTGAATACTCAGGAACTGTGATTGGTGAATGATCAGGAACTGTGTTTGGTGAATGATCAAGAACTGTGATTGGTGAATGATCAAGAACTGTGATTGGTGAATGATCAAGAACTGTTATTGGTGAATGATGAGGAACTGTAATTGGTGAATACTCAGGAACTGTGTTTGGTGAATGATGAGGAACTGTGATTGGTGAATATTTAGGAACTGTGATTGGTGAATGATCAGGAACTGTGTTTGGTGAATGATCAAGAACTGTGATTGGTGAATGATCAAGAGCTGTGATTTGGTGAATGATCAAGAACTGTTATTGGTGAATAATGAGGAACTGTAATTGGTGAATACTCAGGAACTGTGTTTGGTGAATGATGAGGAACTGTGATTGGTGAATACCCAGGAACTGTGATTGGCGAATGGTCAGGAACCGTGATTAGTGAATAGTCAGGATCTGTGATTGGTGAATGGTCAGGAACCGTGATTGGTGAATAGTCAGGATCTGTGATTGGTGAATGGTCAGGAACTGAGATTGGTGAATACCCAGGATCTGTGATTGGTGAATGGTCAGGAACTGAGATTGGTGAATACCCAGGAACTGTGATTGGCGAATGGTCAGGAACCGTGATTGGTGAATAGTCAGGAACTGTGATTGGTGAATGGTCTTGAGATTGGTAAATACTCAGGAACTGTAATTGGTGAATGATCAACAGCTGTGATTGGCGAATGGTCAGGAACTGAGATTGGTGAATACCCAGGAACTGTGATTGGTGAATGGTCTTGAGATTGGTAAATACTCAGGAACTGTAATTGGTGAATGATCAACAGCTGTGATTGGCGAATGGTCAGGAACCGTGATCTCTACATTTCACACTCCCCTGCCGCAGGTGACATTCACGGCCAGTACTACGATCTGTTGCGCCTGTTCGAGTACGGCGGCTTCCCCCCGGAGAGCAACTACCTTTTCCTCGGCGACTACGTGGACCGCGGCAAGCAGTCGCTGGAGACGATCTGCCTGCTGCTGGCCTACAAGATCAAGTACCCGGAGAACTTCTTCCTGCTGCGCGGAAACCACGAGTGCGCGAGTATCAACAGGATCTACGGCTTCTATGATGAGTGTGAGTACACCGTATTCTTGGCTAATCTGAGGGGCAACCTGACTCACCATTGATCTCCGAAATGGGTCGTAAACTGGCTTTATGGACTATCGATGTAACCGGATGTACCGGATACACCCACCTAATCTGACCAAATATGATTCTTAATAACTAACCTAAAAATCTATCGTACGCTCATCTAAGAATGTATATATAAACTGGCCTAAAAATCCGCAGCAAAACTGACCTAAAAATCTAAATTTAGGTTAATCTAAAAATCTATAACTTAACTGTCAATCTAAGTCAACTTTTAGGTCAACTTCTAAACTGACCTAATCTGCATCAAAACTGACCTTAAAATCTACATCTAAACTGACCTAAAAATCAACGTCTAAACTGACCTAATCTGCACAAAACTGACCTAAAAATCTACGTCTAATATGGCCTTAAATCTACATCTAAACTGACCTAAAAATTCGCAGCAAAACTGACCTAAAATATAAATTTAAGTTGACCTAAAAATCTATAACTTAACTGGCCTGAAAACTTCTAAACTGACCTAATCTGTATCAAAACTGACCTAAAAGTCTATACCTAAACTGACCTAATAATCTACGATTAAACTGACCTAATAATCTACGATTAAACTGACCTAAGAATCTACATCTAAACTAACTTAAAAATCTGTCTAAGCTGACCTAAAAATCTTTTTCGAACCAAGTTTAATAGCTTAGATACTTATGCTTAAATTGGCCGCTAAACTTACTTTCTAGCTTAGCAAGTCTCCCTAATCCAAAAGTGCACAATGCTCTCCCATAACGCAGGCAAGCGCCGATACAACATCAAGCTGTGGAAGACCTTCACCGACTGTTTCAACTGCCTGCCAATCGCGGCCATCATTGACGAGAAAATCTTCTGCTGCCATGGCGGCCTGTCGCCGGACCTGCAGACCATGGAGCAGATCAGGCGCATCATGCGGCCCACGGACGTGCCGGACCAGGGTCTGCTGTGCGACCTGCTGTGGTCCGACCCGGACAAGGAGACCATGGGCTGGGGCGAGAACGACCGCGGTGTCTCATTCACCTTCGGCGCCGAGGTGGTGGCCAAGTTCCTGCACAAGCACGATCTGGACCTCATCTGCCGGGCCCATCAGGTGGTTGAGGACGGCTACGAGTTCTTTGCCAAGCGCCAGCTGGTGACGCTGTTCTCCGCGCCCAACTATTGCGGCGAGTTTGACAATGCCGGGGCCATGATGAGCGTTGATGAGACTCTGATGTGTAGCTTTCAGGTGAGTTATTACTAGTGCGAAGTCTTTTGACTTTTGAACAAAATGCTCAAGCTTTGAAGATTTCAGATTGTCTAGTTCTGAGCTTTGAGTAGCTTTGAGCTTTGGGGTAGTTTTAAGATTTGGGGTAGCTTTGAGCTTTGGGGTAGTTTTGAGATTTGGGGTAGTTTTGAGCTTTGGGGTAGTTTTGAGATTTGAGTAGTTTTGAGATTTGAGTAGTTTTGAGCTTTAAGTAGTTTTGAGCTGAGTAGCTTTGAGCTTTGGGGTAGTTTTGAGCTTTGGGGTAGTTTTGAGATTTGAGTAGTTTTGAGATTTGAGTAGTTTTGAGCTTTAAGTAGTTTTGAGCTGAGTAGCTTTGAGCTTTGGGGTAGTTTTGAGCTTTGGGGTAGTTTTGAGATTTGAGTAGTTTTGAGCTTTGAGTAGTTTGAGATGTGAGTAGTTTTGAGCTTTGAGAAGTTTTGATATTTGAGTAGTTTTTTTGAGCTTTGAGTAGCTCTGAGCTTTGGGGTAGTTTTGAGATTTAAATAGTTTTGCGCTGTGAGTAGTTTTGCGCTGTGAGTATTTTTGAGTTGTCAGTAGTTTTGAGCTAGCTAAGTAGTTTTGAGCTAGCTGAGTAGTTTTGAGCTTTGAGTAGTTTTGAGGTTTGAGTAGTTTTGAGGTTGAGTAGCAATCAGACCCTTTAAAGTCTTCGGAATCTGTAAAGTGATAAATAAAGCAAATGTGACCAGCCACAAGTACAAAGTCACCGGCTCGCAAACCATAATAACAGATTCTCAAGCCGGCCGACAAGAAAAAGTTCCCGTACGGCGGCATCGGCTCCGGCCGCCCGGTGACGCCGCCCCGGGGCACCAAGGCCAAAGGCAAAATCTGAGTTTTAACTGTTCCTGACATATTTGCCTGAAGTGTGTTTGAAAAGATTAATAGAAACATTGTGATTTTCTGTGGGTCAGGCTTTATAAATTTTCACTATGTTTCTGTAATTAATAAAGTTATAATTTTTATTCACAAGATAATTATATGCTTAATTGTTGCGCGATTAATAATGATAGATGCGCTTAGGTGTTGCATAGCTAGGTTGCACACTAGCCCAGAACAAACTTATATTTGTTATTTTAGGTAATATCGCAGTAGTACGAGTGTATGTGTCGCAATTATTGTCCCTATATTTTTATCAATTATCATTTTTCTTCGAAATTATATTATTTATATGCATACTATTATTACTGTTAAATTGTATTTCACGAGAGCTCATATGCTCATATCTTTTTTGAATTCTAATGCTCTGCTTCTTCACAAAATTCGCTAAAACATATTTTTGTGTTTTCTTTTTTGCCTGTTTTAGTGGTAGCAGTCTTGTTGTTGTTGAACTACTTCAATCAGACATATTCTTTTCAATTACTTCTTTTAATTAGCCTGCGAACCCGTGAGTTTTTTTTAGCGTGAAATGTTTTATCTCTATATTATTAAATTTAAATTTATTTGTTTTAACTATGGTAAAAATAAGTTGCATCATCACAGATGATAGAATACTTGCGTAAGTCATTCGCAAAAAATGCACTCATCTACTGTTTTCAGTAGAAAAAATTAGCGGCTTTTGTTAAGACTTAAAACTGCAACAATCGCTTCTGGCTTTCTTCATTCAAGACTGAAGATTGCAATAAAACTTCAGTCCAAACAACCCAAATCCTGTGCGTGTGCATAGCGAGCAAGAGAGAAGAGGGGTGGCGCCCCAGCAAGGCCGATAAATATAGTTTCGTTTTTTTCTTATCGCCTCACTCTGACCTCTCTCTTTACTGCTCTCTCATTGGCTGAGCTAGAGTTCGCCCACCCTAGGCTGACTTTCCGTCTGACATTAACCTCTCTCCTTTCTGCCCTCTCATTGGCTGAGCTAGATTGGGCCTGTCCCCTAGGCAGAGTTTCGTCCGCCTGACTTTCACCTCTCTCCTTACTGCTCTCTCATTGGCTGAGCCGAATTGAGTCTGCCCCCTAGGCTGAGTTTCATCTGTCTAACTTAAATGCTTCTTGTTCATTCGTAACCCCATATGCACCGCACCCAAGAGAAAGAAAGGAGAAGAAATTTTAGCTGCCAAATTAAATTTGAAATATGGGCCATGGCATCACCGCGAAGACGTTCTACTTTTCAAAACTTCAAATGCGAGTGACATCTACGAGCGTAGTTATTCTGTTATATGTGAATTTACCATAGTTGTGGCTATTTTTTCACCTGATGTTACAAGCATATGTACATTAATTTAGAGCAGTATATACCTGCTAACCGTGGGCCCCTAACTCTAACCGCTGCAAACTTATTTATCACTTGCTCTGCGTCACTGCGCCTGCGGCAATAAATTCAATCGTAATTTCTTACTTTATCACATTTTTACACTGGATATCCCAATTATGCTACTTGTGCAAATTAGACAGTAGCATGACTTGGAGAAGAGGTTCCAGATTGTTTTCATTGAAAATCGTTACATAATCAAATTCTGGCGCGTGATAGAGAATTATTACTGGCATCCAAAGGCTGCCGTTCCAGCACCTCCCCCCAGTTCAATTCTAAAATTTAACGGCCTCCGCTCTACTATATAAGTAGTGTTAGTGTTTCTTTTATTTATCTCAAGGCTTGGTACCTTAATATTTTTTCTAAATACCAACTAATTTTAGCTGTCACGGCTACTCAAGCCGAGGCTGAGTCTCCTCAGTCCCTGTATCGATCTGTTTTGTCAGGTTTTGTGCAACATAAAACTTCTCTATTTATAAATACAAAGTTCAGAGCTGATAAACAGAAGCACAGCACTGGTGTTGATCGTTGCAAATTTCGGTGAAAAAGACTGAATTCTTTAACACTGATAGCATTCTGCAATGAGGGATGGAAGTCATTCTGTAATGAGGGATGGAAGTTATTCTGCAATGAGGGATGGAAGTCATTCTGCAATGAGGGATGGAAGTCATTCTGTAATGAGGGATGGAAGTCATTCTGTAATGAGGGATGGAAGTTATTCTGCAATGAGGGATGAAAGTTATTCTGCAATGAGGGATGGAAGTTATTCTGCAATGAGGGATGGAAGTCATTCTGCAATGGGGGATGGAAGTCATTCTGTAATGAGGGATGCAAGTTATTCTGCAATGAGGGATGGAAGAGGGATGGAAGTCATTCTGCAATGAGGGATGGAAGTCATTCTGTAATGAGGGATGGAAGTCATTCTGTAATGAGGGATGGAAGTTATTCTGCAATGAGGGATGGAAGTCATTCTGCAATGAGGGATGGAAGTCATTCTGCAATGAGGGATGGAAGTCATTCTGTAATGAGGGATGGAAGTCATTCTGCAATGAGGGATGGAAGTCATTCTGCAATGAGGGATGGAAGTCATTCTGCAATGAGGGATCCATGGAAGTACTTAATTTTCAACAAGAATGTAGATGCAGTGCGTGCGCCCTTGTCAGTTGGCAGGGCGCGTTGCACTTTGGGGCTGGTTGGGGTGGTTGGCGGGCGTGGCAGGGTCTGGCCGCCGGCCGGGCTTTGCGCGTGCCCCTCCCCAGCCGTGCCCCTGCCCCGTGCTCAGGGCTGGTTGGCTGCGGCCGGGCCAGCTTTGGCGTGGGTGCGGCCCCTCCCCCCCTAGGCGGGGTTTTGATTGGCTGGCCGGCGCGGCCAGTCTCTTTTTTGTTGGGGTAGCTTGTTTGGGTGGGCTTAGCCGGTGGGGCCATCGGCCCCAGGGTTTGGTTATTATTTAATGCGGCTCTGGGCCTTGCTCACGCCCTTCGCTCTGTTTGCTCTGTTTGTGCTTTTTGTGTTTTTGTGGGCTCCGAGATAGCAAGCGCGAGACTTGACTTGAGTAAGAAACAGCGACATTAGCTACCTACGATAACAGAAACCCGAGAACTCAATTGAGAAGTCAGTCTTTGAAAAGAGCCTGAGAATTGAGAAGAAATTAGAAGCCGGCTTGAGACCTCAGAGCCAATCAACAAACGTGCGAACCTGCGCTTGAGACCTACGAGCAATAAACGTACGAACGGCGATTTGGCCACTGGTAAGCCGCTGCTGCTTGAGTTCGTTCTTTTCTGGGAGCTTGTTAGGCTGAGTTCTTGCCAGAGCGTCATAACGCCGGGAGATCATATAGCTTTTTGTAGTATTGTACCGTCTACTCTATATAGTGTGTACAACCTACAGTATTGAGACTAGAAGCACTCGAGTGTCACCACACCTCAAGTCGCAGCGTGAACTCTGAGTGACACAACACCAGAGGGATCGAACTATTATCGCAGAGCGTCGTCACGCCTGCTCGTATCCATAAAAGTACAGACAGAGCGTGACAACGCCTGTTATATCACGTATAATATATATTGTACTCGGGACTGGGCACCCAAACCGACCCGGGTTACAACAAGAAATTAAATATAATAACACTTTAAGCTAAGCTCCATTTGTTGATCAACTTTCAAGATGTGTTAGGCAGCAGTAGCTTATTAAATTTGTTTAAGGATAGAAAATCATTATTATTATTAATAGCAATAAGTATTATTAAGCACGGCTAATAAAATGGGACAATAGCAGACAACAGCAAAACACACTACAGCTCATGGGGTTGAATGGACGGAGAAAAAAGATGGAGCAGATAACACAAGTAAAACAGGAAAGAAGTAACTTAACTCTAGACGACTCTAAAAACGACGAATTTTGCGGTAAAAGTCGTCAAAGAGTCGCTTAACAACCTCCAACCCAACCTGCTCTGCAGCAATCTGCTATCCGCGGAATGCCCGCCGCCACAGCTGTCTGTGGCCAGGACCAGCGGCACCCTGCAACTCACTGAGAAAACCCACTGTGGGAACGTCGTGAGTTGTTTGCAATGACTCTTTAGCGTTTCTTGTCAGGGTAACGTTTCCAAGGTGAAGACATTACAAGTTGGTTAATAGGCAAATTCATTCAGAGGGAGAGTCGCGCTGGCACTCCTCAAGCAGGCGGGTCAGCAGGGCCTCGTCTCGGTGCTTGTGCCGCACCCGCTGCACCTCCTCGGCGAGCAGGCGGCTGTGCAGCCGCCCGGCAACGGCCAGGACGCCGTAGACGGCCGAGCGAATGCGCGAATCCTGATCGTCCAGGTGTACTAGTAGTCCGCGGTAGATGTCCTTGCAGTGAAATTTGATGGGATTGGAAACCCTTTGAACTTTTCAGCACCCAGAACTCAGCAATCACTGTTCTGCTACAGGCTCTAATTCACGAAATCTCATCTTGATTCAAAACTGTCTTCAAAATCTCACCCTGTTCTAAACTTGAAACACCAAAATCTCACACCCTGATCTCACACTGAACCACTAAAATCTCATACCCTGCTCATATCCTGATCTCACACTGAACCACCAAAATATCACATTAAGTCACCACAATCTCATACCCTGATCTCACACTGAACCATCAAAATCTCACACTGAACCACCAAAATCTCATACCCTGATCTCGCACTGAACCACCAAAATCTCACACTGAACCACCAAAATCTCACGCCGTGATCTCACACGGAACCATCAAAATCTAACACTTAACCAACAAAATCTTACACTGAACCACCAAAATCTCACACTGAACCACCAAAATCTCATACCCTGATCTCGCACTGAACCACCAAAATCTCACACTGAACCACCAAAATCTCACGCCGTGATCTCACACGGAACCATCAAAATCTAACACTTAACCAACAAAATCTTACACTGAACCACCAAAATCTCGCACTGAACCACCAAAATCTCACACTGAACCACCAAAATCTCACGCCCTGATCTCACACGGAACCATCAAAATCTCACACTGAACCACCAAAATCTCACACTGAACCACCAAAATCTCAAACTGAACCACCAAAATCTCACACTGAACCACCAAAATCTCATACCCTGATCTCGCACTGAACCACCAAAATCTCACACTGAACCACCAAAATCTCGCACTGAACCACCAAAATCTCACACTGAACCACCAAAATCTCACGCCCTGATCTCACACGGAACCATCAAAATCTCACACTGAACCACCAAAATCTCAAACTGAACCACTAAAATCTCACACTGAACCACCAAAATCTCACACTGAACCACCAAAATCTCACACTGAACCACCAAAATCTCACACTGAACCACCAAAATCTCACGCCCTGATCTCACACGGAACCATCAAAATCTCACACTGAACCACCAAAATCTCAAACTGAACCACTAAAATCTCACACTGAACCACCAAAATCTCACACTGAACCACCAAAATCTCACACTGAACCACCAAAATCTCACACTGAACCACCAAAATCTCATACCCTGATCTCGCACTGAACCACCAAAATCTCACGCCCTGATCTCACACGGAACCATCAAAATCTCACACTGAACCACCAAAATCTCACACTGAACCACCAAAATCTCACACCGAACCATCAAAATCTCATACCCTAGTCCATTCTCACCTGCAGATGAGCGGCATAGAGATCGGGTGAGCTCCTGAAGCTCTGAGCGGTCACCCCCAGCCAGGCCAGCCAGGCTTCGCAGGCGCTCAGCCGCACAGCATCGCTGGAGTCGTCAAGGCGCTTGACCAGGCTCGGGTAGAACTGGTGCACCTTGTCGGCGTCCATGGCCGGGCCGGAGGTGGCCAGAACTTTGCCGAGGCAGCGGCTAGCCAGGTGCCTCGTCTCCTGCGAGTCGTCCTCCATTAAGGAGCCCAAGGCGGTCAGCAACTCGTCCAGAACCGGCTTCAAGGACTCAGACATCGTTGAATCCGAGTCGTTAGTGGACTGGGCAGACAGCAGGGTCCACAGACAGGCGACGGCTACTCGGCGAATCGCTTCGGCTGTGCGACCGGCCCGCCAGCGACAGTTGGGCAGAATGAGCTGCCCGATGATGTCCGGGATGTGCTCGGGAAGCTGGCCCTGCGGATGGGGTAGGGTAGGGAAACTGCGATGTAGGTATTGGAAACTGCAATGCGGATGTAGGATTTTTATTGGAAAACAAAAAACTGCTGAACGTAAAACTGGGAAACTACCGAATGTAACACTGGGAAACTACCGAATGTAACACTGGGAAACTACCGAATGTAACACTGGGAAACTACCGAATGTAACACTGGGAAACTACCGAATGTAACACTGGGAAACTACCGAATGTAACACTGGGAAACTACCGAATGTAACACTGGGAAACTACCGAATGTAACACTGGGAAACTACCGAATGTAACACTGGGAAACTACCGAATGTAACACTGGGAAACTACCGAATGTAAAACTGGGAAACTACCGAATGTAACACTGGGAAACTACCGAATGTAACACTGGGAAACTACCAAATGTAACACTCGGAAACTACCGAATGCAAAACTGGGAAACTACCGAATGTAACACTGGGAAACTACCAAATGTAACACTGGGAAACTACCGAATGTAACACTGGGAAACTACCGAATGTAACACTGGGAAACTACCGAATGTAACACTGGGAAACTACCGAATGTAACACTGGGAAACTACCGAATGTAACACTGGGAAACTACCGAATGTAAAACTGGGAAACTACCGAATGTAACACTGGGAAACTACCGAATGTAACACTGGGAAACTACCAAATGTAACACTCGGAAACTACCGAATGCAAAACTGGGAAACTACCGAATGTAACACTGGGAAACTACCAAATGTAACACTGGGAAACTACCGAATGTAACACTGGGAAACTACCGAATGTAACATAGGAAACTACCGAATGTAACACTGGGAAACTACCGAATGTAAAACCGAAAAACTACCGAGGAGACAAGCACAGGACACTCACACAGGAGTCCACTGTCTCGGCACTCCTAGCGCACAGCCTGGCCAGCAGCAAGAACAGCTTCAGCCGCAGTTCCACATCTTTGTCCACATGCAGGCAGACCCGAAACACCTCCATGAGGTCGGGCAGGTGGGCACCAACCACGGGCCCGGCCTCCAAGCACAGGGTGTCCAATATGGCCCTCTCATAACTGTGCTTGGTCCAGTCAGTGAATGTGCGCTGCAATGAGGTTGGAACCGCGTGTTGATCATTTCACTTTAACCGTGGGCCACGTCTCTCCCTCTCAGTCTTCCTCTCTGTCTCCCTCTCAGTCTCCCTTTCTCAGTCTTCCTCTGTCTCCCTCTCTGTCTCCCTCTCAGTCTTCCTCTCTGTCTCCCTCTCAATCTCCCTTTCTCAGTCTTCCTGTCTCCCTCTCTGTCTCCCTCTCAGTCTTCCGCTCTGTCTCCCTCTCTGTCTCCCTCTCAGTCTTCCGCTCTGTCCCCCTCTCAGTCTTCCTCTCAATCTCCCTTTCTCAGTCTCCCGCTCTCAGTCTCCCTCTCTCAGTGTCCCTCTCAGTGTCCCTCTCTCAGTCACCCTCTAAGTCTTCCTCTCTGTCTCCCTCTCAATCTCCCTTTCTCAGTCTCCCTCTCAGTCTCCCTCTCAGTCTACCTCTCTCAGTCTCCCTCTCAGTCTCCCTCTCTTAGTCTTCCTCTCTCAGTCTCCCTCTCAGTCTCCCTCTCTCAGTCTCCTTCTCAGTCTCCCTCTCTTAATCTCCCTCTCTCAGTCTCCATCTCTTTGTCTCCCCCTCTTAGTCTTCCTCTCTCAGTCTCCCTCTTTTAGTCTTCCTCTCTCAGTCTCCCTCTCAGTCTCCCTCTCTCAGTCTCCCTCTACAAGTCTCCCTCTCAGTCTCCCTCTCTCAGTCTCCCTCTCTCAGTCTCCCTCTCAGTCTCCCTTTCAGTCTCCCTCTCAGTTTCCCTCTAAGTCTTCCTCTCAGTCTCCCTCTCAGTCTCCTTCTCTCAGTCTCCCTCTCTCAGTCTCCCTCTACAAGTCTCCCTCTCTCAGTCTCCATCTCAGTCTCCCTCTCAGTCTCCCTCTCTCAGTCTCCCTTTCTCAGTCTCCCTTTCAGTCTCCCTCTCAGTTTCCCTCTAAGTCTTCCTCTCAGTCTCCCTCTCTTAGTCTCCCTCTCTTAGTCTCCCTCTACAAGTCTCCCTCTCTCAGTCTTCCTCTCTCTCAGTCTCCTTTTCTCAGTCTCCATCTCAGTCTCCCTCTCTCAGTTTCCCTCTCTCTGTCTCCCTCTCAGTCTCATCCCCACTTCGCCAGCCCACCTTGAGCCTGGCCAGGCAGGTGCCAAAGTACTTCCGATGCAGCGCAGCGAGGCAGGCGGGGTCGGGCAGGCCCAGCCTCTCGGACAGGCGGCCGAGCAGCTGCCGGCACTCGGCCAGCAGGGCCTGCTGCGGCGGCTGGGTGCCTTCGCAAGGATCAACAGCAGCAGCGGCATCGTCCTTGATGTTGGGCAGAGTCATGACGGCCAGTATGGTGTAATAGACCGGCTCGGCTATCTCCTCTATCTGCGGGTGTTGGTTCAGTGCCAGTGCTCTGGGGCTGCGATAGAGTGAAGGATGGCACAGTGACACATAGTTTGACGGGGTGGGTCAGAGATTATGATAAGGAGAGTGACAAGTGGAGTGACAGGGAGAGTGACAGGGAGGCTGATAAATAGAGTGAAAGGGTGGATGATAAGGAGAGTGACAAGTAGAATGACAGGGTGGATGATAGGGAGAGTAACAAGTAGAGAAACAGGGAGAGTGACAGGGAGAGTAACAGGGAGAGTGGCAGGGAGAGTGACAGGGAGAGTGACAGGGAGAGTGACAGGGAGAGTGACAGGGAGAGTGACAGGGTGGATAATAGGGAGAGTAACAAGTAGAGAGACGGAGAGTGATGACAGAGATGCTAATGAGAGTGACAGGGTGGATGATAAGGAGAGTGACAAGTAGAGATAGGGAGAGTGAGAGAGAGTAACAGGGAGAGTGACAGGGTGATAAGGAGAGTAACGGGTGAAAAGGCCCATGAAACCGCAGTCACTAACCGCCGCAGAGTTGCACACTCCAACAAGACTATCCAAGCACTTCAACAGGCGCCATTTAGTATCCAAGCCGTAGGCGCCGCAGGCGACATCGCTGGCGGCCAGAGCGGCGGCCACCTCGGGCAGCAGCGGCCGGGCCAGGCGTGGCTCAGCACCGGCCAGCAGGCGAGTCAGCACGCGGAGGGCGCTGGCGAGCTGCCGGTTGCCGTCCGCGGACCGCTTGACGTGCGGCCCGACGAGGCGCCACCAGAGCGACGGCTCGGCGAAGTGGCTGGCGTAGAAGATTGCCTGGTCGACGCCGCGGCGAACGCCGGCCTCGTCGTCAGCTGCGGCGCGATAGGCGGCGGTGAGCAGCGTCTCCAGGTGCTGCGTCGTGTAGGACTCGGCCGCCAGGATCAGGTGCGGCAGCAGCTGGGCGGACTTCAGCCGGGTGGAGGCCACCCAGTCGGTGAGGTCGCGGGATAGGGGCGGCAGGATCTGCGGGCGGGGGCAGCGCGCTGACTGCTTAGTTTTCCGCCCCCTCTGACAATCGTGGAAGCTGGTTTTTTGCCCCCCTCTGACAATTGTGGAACCTGGTTTTCCGCCCCCTCTGACAATCGTGAAAGCTGGTTGTCCGCCCCCTCTGATAATCGTGGAAGCTGGTTTTCCGCCCTGACAATTATGGAACCTGGTTTTCCACCCCCTCTGAAAATTGTGAAGCTGGTTGTCCGCCCCCTCTGACAATCGTGGAACCTGGTTGTCCGCCCCGCTGACAATCGTGAAAGCTGGTTGTCCGCCCCCTCTAACAATCGTGAAAGCTGGTTTTCCGCCCCCTCTGACAATCGTGGAAGCTGGTTTTCTGCCCCCCCCCCCCTATGACAATCTTGAAAGTTGTTTTTTGCCCCTTCTAACTTAGAATGTGAGGTATAGTTTTCAACCAGCTCTGTAGATTACAGCTGAAGTCCTTTATTTTCTACATTACTTATTTCAACCCCAAGTTAAAACTCTGTTGTAAAGCAGATTGCCGATTTTCTAATTATGCTTGTAATTACCAACCTTCGAGAGATTGCGATTCACCAAAGTTCTGCAGCCAAGATTTGGTCGCTTAGCTGGTGGCACTGGGTAGTGTTCTGGACACAAGGTAGCAAAGTCCTGCTTGTCTTTTAGGTCCTCTTCATTCTCAGCCTCAAACTTGGCACCTGGTTAGTAGTAAGAAGAGTAGTATATTTATATAATAGACAATTTTATATCCTATATAAAATTAAGATGACTGATTTATTCTAATTTTGATAGATCAACCTAACAGGATAGAAAAGTATAGTTAATATTACTTTTATACTTAGAAGCATAGTTAAAATTTTTTTTTAAATTAGTAATATAGATAGGTTTTATAGTTCAATTCTAGCATTTTAATTATTGAACTTTTGATGATCGTTAACCAAGGCTTTAGTAAAAAAAATATAAGAATTTTTAATAGGCCTAGACCAACAAAAACAATACAAGAATCAAATTCATTCAAACTAAAAACTATAAAATATATAATTATAAATTAAAGTAAGCATAAATATATATAATGCAATAAATATATTAAATAAACACTATAGATATATATAAAAAAGTTTTATTTTAAAATCTTTACATAAATATATTATATATTAAAGTAATACCAAAAGTATATCAATTTATTCTTTATATAAGCTAGGTAAAATAAAAAGATCAAACATATAAGTAATCGGTGTAGGACCAAGACCGCCACACACCAAGACTGCCACACTTGGGGGAGCTAGGGGGAGGAATTTGGCTCGCCATGTTATTGGATGGTGCTGGGGGAGGGGTGAGATGGGGACGACAAGGCCGCGAGAGAGGAACCGGTGAGCGGGCCGGGCGGACCTGAGTGAGCCTTCCTCGTTTTTTCATTCAATTTGAATTGTAAAGGAACTATCAATCCTAAATAAACAGCTACTATTAGTAGAAAGCTGTGAAAAAAGGCTCTTGACTTAACTGCATTCTTAATTCGCAGTTTCGAATGTGGTCCTTGAGTTGGTTATCATTGTTATAATTTGTTATAATGTGAGTTTTCATGTGTGATTCGAGCATGTCCGATTGCCAATGCAAATTTGCCAATTCGATCGCAGGCAGGCAGGCTAACATGCACTTGTATTTAGAGGTTACGGGATGGTGAGTCGTGCAGCCATACCGTTTTTATTACGTGTACATGTACAGGCTTCCTATAAAAACGACACTAAAGTAGTCCGTGATTTGTACGAGCTGGGCCTTGATCGAGTTGTACGAGGCCTGTTATAAGCAGCTTTCATGCTCACTTTAAATCACTCAATCACTAACTCACTCACTCTCTCACCCTCTACATGTATCTTACTCGCTCACTCACTCACTTGCACACTGATCACTCACTCAAAAGTTACTCTAATCGCTCTTAATACAATCAAAATGTATGGCACGAAAATGCATGCACATCACATGTACAGTAATCGTTTACTTTGATTTCGGATGTTCTCCCTGTTTATTAAAAAATACGTTCTAAAACTATTTAAACGAATATTAGCTACAATTGTACATTTGTACTGTACATCACATTGGCTACCAGTGTATACTCGTGCATGTAACATGCAGTTCTGATCCCTACCATACAACAGACGGACAGTCATATCGCTACACTTGATTTTAATTTACCATGCAATCAATTGGCAATGATCGACCTGGTACACAGTATGCGCATTGTGTGATAGATACATGTATATCCATGCTCTGTACAGCTAAATTGGATCAGGAAATCATCTCTCGAGGTCAGGGGTGGTCGGAACCAGGGGTCACGGGGGGCTGGAGCCCCCCCCCACTTTTTAGCATGATCCATCAAGTGCCCTTTTTGAATTTTAAGCAAGTGTCGGCCGGTTTTCGGCTTTGGCTTTTCTGAGTCTTGGAAGCTAAGGGCTGATATAATAGTTAATGTTGTTCTCAATCCCATTCACTACAGTTTTATCTAATGTGCCTAAGCCTAGTGCTTTTAGTGCAGGGGTCAGCAAACTTTTTACCTCAAGGGCCAGATTAAGAACCTAGCGTGGCGCAATGACTGCCCTTCTGGGTCTGCTTCCGTGGGCCCCCTAAGCGAAACGTGCCCAGGAGTCCCTGATGATTGCAGGCAAGAGAAGGGAGAGGATAGGGAATAGAGAAGAGAACTATACGAGTACGATCGTAGGAGAAAGGAGAGGCTAAGGAATAAAGGAGAAGAGAGTAGACGAGAAAAGAGATAAAATAGGAGAGGGGAGATGAATGAGGAGAGTCGAGATATAAGAGAGAGGAGAGAACGAGGGAAGGGAGAAGAGAATGGAGAGGAAAAGGGAGATGAGAGCTGATACGAGCTAAGAGAGGAGAGGAGATGATAAGAGAGGAGAGATGAGAGGAGAGAACAGAGAAGAGTGGAGAGGAGAGGAGAGGAGAGGAGAGGAGAGGAGAGGAGAGGAGATAGGTGAGGAGAGGAGAGGAGAGGAGAGGAGAGGAGAGGAGATAGGTGAGGAGAGGAAAGGAGAGGAGAGGAGAGGAGATAGGTGAGGAGAGGAGAGTAGAGGAGAGGAGAGGAGAGGAGATAGGTGAGGAGAGGAGAGGAGAGGAGAGGAGAGGAGAGGAGAGGAGCCATTCGGCTAGTTTATCCAGCAGCCCAAGTTCGTGGCTGCTTTTTTCATTACTGCCAGGCTGTTTTCAGGCGAGTCCAGTCTCTTGGATTGCAGGTGCAGTATGCGACTTCCCCTGCGGTAAAGTTATTAGTACGCATGCTGCTTTCGATTCCTTGTCTGCCGGCTCCTTGCATGCTAGATGGCCTTGCAGCCTGCACTGCAATGGCAGGAGAGAATCAGCACCTTCTAGAGCTAACGGAATACGTGCGTGCAACCTGGCTACAGCACCCTGTGTGGGACCGGGATGCCATTTGTGTCTTTGAGCGGTTCACAAGGACGAACAATGCCGTGGAGGCTTGGCACGCGCAGCTCAACAAGCGTGGAAAGAAAGCGCTTAATTTCTATCTTCTGCTGACCCTGCTTCAGCGTGATGCAGAGCGGGTGCAACGTCTGCTGCAGCAAGTAGCTGCAAGTTCATCAAGGCCAAGCTGTCACGCACCACCAGCAAGTACATGCTAGGTACGTGCGAGTGAATGTCTGCTTTGAGACATTCTGCCGACACCTGAGAGAGGGCACTATGTCGATTGCTGCATTTCTCCAGGCCTGCAGCCATATTCATGCGCAACCTGGATGGCAGCAAGAGGGCGAGGATGATGCGCAGCAGAATTGATCGTGATCTCTCTGTTTTGCCTGATTCAAGTGGAAACTTTTAATAATTAACCATTTTACTTAAATCGAGTTATAAATCTCAATTCATTGCTTGCTTAGCAAATAGCTCCCTCATTATCATTTTTCGCACACCATTATATTCTGCACTTTTATTTCAGTCCATATGCGGCGCACAGGTAAAGCTATTAATTATTACCTTCTAAATGCCATCATTTTTCGCATGCCATTACATTCTGCACTTTTATTTCAGTCCATATGCGGCGCACAGGTAAAGCTATTAATTATTACCTTCTAAATGCCATCATTTTTTGCATGCCATTACATTCTGCACTTTTATTTTAGTCCATATGCGGCGCACAGGTAAAGCTATTAATTATTACCTTCTAAATGCCATCATTTTTCGCATGCCATTACATTCTGCACTTTTATTTCAGTCCATATGCGGCCCACAGGTAAAAAAGAAAAAATCTGCGTATTTGCTAAATTTGCTTGCATCTTATCCACTGCCCCTCCAGTTTTATTTCACTGCACCCCCTGCTGGATTGTGGAGGCGGGGGCACATTTGGCTTGTGAGCGCGAATAACAAGATCTTAAACTTTTACACCGTGCTTAAAGCGAAATGTGCTGCCAGCTCCATAGGTCATCTCGAGCCCGAACTCCATGTGGCACTTATTTATACTTAATCTCTAATCCAAATATGCTAAATCTCTAAGGTTTGTTTGCTTGCATGCTTGCTTGTCCATAAAGCTCTAGAGCTCACTGTCCTTGACCGATTTTCTTAAAATCCAAATATACTAAATCTCTAATATTTGTATGTTTGTCCATAATCTAAATATACTAAATCTCTAAGATTTGTATGTTTGTCCATAATCTAAATATACTAAATCTCTAAGATTTGTATGTTTGCTTGTCCATAGCGCTCTAGTCTAAATATACTAAATCTCTAATCTAAATATACTAAATAATATGCTAAAATTACTATATCTGCATGTACTAATGAGGTAGATTGCATAATCACTGTTTAAACTGCGCACAGAATAGCTTGCGCAAAAAAGTTCAAATTTAATTTCAATACACGACCCCATCTGTTTGTGATCCCTCTCTACTACATCTTTGTCTCTCCTTCTGATAGTTTAAATCAAAGCGACTTCTTTTCCAGCTTTGCATAACACTATCATAAATTAGCTACTCCAGCAATAGCATATTGTCAGGCAAGGTAACAAAAATTTATCACTTTTTTAGAATGAATGCATTGACAGCTTGCTTGGTTAGCCAACTGTCTCAGGGTTCTTATTAAATCAAGACAGGAAGCAAATACTCTCCACCCAGTTACCACGAATAGATCGTATAGTAACAAAAACAGCTGTACTTAACTTGTTATCTCTTATAGGTTCTGAAATTCATCGCTTATAGGCTACATGCAACGGCCGTGCATTTTTAAAATACCAAGCCATAAATCTTAAACGGAACGAGGGGCACACTCAAAAAATTTTAGGGGGGGGGGGTGTTACGGAGAGAGGTGGCACTGGCAAGAGGGGGCAGACCCCGGAATTTTCCTCCCTTGACCCCTCCCCCTCTGGGTGCAACCCCTGAACTGCATGGACTCGAGTCGAGCTTAAAAAAACTGTTTGTATATATAACTGTGAGTTCCAATTAATGTACTGAGTTCAAAAGGAGGGCACAAAAAAGATTTGGATAGTAACGGATTTTTTACGAGGGGCCGGCGTTAGAGATATAGCTATCAAATATTTCAAAATAGCTGCGGGTATTCAATATAGTGTGATCAGATTAAATTCAATTAAATTCTGAGCAACATACGAGCGTATGTGGGCGTGGCATCTATATTGCAGTTGGTGTTCCCATGTGTAATAGTGCAACCAAGCGAGGTCCCTGGAGCGAAAACCTGGATCTGCCAAGTACAGCATGAGCATGAGGTCATGACCTCAGAAGTACATGCAAACTTTGATGGGACTAAAAGAAGTCTATCTAAAATAAAAAATGATTGTGCCATTGGTCCGATCTTATGGTATTTTGCATATTTCGCATGTCCAATACTAGCTACAACTGTACTAACAGATGAATGCAAGCATTTAGCAAAAGTATGCAACCATTGTTTTCTAACAATTTGTTTGCAAATCTCCCTTCGATCTGCCCTATCCACTGATATCTTCAAGTTTGCATATTTTTCACCTAATTCAAGCATCTCCACCGCATGGACTCCCGAAATATAAATGGAGCGCATCACACCGCAATACTTATTTGCGAGCGGCAAGGCTCAGACCACAGTTTGCAGTGCTTTAAAAACGGCTTTTTGATTTCGCAAATATTTCCTTTTTGCATAACGCTGAATGTGATTTCAGCTGCAAAAATTTGACTGCTATTGATAATTCCTGATCGGCTAGAAAAAACGTCACAGATAGATTGGAAAACGTGTACATGTACATGTACCTTGCACTCATATGCACATACGTGCATCTCTGTATTACATTTATTACATTAAATGTATCAAGAAGTTTGGTATATTTTGAAGAGATGTCAGAATTGTCAAAATCAGTATTTATCGATCAGTACCCTTTGAAAAATGCATGTACATGTAGCTCACACTGTACCTGTGCAAAGTTGCCGCAGTGCGCGAGAGTAAAGGATATTTGCATTTAAAAATCGGAGGCAAAAGATCAAATGTGTGAAAAATTCTGTAATTTATTATAGTGCCTGAAATTCAGAAGTGAATTAAAAGTGAGAGAGTGAGTGAGTGAGTGAGTGAGTGAGTGAGTAAGAGAGTGTGTCAGTGTGGGAGTGGGTGTGAAATGAGTGAGACAGAGAGAGTGAGAGTGAGAGAGATCGAGATCTCTTAACCCCTCTCTATATATTCTCTCATTACATGTGCATGTAAATTTACTCTCATCCCCTCCCTTTGCTTTCTCCGAAATTCCCGGCTTTGAGTACACAATGAAATACACACAGTGCTCGTGCTCGTACATTTCCAGACATGTAACATATCATAGGCATTGGGCCTAAGATGCGCTTTTTCTGTTATGTGAGTGAACGATAGTTGTTAACTTGCTTTCGTCAAAATACATGTAAACCTTCGTCAAAATGAATGACACCTCTAAATCCACATACCATAGCACATATCAAGACACTTAGATTTGTTTGTCCGTAATGCACTACGCACCCAGACGCCGAATATACGAATGTGCGAGCTCGTAAAAAACTTTTCAAATTACAGCAACCTGCAATTGCATTTTGAGAGGCGCTTTTTTGAAAGTGAAGTTAAATCTAATTACTCAAGCTTTTGCTCTCAAAAGCATTATTCATGCTCATCTACTGCTAAAAGTAACAAATTGTGGTTTGTTAAAGATATTGTTAAAATTGCCTGGTTGACTTGCAATTGTTTTGGGCCACTTATTCGTGACCAATCTTGGGACGCTTCCTCCTCATCTAACTCCACAACCCATCACAACCAATAGCAATGCTGGAAGATTAGTAGCTCCCCCTCAATTCCAGTAGCCAGTAAAAGCTGTGGCGGTCTTGGTGTGTGGCGGTCTTGGTCATGCGCCAAGTAATCAATAAGCCAAGAAACAAAAAAATAGGTATTTCATATAAATATGATAAAAAGTTATATTTTTGGCAATATAATAAACTTGTGCAAATCTTCTATTATACAACAACATAATATTTTTCATATAGGGGCCTATTTAAGATAATTCTTAAAAAGAAAACATAAAATAAGTTAGTTAATAATATTCTAATTGAAAAACTTACCAATATCATTCCAAAAAGCCTCAGACTTTTCCACAATTGATGGAATCTCATCAGAAAGTCCAGTTAGAAGCAAAGGGATCAACTTATGGAAAAATGAATAGCGATCAGGCAAATCTAAAAGCCATGTACCAACAACATTAATGACTTCTTCTCGAACCAAGGGTGAATCATCAAATAATCTTTGAGCCAAATGACTGAGCACATCATCAACATGCTTTCCAGATCCATACTGGATGACATCACCAACGGTTCTGATGACATCCTTTCTCACTCTTGAATGCTGATGAGCAATATTATGTAGCAAGGGCTTAATGAATTTCTCCGTGAATGGGTGAAAATAGCCTTCAGTCAGCTTAGCCAGGTTACTTAGTGTGTTGCAAGCTTGCTTTTTAACCTCGTGAAAGGCGTCGTCAAGAATCTGGACAATCACCTGGGTAAATTCTGACAAGTACAGGTGCGAATTCTTCTGCAGCTTGTTGATTAGTGCATCAAGTAAGATTGACATCTTCAGCCGAAGTTCCTCGGATGGCTCGACAACATCTTTCTGATTCTGGCCCAGACGGCCAACGAGAATGTTTACAATGGTGGTGCACACTGCTTGTGGAAGTTCTTCAGTATTCTGTACAAAGTAGGTCACAATATCAATGGATTTCTCCCGGATCAACTCCGTCTGGTCTGAGAAGCTACTGGCCAAAAACTTTGTAGAATACGATAGAAATTGCTGCGTCTGTTCTTGTTGAGCGTCGCGATCAGATGCGAGGCTGCTAAAGTGTTCCTTCGATTTTGTCCAAATTGTTTCTAAAGACTTTTTTCGCTGGAACCTCGTGGCCTCGCCATCCGAAAGAAGTTCAAAACTTCGTGACAACTCGCGAATCAAGTCATCGATCGATGACATAGTGATAGGTTTAATGCAATCAAAGCAGGCAGTAAATTCTATTCAAGTATGCTACTTCTATTTTTATAAGACAGCAACAAAAACCAACGACATTAAGAGGGCTATAAGTTTAAAAATGTAAAAGCATGCAGAAATTTGCAAGTCAAACATTCTTCGTTTGGGTCTCCCTAAAACACGCCCCGCACCGCCCCAGCAGCGCTACACATTATAACGTTTTTGTCAATGCAGTGTTTGATTGCTGAGAAAACTGATTGATGTTAGTGTAAAATAATAACTATTTTAATAATTTTATATATATATATACATTTTTTAATCAGAGCGAACATTGATACTTACCATCATTTAAATTTATCGTATGGGGGCTGCACGTGCATGCCAGCAACTTGCGTGTCAAGCAGCTTAATTTTTATTTTATTGCAAGAAATGAATTATTCTTAATAAAGTTTTAAATGCTATCGACAGCTATTGCTTTAAAGCTATTAAAAGAGCACTCCTCCCAAGCCTGTGTTATCGACTCACCTGTATATAGACCCACAGAGTCCCTTTATCTGTATAAACCTAAATCGACGTCCGAGTCAGATGACTGGAAGGCGGATGGCTATTTATGGAAAGACGGAGGACGAGACCGACTGCCGAGGTAAAAATTCTGATCATCCAGACACAATAGGTCTAAAAGCACTATTTCAAATGGTACTGAAACAGTTTCTATTAGGTTATACAGCATTTGTTTGCTGTATCTTATATATTAAATATAAAATGTAATGTAAAATTAAATGTAGAATTTTAGTAAATAGGTAAATTCTGTATACCTGTGACAAGGTTCTGCTTCCAATGATCTAGATAGATCATAGAAACATTATTTCTTGCTGCTTAATGTCAATAAAACTGGATATTTTCAGATTTTTTATTAGTAAATGTCTTATTACTAGCATTGCATTATATTTTCTTTTTTGAATAAATATTTTAAATATTGACACAATCTTTCTTTTTAATATTAATATTGGTTAACCCATAAATACTTCATTAAAAGTCTTAAAATTGATTGTGTTAATATAGGCTTTGATAAGTTATAAAACTAATTTTAGCTCCTACAAAATAGTCTCTTGTAAATGATAATAAGATTAATTGTTAAGGCCTGTGCATGATGTTGGTATACAATAGCTGGAGACAAAAGGTCTTTTTATTTCAATAGATAAAATGGCAGTGAAGAGTTTGTGCTTCTCTGTATGTATATTTGTAAAATTACTAAAAGCACAAGATTGAGGGGCCTAGGGAGGTACAAAAAGGTGGTGTGGCATGATAGGCTTTGCCAACCCCCTCCTGCCCCGACTTAGCAAGCCGACTAGCTTGGTATGCACCACCCCACCCCAGCTAGATAAGGTTGGGTGGTTTCCAGTGTGGCTGCATTGGTGTTGCCAGTTGTGTACATTCTTGCTGCCACAATTAAAGCTATTGATTTTGACTGTTCTGAATGTTTTTATGCAAATAAGCTTGTATTAGAGTGGGGCTAGATTATTAGCAAAGTCAAAATTATTTTAGATAATATAGGTTATAGGCTTTAGTGTAGTACATGAACTAATTTAAATAAAATAAGAATATAATTTATAAACAAATTCCTCATATAAATTCATACAAAACGTTTTTTCCATCCAAAAGTATAAAAGTTTTGTTAAAATAATTGGCATTTTGTCTCCAAAAATAATATATAAAAATTATTTTTAGAATCAACTTATTGAAATATGCATAAATCCATTAACACATTGACATAGCCATAAGATATGCTTATAACACCAAACAAGTTGTTTCTGGTATGTTCTTTAAGAACAATATTATGTTTTTTTTTATAAAATGCTACAGCTACATATATACAATATAAAACCTTGCGCTTTCGAATTTAATCTAGCAAATTATAATTTTTGACAAAATTAATAATAACTTTTTAGAATACGTCCAACTCTATATAAGTACCGCTATTTGTCCAGAGACACCTCTGGACAAATGTCCCGCTTGTTCATCAGACAAGCGTATCAATTAATCAATTCTAATGGCTCTAAAGATTCAAGGTAAATATAAATTATAAAATGTTGAATAAAATCGGGTGTAGCATCCTGTTTTTGACAGTTTAATATACTAACTGCTTCTAATGTTCTTATTTCAGCAAGACACTGATCCACTATATCGGAAATCCATCAGTGCAACCACCTGCTAACATGGTGTATCACGGAAACCGCAAGCACTGTGGAACTTTTATGCGGACTAGCCCATCGGTGCTCGGCAATCTTCGAGCCGAACTTTCGACCCTTGCTCCTTCGCAAGCATATCGACTTTATCTAGGTCAGAGCAGCAACCCAGTGCGTAATCCTCGGAATCTAAAGCAAGTCGAGAACCTTAAGAGCTCTATGCCAAATATGCTTTCAAAAGACGAAATTATGAACATTCACATTCTTGCCAATGAACTACCAGGATTCATTCGTACAATCCAGACGTTTCCTGACTTAGCTATTCCAGCTGGCTGTCCTGAGCTTCTGGACTTGCTAAATCGCATTTTATTGTTGGACGATAGGAATCAGCTATTGTCGTATGATACTGGATTTGAGATGACAAGAGCACTAGTCTCACCTCTTGTAATTCGATTACCAATTTTCATTAACAATCCGGTTTGCCCAGCCTTTTTTCTCATTCACCATCGAAAGCTCGAGGCTCGCCACAAACTTTTGTGGCAAGAAGTGAAATCCTCGCTTCCTGCATTGGCAACTACTAATGTGGCATGCGTTATGGATGGAGAAATTGGGCTGAGAAATTCGATGGCTTCTGTCTTCCCCAATATCCGATTTTTGGGATGCTGGAACCATCTGAAGCGGGACGTCCGGTTCTGGATTCGCAAGAACGGTGGAACATCGGCTGATGAAGACATGATTTCAGCAGATCTACTCTCCCTGCTAGAAACAGACAGCATCGAGCAGTACAATGCCCAGTATGCAAGCTGCAAAAAAAACTGGAATCCAAGTTTTGCCGCTTATTTTGACAATCAAATTCACCCATTAATCCCTAAATTTTTTGCAAAGTGGATTCTACAATCGCACTACTGCCCAGTTACCGGTGTAACTCAGAACCAATCAGAATCAATAAACGCAATGCTCAAGCGTGTGCTTAACTTCAAGGATGCAACGATCGATGACTGCATTGTCGGACTTTACCAAACTTCTCGATACTACAGGAACGAAATTCTTCGTGGTTTGTGTGGCCAAGGAAACTACACACTAAAGCCGGAGTTCCAACATCTACAACAGTCGCCCGAAACTGTAACACTCTCTCCATCGTTGTCGTTAGAACAAATAGCTGCGAACATTCAACGCCGGCACTCTCAGACTTCAGCGACTCGAGAAATTCGAGAAATTGGTGCGATTAAAGTGACTGTCATACGTCCCAACATGAGTTTCTATGATAGCAACAGCAATGAGTCAGGTGGCACGGGGCCTTCATTGTCCAATGATGCTACTGGTACTCCTGTTCACCAGCCCGTTGGAGAATCTAGCCACAAATCTGTGCGAGTTAATGTCGATCTAGACGACAACGAACAGTCGACACGGATCAGCTTGCTTAGTGAGCAACATAAAGTTTCATTCAACCCTACTCTTGGTAACTTCATAGTGACTAACGTTGCCGGACGAAATAATGTTGTGACATTTAGCAACGGCGTTGCTTCGTGTTCTTGTGTCTCTGCTCAATCGTGTTCGCATATCGCAGCGGTTAGACGAAAAATTGGATTGCCCCGAGTTGCCGAGAAGCCTGTAGGAATCGGCAAAATCTTAAAAGCTTCTCGATCGAATAAGGGACGTCGACGCAAAGGATTTTCTCGAGAGGAACGCATCGAACAAAATAAGCTTTGGCGTCATGAACGTGCACATGAATCTATAACTTGTGAGTCTGCTAACCGTAGCAATGGTGAGTTTCCACGAATACCAACAGTCAGGGGCGGATTTAGGGGGGGGGGGGCGGGGGGAGCGACTGCCCCCCCCCGAAACAGCTGGATGAAACATATTGCCCCCCCCCAAAAAACCTAAGTTTGTGCCCTTTAAACTTGATTTTTCGCCCCCTACACGCATTTTTTGCGCCCCTAGCTTAAAAATTGGCGCCCCTCATACTCATGTTGCGCCACAAACTTGGACCGCCCACCTTAAATAAAATCCTAGATCCGCCACTGCCAACAGTGATAAACGAGCCAGCCGCTCATGCTTTTGTTGATTGTTCTGATCATGTCGCCAGTTTTGTTACTGTCGAAGCTTCGGCGCTATCGACATCAGGCTATCGTCCATTCGGCCTACCCAATCGTAATGGAAAACTCTGTTGGTTCAACGCCAGTCTTCACGCAGTTGGTGCGGCATTGTCAGGGAGAAATTTTTCTGAAACAGCCGTGAATTCGTCCTTTCTTATACGACTCTTGGCCAACATTTCGAGCGGATCTGGATTCAGCGAATATTTGTACAACACTGCATTGGAAGAATGCTGTACGGCTGGTCAAATAAATACCAACGAATATAACGACTGCTTTGAATTTTTCGTGCTCATTTCTCAAAAGCTGCAGACTATTCGTCGCCAGTTTAGAATTCAGGTAATACTTCTCGTTTCTAAATTTCAAAAAGCACTTACGAGTACAGAAACTTGCTTTACTTTTTGAACGGAAACCATTTGAAACGACAATATCATAGGGAACTAATGTAGTAAAAAGAGGCAAATACATGTAAACAAATATGAATCCAGGATCGGACACGTACAGCATAGATGGCAGTAAGAGAGTACAGGCACTTTAAATCGATGTTTTCAATTCCGTCTCAGCTGTTTGGCTTTATTATTTTAGCTCGGCGGGTCCACCCTATGTCTCCGGTGCAATAATGCCGCGACTACTGAAAGTTTGCATGAAACATTCGTGGTGGTTCAACCAGTTGAAGGACAGCAGCTGATTCAGCTTGTGAATGCGGCACTACGACCGGACGAGTCTGATGACATCACATGCACAGCCTGTCAGACAAGTAGCTGCGTTCATAGCAGAACTCCTCAAAATGCGCCACCTCTCCTGTGCTTCGTCGTGAACAGGCTCTTGAGAAGCCAGGCAACTATTGTCAAGAACCGAGTGGGCTTCGATTTAACGCCAGAAATTGACTATAACAATCAGCGCTATTGCCTCCAAAGTGTGATTGTGCACCTGGGAGAACGAGTCGACGAAGGTCATTACGTCGCTTATGTATTTCCATCAAAAGGTGACATATGCTACTTGCTGGACGATCTAATGACCACAGAGCTAAGCACTTCTACGTCTTTGCTGAAAAATATTTCGTCAGATGCTCGACTAGTTATATACAAACGTCAGCCGAAAGGTTAATTTTCTATCAACTCTGAAGCTACGAAACTGTTGTATTTTCGTCCTGTGGTAATAATAATTTAGCTAATTTCTAGCATAGCTCGTTTATTATATATAGCAGAGTACTGATGATTATTTTCAAATGGGCATTTACATTTCATAAAAAGCCCTGCAAGAAGTGGACTTTGAATAAAGAGTTGTGTGAATCTGTGAAATAGATTAAAAGAAAAATAGCTTGTAGTATATAGTATAGCAATGAGCTTGTGTTTGTATTCCTGTTTCTTGGTAAGTTTGTTTCACTAAGGTGAAAAAAGCATGTGGCAGTGCCTATTTATTGACTGATGAAACAGATTTTGGTACATTGAGTACATGATAATGTTCATGAGTATGGAGAATAGATAGGCTAGATAGGGGTGCTGAGTCAGGTATTGGGACCTGAGTGCTTTTGAACTGTCTGTTTGCATGAAAATGTTAAGGACAGTGAATTCCAAGAGTGCACAATGCACAACCATGTCATAATGGTAATGGCAATGAGATCATAGTTTAGAGGTTTTCATTTATAGCTAATCATCATATTATTATTAAATTGTTTGCTGATAAGAAAATGGCTATGTATTTACTTAAACTTTTTATGTCTAAACCTTTTCTGTTTGTATGCTTAAAGTTATTTATATTATTAAGTGTTCAACTTACTTCATTGCTATAATGCCAACATTTATTTTACTTTCAATATAGCAAGAAAAATTTCATATAAAATGGCACTTTATGCATCAGATGTTACTATTTGTTACTTTTTTCTATTTTGTCTATTGAGAATCCATTTTGCCTATTTTGCCTACTTGTCTATTTGAGAATAAAAAAACAATATTTTTTGCAACTTTGAACATTTTTGCCTTTTTTCCAAATTTAAAAGAGTAAGATCTAATTAAGTGTAAATAGTCTTTTAGTTTAATAATGTTTTTTCTTGTTTTTAAGTAAATGGCACTGTTACAACTTTTTCTGTTATAACATTTTTGAAAAGCACTTTTTTGTTCTCTTGAAATGTTAAATTCTAATATATCCCTGTTACTTTTTAATTTTTGTGTTCCCTGTTATTAGAACTTGTCCTTTTTTCAATCTGGAATATGTGCTATTTTGCTTACTGTGTATTTTTTCTAAGCCATCTAATTATATTGGTTAATATAGACTTTGAAAAAATATGCTGTTTTAATTTGTTACTATCATAAAAATGTACTTTATTACTGGCATATTGTTGAATTAATTATTTATGTTTAGTGTCTGAAAAATGAAATGAGCCAACTATAATCAATACTATATACAATCGAATAATGCATTAGACATTAAATATAAATCAAATGCAGGAGAAATAATAAAAAATAACATCAGAGATTCAGAGTAAAAAAGTGCAAGTGTAGGTGAAAAAAATTCCAGAAAATTTGGGGGCGTTAAAGATGCAAAATCTGCCGCTAAATTAAAAAAAGGCTTGTAACAACATTCGAGTGAAATTTTGGCTATAACCTAGACCTAGGGCTAGGCTAACCAAGTTATGCTATTAAATAGCAGATGAAATGTAGTTACAACCACTTCGTTTACTCAGCAGGCAGACGGTATTTCTTGTTGAAAGAGAACCAAAGATACATTAAGTTATTGACACTGTTGTGGGGGCCTACGGCTTTACTTTCGCTTTGCTACGCTAGATGACTAAAGTAGCTTACCTGGACTTGTTGGTTTTCTAGTTCTTTGGTTAGATACTTGAAGCGTGTATATTGCTTGTTGGTTAGTTTAGAATTGTCTTAATGTAATTACTTTACCGTTGGCGTTAGCTTAGATATTCAGAGAGCTTCATCATGAGTGGAGCTCCTAACAAAATGACCGTGTATAAGTGTATTAGATTCAACGTATTATATAAGCACGTGTTATTTTCTATTCACGATTCAACAAACTAATGTAACACGGTAAAGTTGAATACCTGTTGACAAGTCTAGTGCGCTTTCTGCTAAAAATTCTTTAAACTTAGGATTTTCTACTTCTAATAAAATAAATGCATTTAATTAAAATTTTTATCTTAGCATAAAACTTATTTTGCAAAGTCTTACAAACCAAATTGTTATAACGTGTAGCGCTGCTGGGGCGGTGCGGGGCGTGTTTTAGGGAGACCCCTTCGTTTCAATTGATGCAATTGTGCAGCAAGATTAACAAATGTTTCCGAGTTTTCTGTTGGGAAAAATGAAGTTAAAACAATAATATTTTTATAAAAATTATGTATGTTTATTGTAAAAAGCCTTCAGAGACACAGAATTTCATTTATACAATTAGTTAGTAAACGCTGAACATCATACCTACGTACATGTACATGAACCCATTTGCTGATGTTACAATCTTTTCTTGGCTCCAATTTTGATCAGAAGTTCAGAGGTAAATTATATTGAATATAGCTCACTCAGGTTAGTATAATAATAAGAATGGTGTAGAAATTCCACAACAGAACGTGAGAACCCAAAAGCCATTTAAAATTACATAGTGTGTAGTAGTCCGTGCAAGTCCGTGCAAAAATACACATGTACCTTACATAGACATCACATACATTACATACAGATACACATGTACACATGACGTAGCAATTTTTAATGACATAGTGATAGTTTGTAGATATTGCGATATCGCACTAACAGATATTAACGTGAAATGTGAGTTGACTATGAGAATTATACATGCACATGTAAAAATAATTTAAATTTACACATACATGTACCACAGTGTCTACATAAACAAAAAGTCGCTATGATTTGCTTATACAAATGTAGTATTCTAGCTTGCAACAAGTATCATGATCAACATGTAATTCAATACACATAATGTACATGTACTGTACACAGCGAATTCATTTGTATTTTCGCATTTCAATTACATGCGGGCACGATCATGTAGGTCGTACATGCAGTAGGCATGCATGTTGAAATCCGAACCGGATCGATTTTGATATTATCAATCAACACAAAAACTCTTTTCGCTGCAACTAAACTTTTTCACTAAACTTTGTATCAGTGTATTTAATATAACAATGAAAAATAATTAGATTTTCTCTACATCTCGATCCGGCTTAAATTTTCCCATGCGTGTAAGATCTTGATCAGATTTCCGACCCATCGATTTCATACATTCATAATCACACAGTAAATGTACTGTAATTTACATACACATTATATTTATATATTTCTTTGCTTTTTCAGAGGACAGCAGGCTTGTATGAAGCGGGCACTACATGTATTTTTTCATACAGTAAGATCAATCTCTGCGATCGAACATGATATTCTGATATTGGTCATGGCATTTGGTCATAGCGGCTCTTCGTTTCCTTCCTGCTTGGTCATAAAGGCCGGCTCTCTCAGCTGCTAGGTCATAGCTAGGCTCTCAGCTCCTGCTTGGTCATAGCTAGGCTCTCAGCTCCTGCTTGGTCATAGCTAGGCTCTCAGCTCCTGCTTGGTCATAGCTAGGCTCTCAGCTCCTGCTTGGTCATAGCTAGGCTCTCAGCTCCTGCTTGGTCATAGCTAGGCTCTCAGCTCCTGCTTGGTCATAGCTAGGCTCTCAGCTCCTGCTTGGTCATAGCTAGGCTCTCAGCTCCTGCTTGGTCATAGCTAGGCTCTCAGCTCCTGCTTGGCCATAGAGACTCTCTTCTCCTGCTTGGTCAAAGAGGCTCTCTTCTCCTGCTTGGTCATAGAGACTCTCTTCTCCTGCTTGGCCATAGAGGCTCTCAGCTCCTGCTTGGCCATAGAGGCTCTCAGCTCTTGCTTGGCCATAGAGACTCTCTTCTCCTGCTTGGTCAAAGAGACTCTCAGCTCCTGCTTGGCCATAGAGGCTCTCAGCTTTTGCTTGGCCATAGAGACTCTCTTCTCCTGCTTGGTCAAAGAGGCTCTCTTCTCCTGCTTGGCCATAGAGACTCTCTTCTCCTGCTTGGTCAAAGAGGCTCTCTTCTCCTGCTTGGCCATAGAGACTCTCTTCTCCTGCTTGGCCATAGAGGCCATAGAGACTCTCAGCTCCTGCTTGGTCATAGAGGCTCTCTTCTCCTGCTTGGCCATAGAGACTCTCTCCTGCTTGGTCATAGCTAGGCTCTCAGCTCCTGCTTGGCCATAGAGACTCTCTTCTCCTGCTTGGTCATAGCTAGGCTCTCAGCTCCTGCTTGGCCATAGAGACTCTCTTCTCCTGCTTGGTCAAAGAGGCTCTCTTCTCCTGCTTGGTCATAGAGACTCTCTTCTCCTGCTTGGCCATAGAGGCTCTCAGCTCCTGCTTGGCCATAGAGGCTCTCAGCTCTTGCTTGGCCATAGAGACTCTCTTCTCCTGCTTGGTCAAAGAGACTCTCAGCTCCTGCTTGGCCATAGAGGCTCTCAGCTTTTGCTTGGCCATAGAGACTCTCTTCTCCTGCTTGGTCAAAGAGGCTCTCTTCTCCTGCTTGGCCATAGAGACTCTCTTCTCCTGCTTGGTCAAAGAGGCTCTCTTCTCCTGCTTGGCCATAGAGACTCTCTTCTCCTGCTTGGCCATAGAGGCCATAGAGACTCTCAGCTCCTGCTTGGTCATAGAGGCTCTCTTCTCCTGCTTGGCCATAGAGACTCTCTCCTGCTTGGTCATAGCTAGGCTCTCAGCTCCTGCTTGGCCATAGAGACTCTCTTCTCCTGCTTGGTCATAGCTAGGCTCTCAGCTCCTGCTTGGCCATAGAGACTCTCTTCTCCTGCTTGGTCATAGAGACTCTCTTCTCCTGCTTGGCCATAGAGACTCTCTTCTCCTGCTTGGCCATAGAGGCTCTCAGCTCTTGCTTGGCCATAGAGACTCTCAGCTCCTGCTTGGCCATAGAGACTCTCAGCTCCTGCTTGGCCATAGAGACTCTCAGCTCCTGCTTGGCCATAGAGACTCTCAGCTCCTGCTTGGTCAAAGAGGCTCTTTCCTCCTGCTCTCAGCTCCTGCTTGTTGGTTATATAGACTCTCCTGTTTGGTCATTGAGGCTGGTCACCAATCATCTCTTGCTAATAATTATTTATGAGACGCACCTTTCATCAGCGCGTTCTCAGTGAACTGTTGCTCAAAAGGATCAAATTTCAACAAAAACTGTTTATAGCCAAAAGAGCCATGCAAATTCAATCACATTAGCCATTTCTTCACTAGTTTTATTCTAAGGACAAACTACTCTTTCATGTTTAGCGTTCTAGAAAGAGTCTAAATTTGAAGTATAATTCAGATTCAGATTTATTCCATATTAAGAGAAGTTTACGAGACTCTTTCGGGCAAATAAAGTCGCAATGTTTTATTTAGTCACAGGTAGCTCCTCAGTCTATAATTAATTACACTGTAGGCGCCACTGCACAGCCTCTCGGCTGGTTGGATAGATATTAATTATAATATTTGCTAATCCGGATTATAGTGCCAAAATAATTACATGGCACCCGCGAGATAGCGATAGATTGATGAAGTTGAAGTACCCAGCCAGCAGGTGTAAATAACATACATATAGCAACTGAGTCGGTGTTCGACTAAAGAAACAGTTTTTGATTGCTCAGTCGTTGCAAGTCCAAGAATATTTACATATGACTTACGCTTTTTGGTGTCCAAATTGAGTCCACGAATATATCCACTATAGGGTGTCCATCTGTAGATTGTCCACAATAGGGTGTCCATTAGATTGTCCACGATAGAGTGTCCATGTCCATTAGATTGTCCACTATAGGGTGTCCATCTGTAGATTGTCCACAATAAGGTGTCCATTAGATTGTCCACGATAGAGTGTCCATGTCCATTAGATTGTCCACTATAGGATGTCCATGTCCATTAGATTGTCCACTATAGGGTGTCCATTAGATTGTCCACTATAGGGTGTCCATTAGATTGTCCACTATAGGGTGTCCATTAGATTGTCCACTATAGGGTGTCCATTAGATTGTCCACTATAGGGTGTCCATTAGATTGTCCACTATAGGGTGTCCATTAGATTGTCCACTATAGGGTGTCCATTAGATTGTCCACTATAGGGTGTCCATTAGATTGTCCACTATAGGGTGTCCATGTCCATTAGATTGTCCACTATAGGGTGTCCATCTGTAGATTGTCCACAATAAGGTGTCCATTAGATTGTCCACTATAGGGTGTCCATTAGATTGTCCACTATAGGGTGTCCATTAGATTGTCCACTATAGGGTGTCCATTAGATTGTCCACTATAGGGTGTCCATGTCCATTAGATTGTCCACTATAGGGTGTCCATTAGATTGTCCACTCCATTAGATTGTTCACTATAGGGTGTCCATTAGATTGTCCACTATAAGGGTGACTATCAGATTGTCCACCACTATAGGGTTCATTAGATTATCCACTATAGTATTCGTTCGTGTGTTTTTAGAGCATCTACTAGCTACGCTTTCAGACTTGGGTGTTCAGTATGTCTTCTATGGCCCATTTACATGTACGAGTACATGTGGGATGATGTCCTTCAGGCATTCTCGTAGAGAGCGCTAAGAGGTCTTTGTTCCGTCCTTCAGCGGTAGGCCTATGTATACTGGCGGGCTAATTGAAGACAGCTTCCACACCAATTTATCCCTATAATCAGCATCAGCTTTCTTAGTTTCTTTTTTCCGGCTTTTCATAGTAAAGCAGACTCTGAAAGGAAAAACGAAAAAACGCCTCTAATTTGCGCGACGCAGCTGCTGCTCTCAGCGTCAAAAAATCTTTGCATTTCACTTCTCTTTGAGCTGGTAACCCTGTCCTTCCTCCCGCCTACGCAGTCTGCTTTGAAGACTCAACGCGTTCTCCTCCCCCCTCTCTCTCCATGTCGCTCCTCTCCAATGGTTTTCCTTGGCTCTTCAAGACAAGACAGAAGCCGAAGTTGCAGAAGCAGCACTGCTAGGCCTTCCAAGAGGCTTCCTCTCTGTCCCTTTCCCTCTGCTGATGGGGCTCTCAGATTCTCCCCGGATCCAAACTCTGCAGCCAGCCAACCAGAGCTCTGGGGGCAGCGATCCCTGCGGCTCAATCAAATCCCGCCCGGGTCCGCCTTTTTCCCGTGACTCTTTCCCCTTATTAGCTAGAGCAGCGAAGCGCGGTGCGAGCCCCCCGGTACCTTCTCCTTTGTTTCTTTGAGAGTTTTAGCCCCCTCTCACTAGCTAATAAAAGCATCATTGCCTGAAAACTTCAAAGCAGACGAAGCCAACAGAAAACACAAGAACTCCAAGAATAGAAGCCATTCATCGGTTCAAACTATGCTAGTTAGAAACCCATGTCTGCACCTGCTGCCGCTGCCCAAGGAGGGCGAGCCGCCGCTGAGCATGTACGACTACTACAGGTTCTACAAGTGCATGAACTTCACCAACCTCACCAGCGTGATCGAGGCCATCGAGGAGGGCACCCTGGCGATGCAACGGCAGCGACTCCCGCCGATGCTCTGCCTTGCCGGAGCGTTCGCCATCCTCATACTTCTCGGCGCTTTTCTCAACCTTCTACTAATTGGAGTCGTCTGCTCACGACGCGAACTACGAACCTCGTCGCATTACGCATTCGTGTTGAATTTGGCTTGTTCCGATCTGTTGCTCTGTGTGGTCACTCAACCGTTGAACCTGCTCCGACTGTTGCAGCCTCATTACGGATGGCTCTATGGCAGCGCTTTGTGCAAGCTGGGCAATTTGCTCACCGGAGTGAACCTGTTCGTGTCCACGTTCTCCGTTAGCGCAATAGCACTGGACAGATTCCACGTGAGTTGATATGTCCATTCTTAGAACAGAGCGCTGACTTTTAGTCAAACAAAGAGTAAAACCGAGGTTACCTTGGTTGCTTGGTCGTTAATAGTCCACGAATATTGATATTCAAGTGTCCGCTCTATGGTGTCCAGTAGGGTGTCAACAAAGGGTGTCCATTTGAGTTTAGATTTAAATCTTCATCAGATTGTCCACTAGGTTATCCATCAACTCGTCTCCTAGGGTGTCCATCAACTCGTCTGCTAGGGTGTCCATCAACTCGTCGATCCACCATAGAGTGTCCATCAACTCGTCGATCCACTATAGGGTGTCCATTAGATTTGTCCACTATAGGGTGTCCATCTGCAGATTGTCCTTTATATGGTGTCCATGTTTATTAAATTGTCCACTATAGGGTGTCCATCGGACTGTCCACTAGGGTGTCTGCTAAGTGTGTAGACTTTGGTGTCCAGTACGTAATAATTTTAACATATATTAATGCCAATGGGACGCCATGAAGCAAAGCCTGCTTTTCTGAGACTCGTTCTAATTCTTTTTTGAGCCTAAACTATAGGAGGAAGGACCTAGCTCGACCCATAGGATTTTGTTGCAGTTCTCTTCCCCGCTTTTCCGTTTCCCTCTCTCTCTGTGGACCGGCCCGACTCTGGGCTCTGACAGACGCTGGGCCCTCCTCCAATCGGTTGTAATTAATTCACAGCGTCCTCCGCCCTGCCCTCCCATCTGACAGATTTCGCGTGCGTAGAAGCTCACAATCCAGTTTTGGCCTTCTGCCCCAGTTGGTGTGCGCGTTGGGATTTACTCTTTCTAATCTGATGACGACAGATTGCATGGATGCTGGGACAGTAGACGAGGGGCTGCTTTGACGGAATCCTCTTGATTGAGTCCAGATGAGGTCTGCCCGACCCCTGAGTATTTAAAACTGCCTCATCAGTCGCTGTAGCCGCTGGTCAGCGGCTTCCCCTCAGAGCACCTTCTCGTCACGAGTCACGAGGGATTTCTGTTCGGGGAAAAAACGATCAGAATTTTATTTCTGGCACGATATGGACGGCTTGAGGATATTCAAGAAATTTCGATGAAGGAAGCTGACAATCGAATTGATCTCAATGGATTTTTTCAACTGCCGTGCGGCAGAGCAATCGCGCGGGATCCAGTCAGAGAGGTTTGGAGGTCCTTCACACAGTTTGGTCGCATCGGCCAACTCCGCTGCCTCGTGAACGCATACTGTACGAACTCACACTCACGCTCACACAGTGTGTACAGTGGCCCTGACTTTCTGATCGTCAGGGATGTACAGATACAGTCTCTGTGCCTTGGGGGTTTAGGCTTATGCCCTCATGGGTTGTGAATCGCACGTCAGTAGCTTTTAGTGCACACAAGCCCCAAATGAATGGTGCGGGTCGAGGTGCGGCAGTCAGCTTTGGAATACACGATAAATTTCGGCTGACTACATGTACAGCTGCTCAAACTTCATTCAACCCAACCGGAAAATATTCGCAGGCCATCGTCCATCCGTCCACCAGTCGGGTATCCCGACGCCGACTCAAAGCTTTCGTGCTGCTGATCTGGGGCCTCGGCCTGCTGATGGCCTCGCCGCTGGCCTGGCTGGCTAAGCTGACGCAGAACCGCGGCTTCTCCAGTCGCCGGGTGTACCTGTGCTCCGAGGACACCGGCGCCGGCCTGGGCACCTCGCTGAAGCTGGCCTACAGCTGCGTGACCCTGGCCGTCCAGTTCCTCATCCCGCTGACTGTCCTGCTGGTTGCCTATGCCAGAATCGGCCGGGTGATGCAGCGCCGGCATCCCAGCATCCGGCAGCCGAGCCGGTCGACGTCCGAGTATCGCCGACGCCGATCCCGTCGGGAGCATCGGAAGCAGACCCGGGCCAAGCTGCTGCTGGTGCTGACCGTCGGCCAGTTCGCAGTCAGCTGGTGCCCGCTGACTATCCAGAACATCTACATGGACGTGGCCACGCTGAGGGTGCAGTCGCTTAAGATCAACTTCAATAACAGCGGCGGCGGCGGTGGTACCACTGGAGGCGGCGCTGGGGTTGGCGGTGGCAGCAGCGAAGGCTCCGAAATCTTCAACATCCCGATGCTGCAGGGCGGCTGCTTGCTGCTCCTGCTGCTGTCCGCCTGCGCCAACCCCGCCCTGCACGGCTTCTTCAGCGAGAACTTTCGCTCGGAATTTGATCGAATATTTCGTCGCAATCGGCGTAGCCGAAAAAATCAGACCAACATTATTGATGAAGCGGATGCCATTGGCAAGAGGAGGCTGGTCAAGCTGTCTGCAGACAAGGCTGAGCTGGGTGTCCGAGTGGATGAGTCCTGCATGGAGCTGAAGCAGCTTCAGCAGCAGCATCACGAATCGCAGCTGATTCGACCAGCTGATGACGAAATCGAGAGTCTGGAACACGTCAGGTCGCAGTCTCCTGACAAGAGTGCGACGCCCACAGACGAAGGCACAGCGGAGACAACCCTGGCAGCGACCTCCGCGCCTGTGGCTGTGGCGCTGGTGTCTACTGAGGATTAACTGGGACATGTGACCCTGAATGACATCAGACTGAATCCTGAATGAGATCTAAATGAATCCTGACTGACATCTGACTGACTTCTGACTGACATCTGACTGAATCCTGACTGACATCTGACTGAAATCTGACTGACATCTGACTGAATCCTGAATGACATCTGACTGAATCCTGAATGACATCTGACTGAATCCTGAATGACATCCGACTGAATCCTGAATGACATCCGACTGAATCCTGAATGACATCTGACTGAATCCTGACTGACATCTGACTGACATCTGACTGAATCCTGATTGAGATCTGAATGACATCTGACTGAATCCTTACTGAATCCTGACTGACATCTGACTGAATCCAGACTGAATCCAGACTGACATCTGACTGAATCCAGACTGAATCCTGACTGACATCTGACTGAATCCAGACTGAATCCTGACTGACATCTGACTGAATCCAGACTGAATCCTGACTGACATCTGACTGAATCCTTACTGAATCCTGACTGACATCTGACTGAATTCAAACTGAATCCAGACTGACATCTGACTGAATCCAGACTGAATCCTGACTGACATTTGACTGAATCCTGATTGAGATCTAAATGAATCCTGACTGACATCTGACTGACATCTGACTGACATCTGACTGAAATCTGACTGACATCTGACTGAAATCTGACTGAAACCTGATTGAGAAAGGACAATCGCTAAAAATCTTGGTAGCTAGCTGTCTCGCATAAGCTATCAGGCAAAATGCTTTCTCGAAGTTTATTCGAAATCACCCCAGACTCCACCTCTTCATCTTTTGCCCAGATGCTGTTATAAAGAGCCCATTGTTCATTGAATAATTGCGTCGTTTTTTTAAATTGATCACAAACATATTTTTGCACGCGACTTATCTCTCTCGAACTTGCTTGATCAGTTCGATACATTAATTAATTTTTGTTATATTTTGATATTTTTTGTTATATTAATTACATTTTTTCGAAAAGTATTTTCTTTTTAAAACTATCAAACTGTTTTGTTTTGGGACTTGCTTGTTGCAAAGTACACGTAATTTTATCTGTTTTTTGATGTCGTGAATGCCCCCTATTACTGATCTTAGTCCTTGAAAAAGCAGATAAATTTAATTTGTTTGCTGAGCTCATTTATCACAATATTACGGAATTAATATTTAGACTATTGTCTGTTATAATCTAAATATTTTAATACTGTTTTTCATTTTTGTCAAAAATTATTCCTCAAGACAAATGTGACTATATATTATATTTTCTAAGAAGGTAACTCATAAACTTACCGTTGCTGGGCAGGTTCGTGATTGTAGAATCTTACTTGACAACCGTTGCTATGGAGGTTTTAAGAATCTTACCTGACAACCGTTGCTAGACATTTTGTAAGAAATCATACCTTAAAACCGTTGCTAGGGATTTTCTAAGAAATCACACCTGACAACCGCTGCTAGGGATTTTCTAAGAAATCATACCTGACAACCGCTGCTAGGGATTTTCTAAGAAATCATACCTGACAACCGCTGCTAGGGATTTTCTAAGAAATCATACCGGACAATCGTTGCTAGGGACTTTCTAAGAAATCACACCTGACAACCGTTGCTAGGGATTTCTTAGAAAAAAATATCCGACCGTTGCTAGAGTCTTAGTTGTTGAACCTTACCTTAAAGTTGTCAGCTCGGAGGCTCTCATAGTAAAAAAATACGACAAAGTTGACTGAGGTTAACTAAAATGTTTGATTAAATTCTACATACACTTTTCCTGAAAAAATAGTAAAAAAGTCAGTTTAAATCCAGAAGTCTCTTCTCTGAATTAGAAATAGCATTCGTGCTTTAGGTAAAATTTAGCTAATTAGGTGGATTCTCTCCAACAAAAAGTGACTGGTCTCCTTGAGGAGCGGGCCTCATGCAAAATGGGGCCAATCCCGCTCGCTCAGATCCCAAACCTAAAGTCATGCTCGACAAACACAAAGGGCTCAACACAGGACGGACTCGCCATTCAGCCCTATGCATACAGACCTTGAGCATGCAATGTATGGCCAACCCAGACCCGAAAATGCACTTAATTCCCAAAGAGCTTTAGCAGTCGGGAGAGACTTGGAGACCATGGTGAGAGAGTGATAGAGGGAGCTGGCCAAGCTCTGCATGTATATATCGACCTTCATCAATTTTCCAGCCTCCCGCCGAAGTCCTCTCTCAACGCAGTCTAAGACAGCGACACGAAAGAAGATATTTTCCTTGTGCATCTCAACTTCTAATTCCGAGGCTGTGGTTCGATAAATTGATAGCCGGGCTTAGGAGGGAAAAATAAGCAAGTCTTCATCGAGCAGAGCAGGAATATTTCGAGGAATTGTTTCTATGTCTGGGTGACTAAGATAGATTCTGTAGACTTTCAAATCTTCTGTATCGATTGGGAAGATTTTTATATTGAGATAGACACTCAGCTGGAAAAGTGACATTCTGGCAGTTTAGAGTGTGACATTGAGATAGACACTCAGCTGGAAAAGTGAAATTCTGGCAGTTTAGAGTGTGAAATTGAGATAGACACTCAGCTGGAAAAGTGAAATTCTGGCAGTTTAGAGTGTGACATTGAGATAGACACTCAGCTGGAAGAGTGACATTCTGGCAGTTTAGAGTGTGACATTGAGATAGACACTCAGCTGGAAAAGTGACATTCTGGCAGTTTAGAGTGTGACATTGAGATAGACACTCAGCTGGAAAAGTGAAATTCTGGCAGTTTAGAGTGTGACATTGAGATAGACACTCAGCTGGAAAAGTGAAATTCTGGCAGTTTAGAGTGTGACATTGAGA